>VZSE01011718.1:1725302-2202831 GCA_013398275.1 Promerops cafer | reverse complement strand
AAGAGTTCCAAAGCCAAATCAGTTGCACAGCGCAGATTTGATTTTGTGAAATTCACGTACTGGTTTGAGAGATTGGGGCTTTCTAAATGGCCTTGGTAAAATATTTACATCAACCCTATTAATCTTTCTGTCAGCTTTATAATTAATTGAAAGCTGATTTCTCCATGTAGCAACTTCTTCGTAACTTATCAGCAGACATTATTTCCATCCTCTCTGTATCACAGGCCAAGGTTAGAGCACTCAGCAATTTTAAAAGTGTTATCTCAGCTGTGGGCTCCTGAGCCAGATTAGCATGTGTGTAGTAAATCAAAATGTATTCAGGATTCCTGCAGTTGTGCATGTGCTAATTCTCTTTGGGTGTAACTCAAATGGGATGAGAGAGCAAAAATAGAGTGGTAATCATCAACCAGAGCAGGATTTCCCAGCTTGTGGACAGGTGTGTTACTGTAGTCCTCCTCAAAGCAGAGATGTCACTGTGAGGTTAAAATGTCAAACTCTAACAATAGAGACATAAACAGAAAGACCAAAGATAAGACATCTGGTGCTTTTCTTAAAGATTCTGAGGTTGAAGTCAACTGTTTGCTCAGTTTTGATAATTTATGACATGATCAAGGATCTTGTGTGGTCCAACACTATGAGTGAACTGACTTGAGGTAAAGCAATACCTTACTGATTGCTTTCCACAGAAAAGGCAGAAAAAGGAGCCTTTTTCCTTCATTGTGAGATAGTTCATTTGGCTGCATATTATGATCTGACTGTGTGTCTTAGCTCTTGTGGTAGCTCACCTGTGTGTAGGCTGTTCACCTTGTGCATCGCTCTGGCACCTGTGTGCTCCCTGCTGAGACATGTTGGGAATGCTGCCAGTCCTGAAGGAAAGCCTCCTGGGGCTGCCCGTGCACAGGCTCAGCAACTCCACACATGAGAGGCTGCACTGCAGCAATTGATCTCAGCATAAATGATTCCTGTAAAGCTCAGCACCGGGCACAAGAGAGGCTGATCTGGAACAGAATTCCCTTTACCACTGATGGCACATTGCACTGTGCTTACATCTGTGCTACAGAAAGGATTCTTGCTCATCACTGGGCTGTATGAAGTTTATTTTGAATTCATGTTTGATGCAGTTTGCCATGTATATTATTGTGCTTGTGTCTAATACATTAGATGATTAAATAAGTACATATTTAACTGTGCCTGAATTGTCCCTCTGACCCAACTCCTAAGGTTAGATTGATTTTCAGAAACATAATTGTATGTATCAAAAAAATTACTTAGCCTCTCCTGGATCTCTTTAATTGCTTTAGGAACTTAGCACTGGCTAGTTCAGTCACTGACTATATAAAATTTCTAATTACTTAATCAAAATGAAAGATAAGAGCACAAGGAAGATGACCTCTAAGTTTGTAATCAGCTGTACCTATTGACATGAGCATTGCTGTGAGCTTGGCAAGCTGTGATACCTGTGCTGATGATCATAAAGATAATGAGCTCAGCTGTTCATTTGAGTCAAAACAACAAGAACATACTTGATTCAAATGAAATAAGAGTTAGCTGTAAATGTTCAAGTGAGTGAGAATGTAAAAATGATAGTCCTGAACAAAATGTTTCATTTTGCTGAGGTATCAGCTTTTGTCACTAGGAGAATGTTTTTTTTTTTTATGTGGGATTGCCAACTAATTTTTTTTTTTTGTTGGTTTCCTCAGTACTTGGTGGGTTTTATAAACCTCCATTCAGCAGATGCTGAATTGCAGATATTGTTACCAAAGCTAGTTTCTAGTCCTCCTCTTGTGGAGAAATTTTAAAAGGCTCATCCAAATCCAAGTCATGGATAATTGAGAATCCAGAACAAAAATACAATGCAATTGAAATTAAACCACCCCAAAACATGCATCATTAATAATGTGATTTTGCAATTTTTTGAATAGCTACAGTCTTAGCCTCTCTGGTTTTCAAGGCTGACGTTGCACCCTCTTTCATGGTGTTTCCTGTGGCTGCCATTAATTGCAAATAATTCTGTACCTTCCACATCTTTGTTGGTGTGCCTTTATATCCAAATCACTCACATCAGAACAAATGTGAGAAACACGGTTTAAGAGAAGACAAAAAAAGGCATTGTTTCATTCTCCAGCTGTTCACCTTTTCTGTAAATCATTTACCTTCCCTTATAAAAGACACAAGCCCCATAGAAGTATGAGGTGGTCGCTGAAAACATGACTCTTAAAGTAGTTATATCTTCCAGATAAATAATCAAATACTTCCAGACACTGGATTATAAGGTAGGTTAATAGTCATAACAAGGAATTTAAAAATCCCTACCAGTGACCTGCTAAGGAAGCTTTTTGTGCCATTGTGCTGATGAAGGGTAACAGCTTCAAATTCAGCATACTAAGAACTTTATAAATCATATTATGTATCTCAATAAACATTACTACCTATTCAGAAACCTGCCATACTCTCTGTTACTTCTTTCTCAGGTCTGACTTATTATATCTGAAGTCTTGTATAGTTGAAATGGTACTAAAAAATTCTTTAACAGAGAAATTGAGAGAAAAAAATGCTGAATTGTTAAAAAAACCTCTTCTCTTTGTATTCATGATGGTAATCACCTGTATTCCTGACCACATTCTTGTAAATTCCTATTATTTTGAGAGACGAAGATGAGTTATCTTGTGTGTTGCAGAAATAAATAATAAAACTTTTACTTTGTTACAGGTGATACCAGAATAAAGGGGAGCCAAACATGACTTTCAGGTTGAGCTTTCAGAATTTCCTTCTACTCTTGGTCTTGTGAGGCAGTGCAGCATTCAGCACAGGTCAAGGTCTAAATGGCACATTGGTACCCCAGGTGTTCTACTTGGGTATTAAAAGACTTAACAAAGCAAAAATAAAAAGAAAATTATTATCACAGAGAAGCTGTCTAATCTGCATTTCAGTGGAGTTTTTTCTCCAAAAGTGGAATAATCTGATCAAAAGAAGAACAAAAAAATTAGTTTGTATAGATTACTGAATTATACATAGATATACTGAATTATTAGGACATGAAGGGAAAACTGTTCTGCCATTGCAGTAGTCAGAGCAGAGCTTGTCAAAAAGATAAGGCCGAAATAAGCTAAATATTGTTTCCTTAAGATTCAAGAACAGGGTTTATAGCATTGCAATGTTTCTGATTAATGAGGTAGAAAACAGATGCTCTATCAGTGGAGATAATATCAATGTTCTGGGTAAGGAATAGTTTATTATTTCACAAAAGCTTCGTGCCCTTCTGGCCTTGCTTAGGGACTTGGCAGGATATGAAATGAAGACGAATGATAGTTTAAACAGAGTTCAGTCTCCCTCACAAGACCTTATTAGTAAAATAGGAATACAGAACATTGGCTTGCAAGATTAGTAACATGTGAAGCACCTCTGTAATATACTTTCTTTTTTTTAAATAATTGATTAGGAACATGTAGGACAGATCTCATTATCAAGGTCTATTGATTTTTCTACTCACAGCCTGTTGCTAAATCATTTTCCAATTATACAATAATGTTGTAAGTATAGAGGACAGATCTGGATGGAAGTCTTAATAATTCAATGAGCAGAGCAAGTTTTTTAAGTTGAGGAAGACAGGGAGGTAATGTGGAACTTGAACAGAATGGCTGATCTAAGTAGGACTGTGAACACTCAGCCTCTCAAAGGAAGCACCATGGAAAGGTCTATGTTTTAAGATGGATTACTAGAAGACTGTGTATTCATTTGTGGATTTGTTTGCCATAAGAAGATGCAGCAAAAAAAATGTGGTTACTGAAAATTTGTAAGAACAGAAAAACTGTTTTGTGTTTCTGGAAAGATAGAGGTACTTTTTGAATCCTTAGACTATAGGAAAAAACTTTACAGTTAAGAATCAAATATAATAATAAAGGAAATACGTTGCAGCAGCCTAGATACTTGGTCATTGAAAATGTACATAAAAAGGATAAATAATTCTGTAATTTTTGACAACACTCTAGTCCAGGAACTCTAAACACCTGTAGAAAATTAATGGATTTTGCTTCTTAAGTTTTTTGCTTGTGTTCCTGTTGCTGTAAACAAATATTACATGGTAAGAGACACAATTAATTTCATCTTAATTTTGATTTCCAGAAGTCCACAGTACATTTTTTGTCTCCTCTATAATGAATGGAGGGTAATTCAGATGACCTGCTTTGGGTCCCTTATTTCAGATGGGTGAATCTCACTCCCAAGGAGTGTTGGTATTGAGGGATCCCAGTCAGTAGCTCCAGACCAAATAGTGAATTTTCAGGTGCCTAAAGAAGGCAAAGCCTGACAGAACACTCTTCTCTGCTGGTAAGAAACTCCACCTTTTGTTTTTTTTAATCTCATATATCTTAGACTATGCATGGNATATATATATTATATAATCTCCAATATACTACATAATATCCAAAATGTAGAGTGCAATAATCACGGGAAACCAGCTCCCTGAGATAGGAAACTGTATTTATACTAGCTTCTAAGAGTGCATAAAAGTAGATCAATAAAGGCAGTCCTTCTTTAGCTACCTAAATCTATGAAATTTCATCTGCAGCTGTAGTTATAAGTATGGAGTTTGTAACAAACTTTGGGAATCATTTATTTTTCCTGTATTCTTTAGCTTAAGAAGATCTTTGCTTACTTGCAATTAATTAATTCCAATTCTGTATTTATTTATATTCCCTAGTAACTAAGTTTTTTTTTTTTTTTTTTTGCTTGGATAACAAATCTTTACAATCCATCTCAATAAAATGAAATAACATTAAACCAGAAAAAAATATTTTGGATTAAAGGAAACAATGACATTATTCCCCCATGCTTATTTAACCCCTTTAAAAATCCAGTTTAATTCTGAGATGGAAAACCATTTCAAATGCTGAAGATGAAACATTTAATTTTGGAAATGTTGAGTAAAGCAGTAGTGGAAAAGAGAGGAATAAGTCTGCAGTCTTCTAACTATCAGATCTTTTTTGATATCTAACTACACAGCAACCAGACTCTTCTCATGATGGCTGTTATAGTACTGAAGCAGCCTGTGGGGAATCAGCATCTAAGTTCTGCAAGACTACCTTCTTCTAGCAAGTTTTAGTTCTGCAGACCTTGAGATTCCACAGGTTTGTTATCTCATTCTTTCACAGTTCCAAAATTCACAAGCTGTTGAGAGTAAACACACTGAAATGATTTTTAGAAGGTGGTTTGCAGTAACAGCCTGAACAGGCAATACAAGGATCTATTAGTCAGCCAGTGCTGCATATTTAGATGAGAGATAGTCCAGTTCTTCTCACACCACTCTCTCACACCACATTCATCAGCCCTTCAAATTGTGTTATGAGATCATTCAGTGAAGAATTTTGGCTTTACACTGTGAAGAACAAACAGGTCAGCAGTCCTCAGCCTCAGACAGAAACTTGTGACACTCATGCATGACTAACTAAGAGCAACACTTTTTACCATTTGGGGAAACACTCAATAATTGAGATTGTATTTCCACATGTGAAACAATGTGATTTGCAAGTGACTCAAATTTAAAAATAACTTTTTAGAAAAGGCAGGGAAAACAACCCACAAAAATCCCAGAAAGATACAATGTACAGGTAAGGTATTATTTAGCCTACGTGGTTATTTTTAAAAGACTATAGCTTCTTTTCTCACTTTCCTTTCACCTTTATGAGATGTAAAGCCTGTAACACCACAGACAGGGCAGGAGATTGCTTTCATACCACTACAACAAGGGTGTGATAGCCACTGGGACGGGTGTCTGGTGGTCACCTGATACTCAAATTTATGTCACTACCAACACTACACTGAGATAAGATTAAAGATGTCTCAAATCCTCCATCACACCTCCAACACTGGGGAGCTGTCTAAACTGTGATGAATGGTACCTGATGTGGGGACAGAAACTCTTCTGTGTCTCCTCTATTCTGTATGTTCAATATTGTCCAAAATTTATCCTATCTACATGATGAAAACTGGGATTTTTGGATGGGAATTAGTCTTTAGAAGAAAAAACTAGGGTTGTGATGTGGAGCTGAAGAATAGAATGATGGGCACTGAAGTGTGAAAAGTCTTCCATGTCTTGTGGAGTAGAAGATTCCTGTGGCGAAAATAGGAGATGTGAATATTGCACTAGACAAGGCAAGTAGCTACCCAAAATTGCAGGCATGGAATATGAGTGTTTGCAAGTCAGCTCCTTGGGGCCAGGAGTGTAAGACAGATAAATGTACAACACCTGGCTGTAAGCTTGGAAGTCTCCTACCTGTGTCTTGAGATGCCTGTAGTTGCCTATGTACTACCACTGTAAAAATAGAAAAGAAATACTACCCAGAAAACCATGGGACTCTTTCAACTTGCATATTTTATTTTCTTGGTGTTTGGTCTGTTTAATTCCTTGTGGAGAAGGGCAAAAAATAAAGGTGACATAGGTGACAAGATAGCCCCAACAGTTGTATTGACATTTGTGAAAGTATGCAAACACAGAAGAATATTCACATTTTTGTCATTATACTCAGATTGTGGTGGCATCTGATATCTCACATGAATTTGGATAAAAGTGAATGAATAGTATACCTGAATAAGACAAGCCAGATGGTATGTGTGATCCTGACATTTCCTGAAACCGAAATGTATTTCATTAAATAAATTACTACTTTTCATTACAAAAAAATTAGCATTTCAGCTGCACAGAATAGCTACTTAAAATAGCTATAAAAATATTTACTGACATTTACTTAGTTTTTTCTCTCTTTTACTTTTCAGGTAGTACAACTTCCCCCAGAAATACACATTAATGAGAATCTTGGAATAAGAAATTAAATATGTGTATACTTACATATATATTTATAAAATATATTATTTAAATGTTTACAGATATTTGTTTGTTTCTTGTTGTTGTGTTTTTTTAAATGCTTTGTTGCTTCAAGCAAAATCTTCACAAGAAAATAAATCCCATTGTCCCATTTCAAATGAAGCACTGGCTAGAGGTTCATGTCTCATCCTACATTGCAACAAACTTATAAGAAATGATAGTTTACTTTCTGGTCTGATGCAGGTGCTGTCATTTTTTAAAAATTCTTTTTGTGCTGATAATATCTGTTCTGCAAATCTGAATTGTTTTGCTTGGCTTCAAGCAAGGCAGCATTATTTTTTCATATGGCAATATGTTTTGAAAAATGAAGGAATAAGGTTCTTTATTATTGATATTAGATATTAGTTTTAAGAAACCTCAGTGAAGGCTGAAGTTGTGTAATTCTTAGTGTCTCACAAACACAGAGCTGAAGATGAGCTGTTCATGCAAGTCCATAATTGCAGGGGTAAGTGGTTTCAGTGTCCCTGTATGCTCCTTCTCAATGAAGATAACTTCTCTCCTCCTGCAAACTTTAACTTCATGCCCTCACATATAATCATGGAATTTACCATGTGTTCATCATTTGGCTGCTCAACTCTGCTGTTGCTCCAGACCCAGTATTTCAGTACTGCCACATCCTAAACTTGCCAAGGAACATGATTTCATCTCTTACATGGCATGTTAACTGGTCCCAAAGAGAGAACAGGAGACCTGCAGGAGGGCACACCACCATAAGACGTAAAGATGCATGAGGGCCTTCACCTGTTTTTTTTATTTTGGTGGAGAGCTGAGCAGGCTGATGTGTTAGATGGGAGAGAGAATAAGGGAGAGATTGTAAGGAAAATTTCTCTATGGATAAAGAAACCAAATCTTCAATGTTTTTTTTTTTATTTTTTTTTTATTTTTTTGTCACATTAGGAGCTCTGTGTGGTTAATGAGCTTAGTATTGGAAAAAACGTGAACTTTAGTATTGAGTTTTGTATTGAGACTTATGTATAGGAATGTTTTGATTAAACAGTACGAAAAACTGAATTTGTGATGATCCTGTCTCCCTTTTCCCCCCCTCTTTCCCTGCATATTCCAACTAAAACTGCCTATTTCAGAAGGTCCCAGAATAATATACACTTTCTCCAGTAATGCAGAAACCTCTGGATGAAGGAAAGTCTGGTTAATCCATAATAATGGCAGGTCTGTTTATTGATCTCATAAATTGCACTTTACTTGACCTGTCAAAAAAGCAGAATTCTCAGCATGTGCTTTCCTGCTACTCTAAGAGCCTCTCCTCACCTCGGGCAGATTTGTCCCCCCCAGCCTCTCCCCCTGTGCTGGCAGCTGCTGCAAACCCTGGTCTAAATTCATTAACCTTCCTCCAAACAATCTCTTCGAGTTCACCCTTGAGAAAGTGCAGATAGAACAATAAACACTCACTACTGATTTTTCTTCCCTGACTTTCCTAACACACCCATGCACAAGCTGCCCACCTAATTTTCTCCTCATAGGGGGAAAATTAAAATCAAAATCAATGGGAATTAAAATCAGCCCACAGACTAGAGTTTCCTAATTAGGAATGCACTCATTATAGGCAGTATTAATGCCTGTCTAATACCAGGGAATACTGCACAGAGTAATCTGAGTGGTGCCAGACCAATCAATGGCATGTATCTGTAAGAAACAAAGGGAAAGCCAGTGCTTAGTGGAAAACCTGTTCAGACTGACTTATTGATTGCACGTTGCTCCAACCTGAACAACTACCTGAAGTGCAGCGTTGTTGTTGCCATGCAAATGCTGTGAGGGGATCTCCAGTGATTCTTGCCTGGGTATGAAGCTTTGTTTTGCTTTAAATGGATAAAATTGTGCACAGCTGCATGACTTGGATAGAGGTGTTACTACACAGCATTGCTGAGTTGTATCCAGAGCCAGAACAATCTGGAAGTACATTCCTGGGTGTCTTTTAACAGTACCTTTTAAGGGAATGCATTTTATCTTCTAAAAAATTGAATCTTTGAACAGTGCAATTTTTGATAATGTAATGTGAATGCTACAGTAAACAAAAAGGGAGTGCTTTAAAGGAATCACTGACCTTAAAATGCCTGATTCCCTTTACCAATAAATAGAGGTGAATTCTAGCTCACATCTAATTTTATTGGAATTTTGAATCATAGGTGCCTCATGATTGACTGGAAATACCCTCTGTTTTACTGTCTCAGAAGAATACAAAATCTCAAATTGAATTGTAGGCCTAAGCTAGAGTAACTATATATTTTTTTTTACCAAAATGAGAAAGGATACCTTAGGTGAAGCATTAAATTTCTAGGTGGCTAAAGGTAGCTATGATGAATCAAAGCAAAAGAGTACTGAGATAACTGAATGAAAGGTTTGAAAAAGTTTTGCTAAATTTTTTGCAAGTTCTGCTCTCACTTGAACTCACTTTAAATAGCCATTTCCAAATATTGTCTTACATAAATAGTTCTAAAAAACCTCTACCTGACAAATTGTCAAAAGCACGTTCAGATAGATGGCTTTGCTAAGTATGGCTGCAGGTCAGATGTGGGTTCTGCCAGTTGTGCAGGGGTTTGTGAGCATCCTAAGTACTTAGAGTGCATTGCAATTCTTTCAAAAAAGTATTAAAAGGGGACAGGACTCCTCTGTGTTGTTTCTGAGAGATCCAATAGCATTATTTCAAATGTAGAAATATGCAGGTGTTGCAGAAAATTCTAAAAGGATATCTTGCATTTTGAGGATGAGAGATTGTCTCGGGCTTGACATTTGCCTGGGAAATCAAAATTTTTTGGTAGACTGACGAGCAGAGGTATTGGAAAACGGAAAGAACAATAAAATTGCAGTTTGTATATTTGTTTCCCCAGCCTTAGTAATGTTTTTATTAATAAATCCAAAGTAGTTTCAGAACATTCCCAGCCTCTGCATCTGAGAAGGCACTTCAGGACAAACTATGTATGTCATGCAGCCTAGAAGGCTGTGAAAATGTAAAGGCTTGCCATTTGGATAATGCTGTCTTACTATTTTTCTCTATCTAGAAGACAGTGGTGAATTATAGCATTTTGCTGCAGTAGATGATAGGATTGTAGATTGATTTTGAACTAGTTCCACATGTATTGTGAACAGAATAGGAGTATTTTTTTGGTGGGATCAGATCAGATCTAGCAGCTCCTTTGTTCATTGCCTGGTGTTTCTCAGGAGAAGCCGTGTGCACATTAAGCTGTAAGAAGCAGTGGCTGGTGGCAGACAGAGACTTACCTTTCCAAAAAGCAGTCTCAGGCAATGTCAGCCAGTGGGTTGTCTGACTTTGCTAGAGAAGGGGGAATTCTTGGAATACAAGTTCAAGGATTGATTTGAGTCACACTAGGTTAGGGTAGTTCAGATATTCTTTGTGCTGTAGGAAATCACTGAAGTTTTGCCTTAAAATTCCTTAATTTCCAAAATATTACCGTGTATTGACTGAATGGTCAGCCACTGCAGCAGCAAAACCAGTATATTGCTTTACAGTGTTCTTTCTTGGCTCATCTGTAATATTTGGTGAACAGCACCTGATTGATGGGAATGTAATGATAATCCAGCTCCTCCACTTAACAAGCCAGAGAGAACATCCAGATAAAACAGCCTGTGCTTCTGACACCCAAAAATGGCTGAAACGTCTGCCAGAAGTTATTGAGCTGGAGAGAATTTTAAATGAGTGAATTGGGCATGAGTCACGTTCTTTCCACAGAGCAACTGTGGGCGCTGGCTGCTGGAGCACTTGAGAAGTCAACAAGGGCCCCTTTTGAGGGAGCTGGGGGAAAATTTCATAACTGACTTGGATTTGGAATTCTGCAGTGCATCTGGGATAATAATACCCCACAACAGCCAAGATTATTTAAAGACAAGCAGCTTCAAATTGTCAATAACTCAAATACCAGCAAACTTGGGTGGTGAAGGGTAGCAGAGTGTTAATTGGTCTGGAAGCAGTATAAATACTTTCTGCATTTATCTCACTTACAAATGTTCACTGGTGATATGCTATCAGTAATTTATGATGTGCCATGACAATCGCTTACACTTCTGACAAAAATAGCAATTAGTTAGAAGAATGAGGATTCTCCTTGAATATTTTCATCAAGTCATAAAGGGGATTTCTTTCTTTCCATGCCTGGAAAAATCCTTTTAATCTGGCAATTTTCTCTTGTGTCTGAGTTTGGTCCAGTTTTTAAACTTTTCTAAGAACCTTCCAGTGCTCTCATGAAATGACATGTATTAATGATGTGCATATCCAGTGCATATATTGGCATGCAATCATGGTGATAAGTACAAAAGAAACTCATCAATTTAATCTTGATACTTGATTCTTACATTGTTGCTTATTTGATTTTGTTTTCTCCTTCACAGACAAGGTAGTTATTAACAAATGCCATTTTCCAAAGGAGAAATAAAATGTGCATCAAAATTTCCAAGTTGCCTCACATATGGGGAGTCCTCTATTGCCCCAAAATTTCATGCAGGATACTTATCAGGTGCAGGAAAATGAGTGGAGAGGTCCAATTTGTTACAGTTGAATATTACAGTGCAGATAGGTACTGTACTGTGTCTTCACTTTCAACCTCAGGAAAAGGCATTTTCAGCACTGTGAGAAAAGTCAGATGCTTTCTGAAGATGATGACTGCCATGAATCCAGAAGATCTCTGTGATCTAAGTGGTTTGGTAGCTGGAATAAAAATACTGTAAAATCCAAGCATCCTTGATATCCTTTAAAAAAGTTTCTGGACAACATTATCTTTCTGTTTGCAAAGTAGGGAAGTTTCAGTCACGTTGCTAAGTGCATTTACTTGTGTTATTCAGTGAACGCTAGTAAAGTTTGTTTGGAAAATTAAGAGTTTGCCTAATTCTTGATGATTTAAGAGATTCTAGAAATATATTTCAGAATTCAGAGGGAACCTGAAAACACAGATGTAATATTATAGTTGCACTCACAGGCCGCCAAAAGATAATGTTGGTGAAGATTAAAGTCAGAAGCAATTCACTTCAGTATGTTTCTTCTTTGCAGGAGAGCTGGAGAATGAAGTAATGAAACTCCCCTTAATAAGTTTTATAAGCAGACATATTAAAAAATCATTGGAGTGAACTGAAAGTAACTGTTTAGGAGTTTTGGGTAAGTCCTGGAACTGTCAGATTTTAATTATAAATATATTTATATTTAGTTGTGTGCGTACTCTTCCTTCTAGACCCACTTGTTTTATAACTCAGCTTTAAAAAAGCTTCACCGGACAAGTCAGTTTTTAGCTGTGGATGGAATCTAGGATCTGAGCACCAAGTGTAGGGTGTTGAAATATGACTTAACCATAAGAGACAGAAAGTGGCACTGTGGAGGTATGAAGCACTGCAGCTGAAATGGAGCAATGTTGCTTAATGTTAGAGAGCAGCCAAATGTTATATTCCAAACAAAGGGCAGAATTTGGTCAGTAAGAACAGTCAATGGAAAAGAAGACTCAATCTCCTGGCATATTACAGAAACAGTTCTGTTTTTCAGAAAGATATTTTTTTAGGGATGCATTTAATCTCTTATTGAACTCCCTCAGGCCTGCACTGCTTAACAATGCGGTGGTGTGAGCTGCTCTGCTCAGCAATACATGCTTTCTATTAGACCCATGAGGAGCAGACCAGAAATGCCTGCAAATTAGGTGAGTAAAACTAATTGCAATGGAAAAATATTTTTTTTTCTGAATTTTTCTCATTCCAGGTACAGAATATATTTTTTCAGTTCTTAAAGAGTAGGTGACAGTCTTATTTCAGGGGTGAAGAAGATACTGCAGAAGATACTACAATGTGGCAACAGTGTGGATCACTGGGCTTGTTGCTTCTGGAAGAGTATTTGGCTCAGAGGATTCTGTTTTTTGTGAAACTGCTGTTATCTCCCAACCCCTGTCCTCAGACATTGAGCTGTTATGTCAGTGGCACTGAATAAAAATGATCCAGAGTTAACAGATAGGAAAAGAATCTTCAATCTGAAAAAAAAAAGGCAACTAGCAATGTAAAATCCTCAAACCCAACAAAACAACATACCATGCTAAACTATCTAGTTTTTCAGTTAAACTCATCAGGAAAAGAAATTAATTTTTGCTTCTGGAAAAAAAATTCCTCAAGATCCTGTCTTTTTCTATGACTTTGTGTGCAGGCACAGTGTGTACTGGAAGAGGTGGCCCATTCTTTTAGACCATTTTGACAAGAGCAGTGCATTTCAGTTCCCAAATTTTCTCATGTGTGGAAACTCTGATGCACAGTTCATGGACCTGGGCTGTCTGCTGGAAATACTGTCAGGAATGATAAAAATGATAATAAATTTGCTTTTACTGCTCCTCTCTGTTGTAGTAAATTTGTCCTGTATCTTTACACAAAAATGTGTACAGACCTCCTTCAGAAACCCCTGGGGAGGAATTTGTGCACAAAAGTAACATTTTCCTTCTCTTCACTTATGTCTGTAGTGTCTTTTTATATTTGTGGAAAGTGTCCAACAGGTTGGAAAATGCATTGAAAACCTAAGCCAGTCAGTACAATAGTGATTCTAGTTTAAACAAAAACCAAGCAGGTTATCCCCTTTCCAAAGCAGTGTCTCCAAAAATACTTCTCAGGTTCAGAGAGTACATTTTTGTCCTGGTTTAACTCCTTCTGTACTGAATAACAAGCAAGGCTATTTTTTGCATAACATATGTCCCTTTTCAGGAAGAACATATTCCACAGAATCATGGAATTGGTAGGGTTGGAAGGACCCCTGGAGATCATCCAGTCCAACCCACCTGGCAGGGCAGGGTCACCTGGAGCAGGTTACACAGGAATGTGCCCAGGTGGGTTTTGAATGTCTCCAGAGAGGGGGACTCCATGGCCTCCCTGGGCAGCAGTCCAGTGCTCTGCCACCCTCAGTGTAAAGAAGTACTTCCTCATGCTGAGGTGAGACTTCTTGTGTTTTAGTTTATGGACATTGCTCCTTGTCCTGACACTGAGCACCCCCAAAAAGAGTCTGGCACCTGTCTTTTCTCTAACAGCAGAAGAAGGTTTGAGCAGAACTATAAGAATTTCTTACACATTTGGCCAAAATCTTTGCTAGTACAAAATGAAGTTAGCACAATAGCATTTATGTCTAGTAGCGCAGAATTTGAACCATAGTGCATGAATCAAGGGCAGTGGCAAAGGAAATGTCATCATTTCCCTGTGATTTTTTTTGAAAAAAAAATAGGGAACACATGGCACTTTTGACAATTGTTTTTTAAATTTCACAAGAATTTTCCAGAATGTATTCTTGCTAAATGAAAATGCCATGTGTATTTTATTGCTGAATAAGAAGCAGCAGGACTGGCAAAATGAAAATATTGGTCAAATGTAAGTAGTAAAAAAAATGCTCATAGCCTCTCCCAGCTAATGCCCAGAATGTTATGTGCAGATTTTTATTGTGAGGATGAGAAAGGACAATATTTGCTGGACATGGTCTTTGTCTTTCCTGAACTTAAGACTTTACAACACACCATCCAATCTCCACAACACATCTAAAACACAGCTCCATACTAGCCACTGTGAAGGAAACTAACTAGCCTAACAAAAACCAGCACAGCACTCAATCAGGCACAGCAAACCAACAACTAAAATCTCATCTGAATAGGTTCAAGCTCCTCCAGATATGATATGAGGACACAAATAACCCATTTTAAGCAGTCAGACAAGAGATGAGTCTGGATGAGGAAAATGAAAGAACAATTGTCTTAACCAACTGTCTATGAAGATTTTTCTCTTTTTCATCTCAAAAATCCCCCTTTTTCAGATTCTGATAACTGATCATTCTTTGGAAAAGCAATTTCCCTGCAAAATACCCAGCCAACAATAGTTTCACTTTGGGTCCAGTCTGGTTCCTGTAGTAGCCAGTGTGAATGAATTCAGAACATGTGAATTCAATGAACAGATCAAAATGACACCGTTTAGTTTATTTTCCATGTACAGTACGCTGGAAGAAAAGTGTGTCTGGACAGTTCAAACCTGTATGTATAGCAGAGGTCCTGGTTTCTGTGAGATATAACATTGTGCTACTCTCAATGTGAACTATAATTCAGGGTTAGCTAAAGCTCAAGTGCAGCGGGTAAAGCTGCTGCTGTGGACCAAGAAAGCACAGGTGAGATGCATGAAGCATAAGACAGGAAAGGGGAAAGACAAGTGATGTAAATATGAAGAGCTGAGGGGAGCAGAGACCAGTGGAGAGGGCTGAAAATGACTGGGGAGGAGTGGGCAGCTGAAGGGGAGAGCAACGAGGAATGGATTTAAAAAAAAAAAAAAGAGAAGTAATAGAGGGGGAAGGAGAATAATCCTGAAGGCAGTGAGGATGGAGAAGTAGAACAGGTTCCATCTTTGCAATGCTTCACAGAGATTTAAGAACAAAGAGCCATGACAGCTCTGAATTCAGGGCAGATAGACAGCTGAGAACAAAAATGGCACTGATTTTAAATGGCCCAAGTCACAATGTGCTGTCTGGATTTTTATTATTTTATTTTATTTTATTTTATTTTATTTTATTTTATTTTATTTTATTTTATTTTATTTTATTTTTTAATTTCAAGAGTCATGAAGTCCATACATTGCATTTTTTTGCATCTCTGACATTCCCTGTTTCTTTTTTCCTGTCAAGCGATAACTTTGTTTTCTTGCATAAAGTCATGATTTATTTTGTATAACTCAGGAAGGAGCCTCAAGGCAGAAATCTTTCTCCTTCATTTGGAACATCTGTAAAATGCAAGATGGAAAAAAATCTAATGGGTAGAGCAAGAACATCCAGATCCTTGCTGTCTTTCACCTCACCAAGGCAAAAGGCTGCCCTGGCTTCAAAGGAAGTTAATTTGCAGCCCTCCTCTCTCCCCTGCATACAAAGGGGTTCATGCTGCTGGCTGCAAGGGCAGATGGTCAATATGCAAACTCTCATCTGAGGGTAATCCTCCCCATTGACCCACAGTATAGATTCAGATGTGCCTTTTATTTCCCCTCACCTTCAGTCCTCTGTCTAGGCAAAGTCTCTCTGGTTTTCAGTGGGAAGGCTTAGCCAACAGTAGCCAGTGACCAAAATTCTGCCTCTCTTCTCCTTCTTATTCCACAAAACTTGGAACTGACCATGTCCCAAGGCAAGTTCTGACTGTGTGCAATGATTAAAAAAAAACCCAAAACACGAAGATTAAGAGAGAAAAACAGCCACTTTAAAGGCAAGTGACAGAACTTGGTTACACCTTCTTTAAGGAGTTAGTTTCTTCTCAAGAGAAATATGAAATATTAGTCTTGCAGCCCGATGCCTTCCTTTGCCCTTCCTCCAGAGTGGGATCTCCTTTAGAGAATAAAACTGATGGCTACACTCTGGATTCACTGAGAAGTGGACAGGATATCCATCATGCTTTGTCCACCCTTTGATCTGCAATGCTCCTGTCCAGGGCATTCACCCAGCTGGGTGCAGTTGCTGCTCGGGTTTCCAGAAGCAACTCAAGGGAGTCCCAGGTGCCTGAGGAGAGCCAGAAGAAAGGTGCTTATGCACCTTGTACTTTCTTGAATGCATTTTTGGATGCTCAGGTAAGATTTCTACCCCTGTTCTTGTGTCTGCCAGAAAATCTTTCAGGACAAAGACTGCCATGGAGAATTTTCTCAAAATACATTTTTGACTTTGCCTACAGATGCGTTTTGCAGAAAGTTAGAGAGCTGAGATTCAGAATTCCCCTCTCTGCAGTACAGCTTCATTGCCTGGCAACACAAACCTGAGGTGAGGCTTACTCTTTGCCCTGAGGGCTGAGGAAAGAAGGCAGAGAGGCACCTTGAGAGAAAGAGGGTTGTTCTCAGGGATGTATGCAAGACTTCAATTTCATTTTACAGATCTAGCTCTTTTCTTTTGTGGTCACTACAGAAGTCACTGCAACAATCTGCTACATAATTGTGTTTGGTAAAAGGTTAATGTTACAGACAATATATGGGACTTTTTTTTTTTATTTTGCAGCAGAAAATTATTTTTTCTTCTGCATTTTCATTGATAGAGTTGGTAAAGGCATATTTGTTACATTTGGGCTTGTGGGGTCATCCTCTAATTTCAGCTTATAGGGAGCACCAGGAAGTGGAATTTAATTTTTTTTCCCAGTGAATTTAGCAATAGAAAATACCTCCATATATATTTTCCTTTTTTTCCTTTTTTTAAGGAGGATGCCTTCAGAGTGTTTCCACATACGGCCTTGTAATATAAGTGCTTTGTCTGCAGTTCTGATGGGGAAAGAGATGTTAAAGCATCACCTACTTCATTCTTGGTGTGTCAGATACAATCTGGTGATGTTTAGACCATATGAGGCATTGAGGTCAGGCTGTTACAGGCTGGTCAGGGACATCATCACAGCTCACCAAAGTGAAATAGAAGGAGAGAGGTTTAAAAAAGGAGAGAGGAATGGCCTATTTAGAAGCTCTTAGCTTTTAGCTCCACTCTTCCACGATAAAATTTTTCTTAATCTAAAAAATGGGTAGGCTTCTTAATTATGTGTACTGAGCTGGAGGAGAGGAGAGGAGAGGACTGCTGACTACTGCCACATGTATGTTAAATATGAGAGGCAAAAAATGTTCCTGTTTTTGGTAATGCTCTTGAAATGTATAAGTGACAAATATATATGTATTTTTTTGAAAAAAAAAAAACAACAACAAAACAACAACTATGCTCTGAAATCTAGGGAAAGCCCTTCCAGTGATATTCTTGGAACAACACAGAAGTCTCCTGGTTTAGGTTACTCATCTATCAACATTTGCTGCTCTATGGAGATTACTTCCATTATAGACTTAGAAATTGAAAGAATGACAACATCCTTGCAACATGTGTAACAGAATCTCTTAATACTGCCTTATAAAGAAATGAATAATTGGCATTGATTAAGAGTATGTGGGGACAGGACACAGTTCTCTCACATGCAGGGTGATTTTACCTGAGAGGGTTTTGGCAGTCTTGGGTTACTTCTGGGTCTGTTGCCTGGCTCTCTGCTAGCAATTGTGGCTATAAAAAGGGAACCTCTCCTGAAGCTGGGGTTACAGAGCACAGGCACAGCAAAACAGTGAGAAGAGACCTGGCTGCACGTTTGTGCTGCGGGATCAGCCTGTGTGGGGAGCAGGGGCACGCTGAACCCCAGCAGTTGGCTCGTGTCTGCCAGTGGGGGCTGCTGCGCCAGCTGTGAGACCTCTTGCTCTGCACTCTGCTCACTCCTGCTGGGGATGACATAGGCAGTCTGCAAAACAAACAGCAATTTGTTAGTGCCTGATGACAAATTCACACGTTGGCTAGGAGTGCACATGGAAGAGGCAGAAAACAAAAATTCCAGCTGGAAAATCTCACTGGACCTTGTATTGGCTTAAGCTGGCAAAAGCTCCCTTATATCTTATCTCATAGAGTTGTTTCCTAAGATCCTTGGTGTATTCTTTCTGTCTCCAGATAGGGAAAAATGAAATGTTGTCATTGGGTGAAGAAATCTATTGCACAGGTGATATCTCCTTTGTACCTTCATCTAGCAGCATATCTAATGGCCTGACAGCACACAAGTAGCTTTGTGTAGACTCTGTCAATGGATATAGGTGCATAAATCCCACTAGCTGATTTGTTTTAATAAGGAGCTTCTTGGAAGCAAAAAGAAAATAAACTCTTCTCTCATAGAATACATTTGAAGTTTGACCTGCGAAGCCATTCCAGGTGGTATATAGCTTGGTGAATCTCTGTTTTCTCTCTTTTTTGAGCAAAGTCAGATTGTTTTCACTGTGAGGAGCTTTTACTGCTCTCTCAGCCCAGATCTGGAGAATATCTGCTTCTGTAGTGGTAGATGTGTGTCCCGAAGTGACAAGCAACGGTCAGAACTGAACTTCTGCCAACCATTTTCACTCCTTAAGAGAACTTGTCTGGAAACACTCATCCTACCCATTTTATTTTTTAAGTGAAAGGCAAACACGCTAAAAAATCATATGTATTTTTGCTGAAATGTCAGCATTTTGTAAGGGAAAAAGTCCTGACTTTGCTGAAATTGGAAGTTTTATCCTTTTGCTATGCTTTATGTCAGTATGTCTAGGAAATATAGCCTCATGGTATCAGTAGTTCCTGAAGCTGTTTTACTGGGAATTCTCTTTTCCATTGCATTTCCCCTCTAAGACAAGAAGGTACTGCTAGACACTACAAAAAATAGTAACACATTTTTTGTTATAATGGTATAGACGAAACACTTCATGGTGCCTTTTCATGTGATATATGTCAACTTTTTTGGAGAATCTGGATAACTTCTTGTGCTTAATGGGATGAGCAGAGATTTTCTGTGAAAGTGACTGTCTGAAAGAGAATTCTGCTATTTTCAAAATCAATGCTTTTGCAGAGGAAAAAAAAGTCAAAATTCTCTGACTTCCCATATGAACAGCCTTTGCCATTTTCATTTGCTGTGGAAAATTTATCAACCAGGAAACAGAAAAACATTAATTCCTTATTTTTTTTTTCCAGGAAATTCCTTCATGAGAAAATTTTAATTCCACCCTAAACCAGGTTTGTAATTTTTTCAAATATGAAGGTTTTTGTGGGAGAGGAGGACATTTTGAAGACTGCTGAATCTTTTCATTGTGCTAAGGTTAGGAGAAAGAATGATTAATGTGAATATGAAAGGCATCTGCAATTACTAAGGATGCTGCAGTTATCCATACCCTTGGGATTTCCAAACTATATAATGAAATATGCTTCATACCTGAATGTTGTGGCAAAATACATGACAGAAATTGTTTAAGAGTGGCAGCTGAATGAAGCACGTTACTTTAATTCACTAGTTAAGTGTCTGGTTCCTTATCAGCTTCTGAGTGATCGCCATTGATTTATGAATTTATATATCATTTGGAAGCTTCCTAATTAAGATGCTGCTTTTCTTTTTGACATTAGAGGTCAGCTGATTTGACATTATATTATTTGAGTAGTCTGCTTTATGAATGACTTCACTGGGGGTTTCCAGGAAAGGATCTGAATTTTGTCCTCCAGAACAGAGATAGCTCCTGTTCAGGGAATCTCTATTTCCAAGAACTTTCTCCAGAAAAGATATACATATACTTTGTTGAGGATGGAATATTAACAAAGATATTGATTAGTGACTGATGCTTAGGGAACTCACAATTTAAAAATTTTATAAAATTCATTAAAATCAATAATGTTCCAGAGGTCCCATTGAGACTAGAAATATGTTTTTATCCTAAACAATTTCATTCAGAGAGCAAAAAGGAGAAAAACTAATTTTTTTGAATAGAACTTTACTTTCTTTTTCAGATAAACTTTTTGGTACCCAAAGTCTCTTTGGTGACAGCTTTACTGGCTTTGCATAAGGAACACAATGAAGTCAGAAGTCCCCTCAAAACAACAAGAAACACGTACAAAGAATAGTCAGGAGCTGTGAAAGTCAATACCAGTGTACTACACAGTTTTCCTTCTGCGCTGGAAAAGGCATCAATAAAGTCCCATTAGTAGTCAGCAGACTTACGTCCTGATTTTGAAGCCATAAGCATGGTAAACCTCTAAAGGGTTATTCCATCTGAAGTATAAATCTGTTAAATATGTATCCACAGTGCACCAAAATACTTCAGCAATTCCCTTGAGTGAGCGATACTTGTTTGAGCAGTCTATCACATTATATGAAATATATTTTGGGTTGGATGGATAAATTTAACAGTGTTCTTTCAGCCATTGTGCTGGAAGCAGTACAGACCAGCTTCCTCATGTATTCATTTAATGGGTCTCCACTGCACAGGGTTTTGTCTGATGGAAGGAAAATCAGTTTCTTTAAGAGGCCTGCTTGATTTCTTTAACAGTTCTTCAGTTTTCTGGTCTCCAACATCTAGAATTAAGTTTTCTATTCCATCTTGCACAGGGCTGAATAGAAAAGGGTGAGAAACAGGGAGAGGCAAACTCTGTCACCTAATTAGACCAGATGGATTTTGCACTAGACTGTGAATTAGCTTTACCTAGAGATGACTGAAAGTTGGTCTGTGCTTCAGGGGAAACCTCAGTGTTTGGAAATCTTATTCCAGGCGTATTTGGAAAACAGTTACAAATAAGATTCTTGTGAAGAAAGCACTTTGAACAGCATCATGACAATAACATCATTTGAAGTTAACTCTTTAAGCTGCACCTGCTTGCAGCAATTGTTGAATGAAATGCTGCCCTTTTAATTTCTCCTCTGAAGAGTGCTATAAATTGAGGAAGATGAACAATAAGATGGCCAAGGAATGCAAAAGCTCTCTCTTGAGTTTGAATAGGGCTGCTTGAACACTGTATCCTGCAAGTCTCAGCAGAGCTCCAGGAAGTCTCAAGTCTTACAGAAGTGTGCTCATGGTCAAACTGAATGTCATGGAGAGAAAGGTCCTTCTGTGATGTGTTTAGGGTCAGTGAGTAATCACTTTCCTAAGAAATTCCATTTCTATGGAAAATTCATTTTCGCCTTGTTTTACCTCTAACAAAATCATTTGGGATTTGGGTAGAAGTGAAGGTGGGGAGAGGCAAAGCAGAATCTTATGCAAATGTGTCTCTTGTATCTCTACATCCCTGGATGGGGATGGATAGGTTTGTTTTCTGTTTGCCTTCTTTTCTTTCTTTCAAATAGATTTGCAGAATGCTGCTTTAAAGTCTCATTTCCGAAGTTCTTTCTGTCCTTTTAATTTCCTTTTAATTTGTTTTTATTTTTTTGTTTGTTTGGTTTTTGTTTGTTTGTTTGTTTGTTTGTTTGTAACGAACAGAGGGACAGAAACATATTATGGATAAGACTAATTTTTGAGCTGTTTATCTCCAGCAAGGTTGGGTGCCTGCCCATCACTGGCTGCAAAGTGTGTAAGTGGCAGGTCTGTTCTCTGTTTTTGCCTCCTTGCTGCTTCTGTTTGATTAACTCAGCAGCAGTGGGATATTAGCTGGATAAAACTAGCTCTCCAAATGAACATGTTTATTGAGGAGCACAGGGTGAATAAAGAATTAAATTCTGATGCTAAAAGAATTTGGTGCTTTCCTGGAGTGATGATTAATCATTAAGTGAAAAAAATCCCCAAGAAACCCAAACATAAAGTATCTGCTCTATAGGAATACTTTAGGTTCGAAGAGGTGGTCACTATTTATATATCTGGGTAAAGAAACAGATACTAAGGACCTAAATCTGTAGGCATGTTTAGATATGCACTGGACTACACCAAACCAGGCACAGCAGGTTGGTTGGACCAGGTGAACTGGGCTGGTGCTGCTGTCTTTGCATTGGCAGAAGTGCAAAGCGCTGCCAGAAAAGGAGAATTCTTATTCAGGTTACACTTTGTACATTTCATTTCTGCTGCTGTGCTGTCAGCAGTCCAGCATTAACAGTCTCTCACAGGGAAGGATTCCATCTTTCATGACTACTGTTAAAACAAGGCACTTTTAAACATGAAATAGGAAAATATGGATTGCAAAGATCGAGGAAGAGAACAGAGTGAAACCAAAAGTTCATATGATCCTTATTCCATGGTCTCACAGAATTAGATAAGACACTATCTGAAGACTAATGGAGAACCCAAAAATCAATGAAATGGAGAAAGAAAAGCAAAAAAGGGAAAGACATTTATAAACAAATTAATCTAAGAAACTTTGAGGGCAATGGAAAAGTTGGACAACATGAGATTGATTTACAAATGAAAGTATAATTATAGCTCATGTATCATGGCAAATATAGAATTCTTTCTGTCTTTCTGCAAGTGGCTCAAAATTCAGTCAGAAAAAGGGTATACTGTTAGATAAGTGCAATCCAAAAAGGGTTTGAAAACTGAGCAGAAACTCTTTGGAAACCTGAATCAATCTGCTTAATATATGAAATCATCAAGTTCTTGACATATTTTTCTTAGGAGCTAATGCAATATTGGTGCTCAACCTTAATGGGAAAATACAGTGACTTATAGTATAAAAGAACAGATAAAGTTAGCTGCATGGGTAAACTTCTCTTCAGGATGAATAAAAGATAATTTAATGAAGAAAATAACAGTTGAAGTGCTTATAATTTTAGTTGATTTTAATTTTTATTAATGGGCAGGTTTTTTTCATTTGTGGGGAGTTTAAGGAAATATGTACTATAGTGTATGTTAACTCAGACTTTGTCCCCATTTGAAATCCCAAGGAATGCTCCCATTGCTTTCAATGACTGCATGATTTGACCCAGCAAGGCAAACATCGTTGCCTGGAGGCTGAGTCAGACAAGGGCTCTTACAAACCTCATTTGAGCAAATAACTCACATAAAGAGGAAATTATTTCTGAGTAAGCAGCAAGCAGGACACCAAGTTATCTTGACCCTAATTTGGTCTTCCTGACATTCATTACAGTCATCTTTTGGTTAATGCTTTGGCTTGTGTGGTGAGACTGGTATGTGTCTCCCCATGTTCTTCATGGCTCTGGCAGAAATAAGGACTCCTCTCTGGCCCTCCAAGGTGGTGAACAGATGCAGCTCAGGCAAGAGAAGCTGTTACTCTCCATGTTTTCCAGAACACTCATTTTTCCCATTACTAGTAACACCATACAGATAAAAACTGGAGGTCACAGATCTTCAGTACCACACCCTTCCTCCATGTTTCCTGTGTCTACTTTCTGCTAAACTCAAAGGTGGTCTTGGACCTTGGCTTAATGACTGTTTAATAATTAAGAAAGTTTCAGCCTGACTCACCAAGGAATTACTGCCTTCTATTTTCAGTTGTCTGAGGGAAAACAATCTGCATTCATGTCAGTAAAAGAAGAGGCTACTTACAGGAGGGTTTGCAGTACTAAGGGGTGAGCAATAAAATATTCTCTGAGATTTGTTGAAGCCTTACTCTAAACTCTAGTTATATGGCAGACTGAGCCTTGTGGAACAGGCCTTTAGTCCTAGCCTGAATTTAAGATTGTGAATAAATATATTTTTATTTATGCTGACTAATCCAAAGAGCAGTAAATTATCACAAACTTCCTTTGAATTATTCCTCATGGAACTTGTTTGTATATTCATCTTGCTCATACAGAAGATTTGTTTCTTTTTCATTCTTTTGTTAAAACCCCAGATTAACAACTGTTGATGCCTCTTGGATCCTGCTGGGCTTGCACTCTTCAGCATGTTTTGTGTTTGTGTACCAGCCTACAGTCAGGCTGGGGCTGCGGTGGGGTACAAGGGACTTGCTCTCAGTGAGCAGGGACATCCAGGATCTATTTTTCTTTTTCCATTTGGCTTTAAATCCTTGAAAGACACAATGTCACCAAACAGAAGATTTGCATGTAAGCAGACAAAATAAATTTCCAACCAAAATGGTGACAAATTTAATAAATTTAACTTTGCCATCTGCAGAAGTGATCTACTCTTTGTTTGGCACATATATGTGCATAAGACAAACTTTTGTTTTACTTGCATGTAGTGGATCAGAGTGCATTCCCAGGCACTTGAATGCTTGATATATTGAGATGAATGATGGCCTGGATGGTGCTGGGGTACGTGAGGGTTATGAGAGCAGCACTGAGTCCCTGGGGAGGGAAGCTGGCTGTGGAGCAATGAGAGTAATGCCTTTGAATTCACAGTCTAATAAAGACAAGTAAGCTGGGGTGAACGTGCTGTGCAGTCCAGTAGGCTGGCAGGGAGGCAGTGCCTAACACACATCATGAGGTATTGAACAGCTGCCTGTGAGAGATAATATTTCATGGGGACTTTTGTTAGTGACTGGCCTGTATGGCTGCCCCTGCTCTTACTCCTCTCTCCTCTCAGACCTAAGACACACTTGCATAAGCTGCTGCTCCAGCCTAGGAGTGGGAGGAAGGCAAAAATCCTAAAAATGGCTGCAATGCAGATGATTTACATTCTCTGGGTTACCTTGAGGCAAGTCAGGGCACAGGTACTTATTTTTGTCCCCATCATTCTGCTTCCACCTTCCCTCACTGTGCTCTGCTCCTCACAGAAGTGACACAGCCCATTCCCCTTGAGCACTGTAAACCATCCCACACACCCTGGAGATGTCTCCCAGCACAGTGCTGAGAAAAGCTGTTGTTCTGGCTCAAAATCACAGCTGGCAGCTGTTATTTGACTACACAATTTTCCTCTGCATAATGCAAGGTCTGCTTCAATCAATCATTGCTTCATACTAAACTCGATTTCATGTGATTCTGTGTGATTTCCAGCCCCCCCCCCCCCCCCCCCCAAGTGGTAAATGAAAAAGAATGACTGTTTTAAATTGGTACTATGTAAAACCCAAACACTAATAAAACGGAACAGTATTCTTGATACTAATGATTCTTTAAAATGTGGACTTTTTGTCTCATTTGAAATGAATATAATGGCCTGGACCATTGGAATTTCTGAATGGTCCCTCTGACTCAGCACTTGTTGCCCTCCACTAAGGAAAAGCAGTGGTAACCTACCAGAGAACCCATTTTGTTAAGCTCTTCTAACAACATAAATACAGCTTGAAATGTATGAAGAATGAAACTGCCAGTTATCCAAATATCTTGGAGAGATAGACACGACCATACAATCTTGATGATTATATTTAATAATATGCTCAGAAATATTCCATAATGTTATATTACTGCAAAACATTCCTTATTATGAAAGATAATAAATTAGGAGCCATGTAAAATATCCTTGCCCAGGCAACATGAGAAAATAAGGGAATAATTTGAAACACTCATTGACTATTCTAAGGCTTTTGACTTATGATTCTTGGCATCATATAAGGAAGCCTCCAGACAGTTTCAGCTGGAAAATGTGACACTATAATTTTATTTGCATTTTTTACACAGAATAATAAATGTGTAAGGTAATTCAGAGAGAATCTTCCCTCTCCCCAGATAACACTTGCTTTTCCATGGGAATATGCAGTCTCAGGCCATGAGACACACTCAAAAAATCAAACTTATCTCTAATTTAACTACTGTGAGGAGTTGTATTGATTTCTGTGGGACCACACACAGTAGGAAAGTTGAGCATGGGAAAAAAATTTGCAGATTCAGACCAAAGAATCCAGACTATCTGGACAGACCCCATAAAACCAGATAGTTCACTGCAGCTAGGGGCCTAAATTGCATATATCTAAAGAATGAGGAAAGCTGACATTCCATTCCATAATATATTTCAAGCTTTCTAAAATCTGTCCTTGTTCTAAGTGGTTCCAAACTCTTGAAGTTTGACAATTTTCTGAGGGAAAAAATCAGTGTTGATGTTTTATTATTGCTATGTTTTTATCTATTAAAATAAAAAATAATAAAAACATACTTTGTTTGAAACAACATATTGAAGCACCTTATATTGTTTGCAAGAGAATTATATGTTCTTTCAAATTTCCTACTCAAGTTACTCAGACTGTGTGTAGTGCACTATATGACCCAGTTAATAGGGAAGATGGGTATGAAAGACTAATGAAGGACTGTCATTAATATTTTTGATGGGGGTGTACACACTATACTGTTAAGCATAATTAAGACCTTCCTTAGGGCAAGAATATAGATACGGCCATAAAAAGTAGTAGTTTTTATGATAAGCAGAGAACAGAATTTGGGCCATGTTGGGGCACCCACGAAGAGCAGTGCTCTCATAGCCAAGACCCTTGGACTTAGCACAGCTGTAACACTTCTGTGTGTAGCACTCATCAGGTGTCTCTGCACAACACTTCACTGCACACTGGAGGCACCTTCAGAAAAAAGCACATCCCTCTTCAAACAAAATATGGGTACATGAAGGCTCATTTTCCAAAGGTACCCTATTAAACCCTTGTCATAAAAGTCTAGATCCACATCACCAGCCTCTTTCTTCTAAATCCAAAGATGAAGTACAATCATAGCTGTCTGTGCATCTTTATCAAAATGCCCTCTGGTTTTCCTTCTGGTTGGTGTATAGACCTACTTTAAATACTTGCAGTAGTAGTACTTTGGTCCATGTAGCACATCCTTAAATGTATCTTGTTTTTCCTGCTGGGTAGATGTACTTAGTCCAGACTCAAATTTCCTACATGTTCTTTAGCATCTCTCAGCTGCAGGAGAATGGCCTGGTTAGAAAATGTAGCCCTGGAAAATGGGATTCATCCAACTTTGTTTCAGCTCCAGGTGTCCTGCTTCTCAGGGAAATGTTCTGTTTGGCAAGTTAGGGGGTGTTTTTTTCCCTCAGCCTTTTCCTTTATTTAATTTCTTGCTTTCCTCTCACCACCCTAAAGTGCAGACTACTTAATTAATGGAAAGGGAAAGATCTGAGGAATTGAGAAACATCGTCCCCAGATACCCAAAAGCGTATGCATAGAGAAGCTTGGGCTCAGATTTAATTACCCAAAGAGGAATATGAATGTGGATCTTTGAAATAAATATCCCAGTCATAACACTACAAGGGAGTTTTTTGGCTTCTACCTCTCCCTTCTTTCCCTCCATTTTTCTGTGGAAGGTTTAGCTTCCTGCCTCTGCAAAGTTCATGGCTGTGAAACACAAGTGGAGCCAGGAGCTTTGCTCAGTTTGTGAGTTGAAGTTCAACTCAAAAAATATCCTCTGGCTCAGCCTGGTGGAGCATTTCTCTTCTATGTGTCTGCTGATTTACTGGATAGGGTGCTCATGTTATTCACTGTTTCATGAATTTCACAAAGAATTGCACAAGTCAAGCAGCTATGTTAGATCTGTAACTTGTAAAACTGGATCTAAGTTACAGTTTTGACATATCTGCAGCCAAATACAGTTATAGTGGCCAGACAAATGCAGCAGCTGAAGAGAGACCAACTAAACTGATTGTAATGAGGGGACAAGGTGTGGCATTTAAATTTTTAGCATCAAGCTCCTTCTTGTGGTTTCTTCAAGTCTTGTCCAGCCAATGCCTCTGTGCTGCCTGTGAGCTGTGGCCTCCAGGGTCACTGCCAGCTGGGACAGTGCAGTAGGAACTCAGAGCCTCTGAATAAAATTCTCTTGTGAATCTTGTCCCAGGAGCCCAAAGCTCGCTGAAAATCAGTAGTATTGGCTCCTAAATATCTCAGAGTTTGCTTGAAATATCCTTAAGTCATGAGACATAAGATTCTGTAAGGATTTGATGGCTGTTTTAACATCTGCTGTAGAATAAGGGCTGAAGCAGATGTAAAAAGTGGGACAGTAATGAATAAGTCAATTTTAAAAGGGTTTAAAAGCAGCTGAAGGAGCCTGTGGTTTTATGCATCTACTATTTCTATTTTACCATCAGGAAACTTCTGTGTCACCTTCCCAACTAGATTTGTTTGATTCAACTCCAGTGGCAATCATCTTGATTATGGTCTGTCCAGCATTTGCTTTTTTCAACACTACTAATGTTCTTTTTTTCCTTTGAGAAAAAAACCCCATTATTTAATAATTGGAAGCTCACTGTTGTGGAAAGGCAATTCACAGTGGCTATTTTTCTCAGATGGCACAAACACTCCTTTAAAAAAAAAGGGATGAATCTTTTCTTTCACAATTGCTCCTTTAATAAACTATTTGTTTAAATCATATACTTGTCCTCCTCAGTGGTGAAGCTTGTTCCTTATTTAAAACAGGATGACAGGGCTCTTCCACTGTTTAGAAAGGCACTGAAGCTGGTACTCCAGAACAGAGCCACCCATTCTTCTGCTGGGAGCTAATTGATTAGCCTTAGAGCTACAGATCTGTGCCCAGGGACGCAAATAAGAGTACTTCGTTTTTCTTTTGAATGACTTATTTCCCCAGGCTATCTACATTAGACATGTCCAGGTGGTCTCAAATTATTTACAACTGCAGGAACCTCTGTGGTCACAGGATTATCTGCATGGGGAAGCACATTTGAAAGTCAGTATTTCCTTCTCAGAAAACAGGACTGTCTTTGTTAGTACATATTCTCATTTGGAATATTTTTAAACTAAGCAAAGAGAACCTAAATATATATGTCTCTCTTTGCAGTCACTTAAGAGTAGTGATTTCCTTTAAATGAAGGTCATTATATTAAAAAAAAAAGGTAGGAAGGGACCTGGATGTATTTCATATTTTATTAAATATTTATGATGTTCATGTATCCAGTAAGGAGATGAATTTAATGCTATATTTTCTGATCAGTCTACTCATTAATTGTCAATTCAGTTGTTGAATTTTTTTGTAAGTGTTCCCACAGAAGAGAAACACAACATGTAAAAGAACAGTAAGTGCCTATCCTATGGAGTATCCATTCTCCAACACAGCTGATGACATTGAGGGCCCAACTTTCTTTCTGTTCCTGTTTATTCTTTTTTTTTTTTGTTCTTTGCCTTGATTGTCACAATGCAAACAGAGTTTTAGCTGGTAGCAGTCACCATAATTGACTTTTTCAGTTTTAGTGATTATTTCTTTCCAGAGTATCTTAAGGGTTATTCTTAGGTCTATCTCTGAGGCTGCTGGCATCTGCTCAGCCTGGCAGCCAGATGAATGTTTTAAGAGGAAATCTGACAGTCTGCATATATCTTCTGTAGTACTAGTGCCAAGAGAGTCAGTATTTTAAATACCTATAGAATCGTGTATATATACATTTATAAAATGTGGTAGTCAGGTTATAGACTTGCTTCAGTTTTTAATTTCACAGTTTGTTTTTGTTGAATCATGGAATCGTATAAATTAGAGACGGAAAAGTTGTATTAGGTCATTTAGTCTATCCCACTGCCAAAGTGGGATTGTTCCCTGCAGTATATTTTCCAGTGTTTTATCCAGTACTTTTCCATTCTCTGGGTTGGGCTTACACTTCAGCCTTTTTTTCAGTTAAGCTTATGTTTTGACATTTTGAGTATTTTTCTCTAGAATTCATTGAATTCTGTTACCACCCTGTGGCCATAACAACAGCGATGATGCCTGTTGCTACTTTTCAATTGTTATAAGCTAACTAAAGTCATTAACCCAAGACTGTGCTGGAAATAAGCCCCTCTGTCATATAACCAGGAGTGACATTGTAAATTTGTGCTTCAATGAGTAAAGCTGTGGATTATATCTGTGAATTGCTAACAACACAGATGCCATTTGTTTGCTATTTTCTTCTAGCTGGCATAAGTTCTTCCTCTTTCTTGACTATGAGTCATAAACGAGGTGTCTATTTCCTTGGGTCTCTCTTTAACTGATTAAAATTTCTTAGTCAGTCACTCACTTCCGAAATAGCACTTCATTAATACAAATCAAATATCCTTCTAAGAGCAGGCAGAGTTTTAGTGTCTGCACATACACCAGGCATGTGAAAACCTTTTTCTCTGTGGCAATAACAAATAGAAAAAACATAGTCAGGAGAGGTCATATGATGATAGGACCAATACAAAGAAGTCTGTGTTCAGTAAAAGGCAGAGATCAGTGCTACGTGCCAGCTCCACACTTGGCACCACTTGTGAACAAGGCTCAGGCTGTGCTGCTCCTGTGGTACCTGTGTCTCACAGAGCTGAGGAATTCTGGTGGCACTTATCCCTGATGATGCTCAGCATGTGTGCCTGCAGTCCTGGAGCAGGACAGACAGCTGGGTCCACAGGAGCTCTGAACAGCAAGGGACATCACCAGCACTGCCAGCAGGCTTGATATTTCCCTCGTGGTGACAGCAAGGGCAACAGCTCAGTCCCGAGACAGAGGCGTCTGTGGAGTGACCGACGCACGCGAGTGCTCCCTCTGGTTGTGTCAGACAGCACAGAGGGGCTCGTGTAGGGCTGTGCAGGAAACCTCTGCAGAGCTGTGTTAATTTAGGTCAGAATGAGAGTGTAACCACAGTGATTAGCCATCCTTTAGCCTTTTTAACAAAGACTTTTGAATATAACATTCCTCTACAATGTTTTCCAGCAGAAATAAGCATTAAAATTTTTTTTTATATAGCAGACTTATAGCAACTAACCTCCCTGTTAACTCTCATTGGTTTTAAAATGTGGTGTTTTCTGAACAGAGAGGCTCTGTGGGATTTAATTAGAGTGAGTTAACCTTTTCCCACTGAAATGGTGGCCCTACATGCTCCTCATTTTGAGCTTGCTTGTTGCATTTCCATCTCAAACAAATCTCACTGATGCATTAGTTAATGGTTGAAAAATGCTGTGAGGATGCAAGGGACTAGGAAGCAGAGTATTGTCATTAATACACAGAATTGCTAGTCAGGAGACCTGTGCTCCCTCCCAGCTGCATTGCTGATTTCCTGTAGCTGTGTGTGAAGATGTTGTCATGCCAATAAAGTCCAACTGAACTATGCATGACCTGGCCATGTCAGCTACAGCCAGCCAAAGTATTCAGAACTGCTTGCTGAAGTTTTAGGCACCATTGTTTAGTAGAATAATCTGAAAAATTTGCCTTACCTTCCTATTACACTTTTCTGATAAAATTTTCTTATGATTTATGGCACCAGAATTGGCATGAGACTTGAGTTTCTATTTCCCTCTTTTTCTTGATTTTTGAAATGAGAGTGATGAATATTTTGGTGTCTTATCATGATTAAAAACAAATTTGTCTTAATTCTTTCATGTCTGAAATAAAAAATGCTGGGAAATTGCAAAGCAGATTGTAAAATGCTGTCTTTCCCATCTCACTTTGTCCCTGACACACAACCTGTGCATTCGAAGATGAAACCCACCTCTGTAATACATGGTGGCTCTGCTTGTTTAGGACATTTCCTGGCTTGGGTTGGAGAAATTACTTGTGAATAGGGTTAGACTTCATCCACTGCCATTTCTTTGGCAGGTGACAACATATGAGATCATTTTACACAGCTCTAATCACTGTTAAATTCATCATTGATACCAATCTAGAGAGTCAAGACAGAGCCCATTTGACTCAAAATTGTGCAAAGGAGACTACTGGTAAACCTACTAACCCTCTCAGTTAAGCCCTTCAAATCCTGTGCCAGGAAATTTACAGAGGAGACCAATTTTCATTTATTTCATTTCTTTGACCCTACTATGTATAATTCCTTCATAAGAATCTTATCACTTCTCTTTGTATTTTCTGGGGTAAAAGTGAAGGAGCCTGAAGGGTTTGTGTCAGCCCCAACATGACTTAACTGAACTGTCTTAATCTGTGGACCAATTTGCTCAACAGGCCTCTAAGGAAGGAACTTGTTGATTTTGGCAGTGTTTACCTTTCCTACAAACAAATCCATCGTTTTCCAGACCGGCTGGCTCTTAAAAATCACTTGAGAGCTGAGGAAAAAAAACCTGCCCCAGGCTGCATCAGTATTCTTTTTCTTATGTTTGGGGAAATCTTTTGTGTTCTCCGCAGCTGCTTGAGGATAATCCATAGAGTCAAGATTATTCACAGAGTCAATAGAAATGCCTGTAAAGTTCTCTGAGTTCAGTTTCCTTCAGTGGGGGGAGTGAAAGCCCCTGTAAAAATAAAAAGGAGAAAAAAAAGAAGAATCTTGACTGAGTTAACTGTGTTCTCCACTACAATTGTGGGGAGGAAATGAAAGGGCTGACTTGAACCTGCTTGCCTTTCACTTTTGGGAACTACATGTCGTATTTTTTTGTTTTGTTTTTCACAGATTCCATACTAATAATATTTAGTGTGACTGATAAGTATCTGCTTTTAGATATTATGTATCAGGAATCCAATTCCCTCTTTCTAACCTAAACATGGCACGTTCAAGTTTTTAATTATTCACACATATATCACATGAAGTGATGAGAGCCATGTAATATATTGCAGAGCCATGTCATTCACCTCTGACTGCCTGAATTGCACTTTCTCACTAGTTTGTCTCCACCAGAACCAATCACATAGCAATCAGATATTTAGCATCTTCTTACATGCACTATTATTAAAAAAACAAAATCCCATTTTTTAAGAAAAACTTTTCCATCTGCTTCCACTGCCTTGAGGTTCTGGCATTCTGCTGGTGCATGCATGTGTGTGTGCTCTAATCCATTGCTGTAAAGAAAGTGACTTATGTGATGACAGCAATCAGTAGACTCTGAGAATTTTTTTTTGCTTCCTTTACAATTCTGAAAAACTCATGGTGTTCCTTGAGACCATGGAAAGAAAAAAAATATTAAGTTTAGAAGTGGGTGGTGGGCTCTGTAGCTCCAGGCTGCTCCTCACTGAGATGGCTGTTTTGGGTCCTGTTTTGAGGTTCTAGCCCTTTCTTTAAGGAATTTTGGTACCTAAATCATGTTCCATGATGGAGACCAGCCACCTAAAATATTTGGGACTTTAACTCTGTCATAGTATATAGCCCCAAATCATTAAACTGAAGCTATTAAGTTACACTTAGAGGTTACTAGCACTTATTAGCTGAAGTTTTATTTTCCCTTCAACATCTATATAGTTAGACTCAATGAACCTAAGGACCTAATTTTACATACTCCAGTGCACAGGCTGCATTTTGCTGCCTTTTGTCTGATAATACCTCTCACTGAGGAGCCTCACCCTACACTGATTCGTCCTGTCCACACACCCTACACTGCAGCAAGCCCACTTTGGCCTCCCTCGTGCTCTGTTTGGTGCACACTGGAAGTATACTAGTGCTGACATGCCAGGGTGAAGGATGGATGTCATTTGCAACAGGCAAGGTCCCCTCCCAGCACAGCCCACCAGTTGGGGTCTGTCAGCACTTGGAGAGACCTGGTGTTGGCCTCCCTTCCTGCAGTTTTACCCTCTGATGTGTTTATAGGCAGCAGCCATAGTCCCTCTCTGCAGTGATTTCTGCTGACTTAATAGTTCTTATGTTTGCAGTTTCTCGCTGCTGTTCTTTCACTGCTTTATAATGTCAGTGAAAATAACACACTGGACAGAAACTGAGTGTTTGCTTGTTTATATAAATTCTCTGTGTTCCCCAAAGAGCTGAAATTTATTTAGATGTAATAAATTAGGTAGACCTCGACCACAATATGGATGTGTGAAAAAGCAGACGGAAGAAAATGGTTCAAAATCTACTGCTTCAAAATCTTTTTTTTTTGGGTTGATTTTATTCATTTTGACTGAGATAGATTAGTGTGGTCATGACAGTATGATCAGTTACTTCAGTCTGTGGGGCTGAGAGCCATTGTGGGGTGAAATTGGAGACAGTAGCCTCTCTGATCAGCAGTCTTTTCATGGGATTTCTATCACCTGCTTCCCTTTCTTTTCCTCTTCAGTCTGCCGTGTTTTCTCCCATCTCTCAGGTCTCTGTCAGCTGAGACTATATTCTGCTATTAATCAAATGGTTTCACCAGATTACCTTTTCTCATACTCTATTGTTCAGATTTTCTGTTTATCACACTCCCTGCAGAAAACTGCTTCTCTGTCTATTTTAAACCTATTCTGCAAACCTTGGTCTCCTTCCGTATTTATGGGATTAATGCTATTTGGTATAGCCTTGACATCAGGCTGAATCACCACCACCACCCACCACAAACAAACAGGTATTACCACTCACCAGCAATCCCCAGGCAGTGCCAGTCCCCTGTAGCCACAGTTAAATTGCACAGAAGTCCCCAGGAGGAATGACAGGTCATTACGATTATTTTGAAACGGAGTGGTTTTAAATATTTCCATAAAGATGTACTGCTATTTAGCTGTGTGCTTGCAGACCCCTCCAGCTGCAGCCCAACATGCTGCTCCAGCCACAGCTCAGCTGCTTTCAGACATTGAAATCTCTGTCTCCAGAGCTTCACCATCCTCACAGCCAGTTATCCTGCTGCTCCTGCTCTGACAGATGTTTGCTCTGTAAAGAGCTGGTTCTGTAAATGGCACCAGCACTTATAAACATGGTCAGGCTAAGCCAGATAATTTTGGCAGATTAGGAAGTGACTGCACAGGGAGCTTTGGTTTCACTCAGTGTGTTGGGGAAGAGCAGCAGGAGCTGCAGTAACCTCTCGGAGCGACTTAGCTGCAGTTTGAACCCCACATCCACGTGCACCACCCACCACCAGTAACCACAGCAGAGCCTACAGGGTCCCGTGGCCACATGGGACTGGGAGGATGTGGGACATGAATTGTGCCTGTGCCTACCCAGGAATAATGGGAAACAGCTACACCTGGGTGTGCCTGCTTTCTCAAACCAGCAACAGGCTGTGTGCTCCAAGGGGTGCAGCCTTTGGCAGGTGTGTCTGCAGAGACACTGGCAGCTTTTGAATTGGGCTTCCATGTAGACAGCTATTAGCAGCTGCACAGAAAACATTTTTTAAAATTCAGGTATTAGATAAATCTGGAAGACTTTAGTAACTGAGAGGAAAAATATACCACTTGAATATACAGAGAAAAAAAGCTGGCAAATGAAGGCTAAACTAATTTCAGAAAATGTCAAGTCAAAGGCACAGACCATTAGCAATGTTCATGCACAGCCTGTCATAATTTGTTTTCCTCTCTGCCTAAGTTTTGCTTTTCCTGTAGGAAAAACTGCCTTCAGGTCTCAGTGTGCTTAAAATTTTCCGCAATTCAGTGGTCTAGAATTTCAAATCTTCACTTGTATTTTCATAAATTTGGAATGAATTTTCTAGAGGTGGTGACACAAATCAGTCATGAGATGTTTAGCAATTAGATAAAAATTTCATTTGAAATAGGTAAGGCTTATATTTGTCCCCAATTTATTAAATTTAATATCTACTAAAAATATGAAGTAAGATATTTTCCTAGTATTTAGGTGCACCATCTTCCATGATGCTTTTAGTTTGTATCAGGAATCAACCTATAATATTTAGCCAATGCAACTACAATCTACTTCTAGGTATTTCATTAATAAAAGGACACCTGTTTGATATAAAATTAATTTTTCCTTTTACCAAATAAATATATCAAATTTTTGGACCGACACCCAAAATTAATCAGGACACTGATTTATCATGGTCAAACAAATGTTACAAGTATATCCAAATGTTACAAGTATATCCATCCAATAAATAAGGCCTTTATTTACCTTTTCAGGTTTATATTTAGGTATCCTTTCAGATTTCAATAAAGTGACTGAAATTTAAGGGCTGAGCATATGTTTGTGAGAGTCATTCTGAATGTTTAATTTATAGCCTCTGACCAGAGACGTGGATACCAAAATGCTGACTGTTGCACAGCCTAGCATCTGCATCTAGGCTCTTCCAAAAAAATTGTGCTGCGGATATGCAATACTTGGACTCTATGCCTAAAACAGGACTGTGAGCAGGAACTCTTTAATTTAGTCACAAAGAAACACTAATGACTGAAGTGTTTTACATACTAGTGCTCCCTCTCCCTGAATTTTAGTACTTTTGCTGAGAACTATGAAAGAGTGTTGTCACTCATGTGAGCAATTCACAGCAAGGAAGCTTCTCCTGCATGCCAGCATCTGTAAATTTTCTTTTGAAAGTGCAACCAGGATCACACTTTTTCTTTCTAATAACAGCATAGAGGATGTGGGGAGAGCAATTTAGCCATTAGTCCTGCAGTTAAACTGCAGGAGGCTCAGTCTCTCTGCATATCAGCTCACTGGGGGTCAGTAAATGGAGACCCCATTTTCCCCGGTGGCAGGTCAGGTAGTGGTAAATGGTCTCTGTTGCCTACTGGGAAAGGGAGCGCCCATTCTCCAGGCAGCTGGAGAGTTCACTTTGGAGAAGGAATGTGTCTGTCCAGTCCCTTCATCACAGCCTGCTTCTCTATTGTATCCCATGGAAGTTTAATCCAGAAAAGGCCTTAAAAACTCAACAACCGTGACTTTTTGTGCCCTTTTGCAAGCTGAGTGCTCTAACAACAGGCTTAGAGTCATCTTGTTTTATATTTCTCTTCTTCACTAGAAGATCTTTAATACTTTTATAGAAAATGGAAAACCTTTGGGGGGAGGGCTTTAAGTGTGCTCTTCTCTACCCGGATAGCTTAAAAGTTAGGAGAGCATATAGAAAAGAGGTTATGTAGAGCTCAGTATTCTCAGCTTTTCCATAAGCTCTTACCCTCAAAATAATGAATAGGAGAGGTGGGTATAAGCTCCTGCTCTGCTCAGGTTTTAAAAAAAGGGAAGGATGCTTGTGGAATTATTTTCAAAATATGATCTTGTCTTTTAGGTCCTGTGAGGAGGAGGTCCTTATTTGTGGATTTAGTGCTTTGGTGGGACTTTGACGTTGGCTTCTTTGGCTGAGAGACCTTAGGAGGTTGTATGCACATAATAACAGAATTTGAGACACTTGGAGAATTTTTATGGTAAATGTCTGCATATCTCCTGACTTAAGTACAACAAATATCTAGGACTTGTGACAACTTCAAGTGTCACTGAAGATTTAGAAGATTTAGGGTTTCACAGGAGCCCTGCTATAACCCCTTATTTCAATCCCAGACACAGAGTGAATGAGATCTCAAAGTGTGTGAGGTTTTTTCTGCAGTATGCACACCTTCCTTAGGGCCAGAATGCTTGAGCTATGACTGATTTCTGTAAAAATAGATCATTTTAACTCTGTTAAGTGAATGATGAACTGGCCTTCCACAATGGTACCCATAGCACACAGCTGGACACAATTCCTAAGGAGAAAGAAGGGCAAGCTCACAGGCCAGGAGGAACAAGTACAAAAAAAAAAAAAAAGGGTCAACAAATCAGCAGTGAGATTTTGAAAGTGGGTGGGTGGTGAGAGATAACGCTAGGCTACACATCTGTGAACATTCATGGGTGGACACATGAGGCTGTTTTTGGTTTTTTAGTGAGTAAGATGAACAAATAGACATGTAAACCAGGCAGTGAGCCTAGGTTCTTATGCTCTTCTCAGCCAGACTTACAATCTTGAGCATAATATTGCAATACCTGTTTGTTTTGCAGCTGGTTTGTGTTTGATTATCTGTCTGTCTGTGAAGATTTGTAAGACAGATGCAAGACTGTTTGCAAAAGATCATACATACTCTGACTATGCTCACAGAAGGATAACCAGGAAGATATCAACAAAGCCAGATATAAAAAGGAGCTTAGTCAGGACAGGTCACAGCTTTTGTGCTGTAATCATTCCTTCTGGCTCCATCACTTCAATTTGAAGAGAACAGTTGCTTATGCCAGCATATTTGGTCTATACAAAAATCCTAAGGAGAATGATTCATTCAACCATGTTGCCAACTGTAGTGTTTTTATTAGTGAGCCTTGCAATAGTTGATGGTTTTCTTAAAACATCATATACTCGAGTAATGTGGTTGAGTGAAAATCACTGTGTTCACCTTTAAAAGTTTTGCAGTTTCCAAGGCCATACAGTGGCAGAAAAAGTTGGAAAGAAGGCAAGAAGGAAAGAGAGAGAGAAAGTAAGAAAGAGAGAAAGAGAGAAAAGGAGGGAAAGAAAATGTAAAGACAAGCATAAAGTCTATTTTGATGAGCTCTTTTAAAGTTTTAATCATGAGACCTGAATGTCAAGAGCTGGCAATATTGCAGGTGTGGAAGGCTTCTAAGTGGCCATTTTTATCACCATTTGGTCCCTGGGAGAGGCCTTTTTTATATGTGTATGGGAGGAAGATTTTACTCTGTGGCGGTAGGAGCTTCACCTGATGTCAATTTAAAGAGACAGGTGATTTCTGCAAGTTGCAAACTAATGTGCCATAATTCCCCAAGGTATAAATTAATACAAAATATATGTCTAATAATATAAGGTACTAGACACAGAAAGCTCATCCTGAGCAGCAGAGCTGTAGGGTTGAATTCTTCTGTAATCAAAATATGCAGACACCTCGAGGGAATGTCTCCAGATGGCTGATTACCCATTAAAATCTCAAACCTTTGATATGGGCCTATAGAATGGATCACCTCCCATGAAGAGAGTACTATTTTCAATGTCCTTTATATTTACGGATATTGGTTTGGCATGGAGTGGGGAGGGGAAGATCCATGACAGTAACTCCATCCTTAGTAGGTTAGGTTATTTTCATTATGAATGAATAAATGGGGAAGAGTCCTTCCCAAATTATTTTTATTTACTCAGAGTCCTTTTGATATGATTTTCCTGCTTATAATTCTCTGTAGTTCAGTATACGGTTCTTCTTTATGGACAACACAATTTCCCCTGCTGTTTGATCCACACAACTGATGTTAGAGCACTTGGCCTCACATTTTCCAAAAGGACTCCTGCTACTGCAGAATGAGCTATGCCATTTAGAGCCCAGTGTTGTCTGGTTTAGCTGAAATAAACCCTTATAGAACAAACAATGATAAGTGTGCAAGTCAAAGGGGATTAGATGTGGCTGGACTTAGAAGATCCTCTCCTTGCTCCTCTTCTTCTGTAAGCTTTTCATACAGGGTTTTACTTCCCTATTACATGCATGTTTAAATTTTTCTTGTAATTTGCAGCCCTGTCAGGGAGGGGTTCTCCCTCTCTGGCACTTGTTCAGTGTCCTGCTTCACAGGAGAACTGAGAATGGGTCTTCACTGAGATACAAGCTTGCTGTGAGGGATTGGTGGTGGGCCAGCAGTTGAGACGTAAGGAGTTGTAATGAAATAAAACAGATTAGAGGTGTTCGTTATTTTTTTTCTACACCAAAACAAAATGCAGATTTTTTTATTTTGTTCACCTATATTCTTCAATTTATTGAGTTGGGAAGTGTTGGGAAGTGTTTCTTGGAGAATTGGAGGAAAAAAAATAGAAAAATAAAAAAAGGACAGATTCACAGAACTGGGAGCAAAGCAAAGCAGAAGTGACTAAAAGCAAATCTGTGACAAAAGGACTCAGCCAAGGTGATCTGGGTTCCTCAGAATCATTTGATGGTGGTCCATATTTCCTAGGTGCTTCAGAGGAATGTTCATACACTCCCACTGGCAGATTTTGTGGGTGAAAAAGTCTGTGTTGCCTATGAAACTGCAGTTTTCAGATGGAGCTTTTCTGTAGTTTGAACATTTACAGCCTCTTTTTCCTGTGAAGTCTTTCCAGTGTCTAATATTAAAATCCAATATGCCACTAGTAGACTTTTTTTATCTAGCCACCTATTTCTGGGAAACATATTTATTTGAGATTGTTGTCCTATGGATTGCTAATGGGTTAAAAAGTCATTAAACACATTCACATGCAGGCAGTGCCATTATAAAATCCTTTTTTCCTGAGCTTCCTAGAATAAAATCACATTCAATGGAGATAATGCAAGAGATTAAAGGCCTGTTTGTTCAGGATAGATTTGTTTCTTAAATGGATTTTCCTGTCAGTGACTGAGTAACCTTAGAAGTGTGACAACTGTTAGTATGCAATATTACCTGTAAGTCTGCTGGCGAGGAGGGATAAACTCCTCATGACTTTCAATAGAGACTGCACAATTTTGTAAAAGATCAAATCAGCTCTAAGTGAAAGGGTGACATTCCTGGGTGAAAATCTATGGCCTTTGTTATACTTGGGGTCAGACAGGATGGTCACTTCTGAGTTTAAACCTACAAGTGGAACTTCATTAAAAAGTAGTAGTTAACTCAATCCAGCCTGCTTTTTCATGTAAGCTCCTTTTTACTTTCTCTTCTCTTTGGAGCTTAAGCAAATGCTTATGAAAACTTTTAATTAAGTTTTAGCTGCACCCTAAACCTTGCATAATCCCAAGATCACAGCTGACATTTTCATTTGCAACCACAAGATCTGGAAACTAAAGTTAGTCCTGCTTGAAGTCAAAAACCTACTACTACAGTTGAAAGGCAAGAATATCTAGGTAGTCTAATAATCCTTTCTAAAATGAAAGAAAGAACATTGAAGCTCTTGTGTCTATATAGAATATTCTACATAGAATGCAGGGAAATGCTCCTGTTGGCAAACACCAGCATACGATTTTTGTGCTTGTGAAGAGCTACTTTGATAGATCATAATTTGGAGGAAGTGGCAGAGATGGTCCAGGTTTGAATTTTGAACTAGAATTTAAAAAATTATTATAGGCTACCACATCATAGCAGTGTTCCTAAATACTACACACACAGTATTCCTAAAATTTTACATCAGACTAAATGTTGGACTCTAATCTTGTGCTACAGTGTCAAGAATAATAGCTTTATCTGAAATTAGATTTATTTAATGTGAAATTAGCCTTACCAAATATATATTGGTCCTGAGAGTACACTGCACTCACAGACACTCACAAGTCTTTGTTACCCACTCAGTGTCCTTGGGAATAGATCAGGTACAGGCAGACCCCTCTTCCTGTGAGATGCAGTGAGGTATCTCTTACATTTTATCATATTACCACATGCAAGAATATGACATGGGATGAGTATCTTCCTCTGTGCTGCTGGTATAGAATAATGGGTTTAGGGGCCCATGGCAAAAATGAATGACATGTTACTAAAACAGAGTAATGGTCCTGAAGTGAAAGGTAAAGCTGGATGTAAAACACTCTAAGAGGAACTGACCACATAGCCCAATGAGAAACATTTAAGGAAGGAAAAAAAAGCACTGTAAGGAAAAGCAAAGGGGAAGCTCCATCAGAATTCAAATTGGAAGATAAGCTCCTCCTTTATTTAGTGATGCAGGGTTGGATTAGTACTGGGATGGAAGAGTCAGCCAGCCATGCCACAGACTGTTTAAACTAACACCTCCTAGGAAAGTGTTATGACTTCCAGCATCTTTGGTAAGATTTACAACACCAGTTAATTCTGCTCCGCTCCTGATGAAGGAATCAAACTTTAACTGTGGCTTCAGCATTTCATCACAGAAGTGAGTATTGTGACTTTTAAGCTGGAAAATCACTTTCACTCTCTTAAAATCTGGTTTAATCCTTTGAGTTGCTTCCTGAAATGGTTCCACCTAGAAACACTGTGGAAAATTTGCTGCAGAACAGCACAGAGAGAGTGGCTTAGGAAATAGCACGTATGAAAAGTAAAATGGTTCTGAGAAGGAAATTCCACTGAAGGAAGGACCACTGCCCAGGGTTCAGGGTGGGTGGTTAGGGCAGTGACCTGAACTGAAAAAGTCCTGGTTCAGACAGATACACACTGAAGGTAAGCATTCATATCAAGCAGACTGGGGACTTCTAGCTTGGCCTCCCACATTTTTAGACCTCCTTCTTTCTCTTGTATCAAGTGTCTAAAAGAAAACAGATATTTAGCACAATCCTGTATTTTAGGAAAATATTCATAATATTTTGTAAGTCTAATCTGTCGATGCCTATGGCAGGAGGTTTGGAACTAGATAATCTTTAAGGTCCCTTCCAAACCAAACCATTCCATGATTAATGTGGAACCCAAAGGAATTTGACATATTTCACATTTGCTGTGAGTGGAATTGCCATTCTCCATTCAGGTTTTTTTTTTTTTTTTTGTATCCTTTCTCTCCTTACCACATCAGAACATTTTTAGGAGCTCTATTTCTAAATTACCATCTTCACCCTTTTTCCCCAGGAATCTGAATCAAGCAAAGGTGGAAGGAAGTGGGAAGAATATCACCTGGGAAACTTTAAGGGTTGAGAGACCACAGACTTCCCAGATTCACACAAAACCTCAAGTTGCATTCATGAACTGTTGTAAGCATTGCCTGAGGGTCAGGAATACATCAAACCAAGGTTTTATTCCAGTGGTTTTGAGGTTTGAGGTGAGCGTTGTGCTGCTCTGGTAGCATCCTGAGGGGTGGAGTGTGGGCAAACTGTGAGCAGGATTTATTTGCTCCACGTGCATTAGTATACTCCTGAACAGGGGAATGATTATAGGGCAACTTAACAGTAAGGATAAATGTTTTTTTTGCCTTTTAAATGCATATGTCAATGGTATATTTGGTGTTGCTAGCAGCATTAAGGTCTAGAGAGTAATAAGAAAAGAAGGATAATATTGTATTATGGGTTTCTATTTCCCACAGATCTGGTATCAATAAAATGTCAGGAATTGTTTACATAGCAAACAAAGAGTTGTAAATGAGTTAATTCACCATTCACATAATTTAAGCTCTGTTATATAGTAGCTAATTTGAGACCACCCATTTTTAAAATTGTGGTTTAGAGAGATTAAAAATATCTCAAGAAATTGAATTTAAACAACCTAATAATTATTCTGGTTTGGCTCTTGCATTTATTTTTGTATAAGAACTCTCACTGATAGCTGCCAGCTATTCAAAATAATTTACTTTAAAAAAATCATAGCCGGGTAAGTGAATACCTGAAAGTAACTGATCTCTATGGTAGATTTTTCCCTATAGAAGACTAACCACCCAAGTATATTATTTGTATTGCAGACAAAAAAAAATCCATTTTTAATTAATATCGTGTTTTAAATGCAGTTGCAAGAAAAATTTCACATAGAGAAGCTAATTCTTTCATCTACATATTTAGTTGCTTTTTATATAACCTTCTATATGTCTTCTGCCCTAGAAGCTACATGGAGGAGGTAGAAAATTTTCTACGTAGGAAATGAGATTTAGTTGTAATATTTTTTTTTCTTGGAATTAAAAAAATCTAATGAAAATATAAAAATAAATGCTTAGCTGGTTCAGTTTCATGTGGAAATTTAAAAATACTTCTTGTTTCAAAAATTGCGGAGTGACATTACACTAGAGAAACACTGTGATGGATATATCCTATTTGTACGTCTATTTTACTTCTGGGATGAGAAGACTAAGTTACCTTATTGTTACATATCTCTCCTGTGAGTGATAAGTACATTCAAATCTCTTTCTCTAGCTCTTCTTCCTAATTGGTTGCCCCAGGTTTTCCTTGTGCTGCTGAGATTTTAATTTTTTTTTTAATCTAACAAACATGTTGATATACTCAAATGAAAGGTTTTATGTGAAAAAGATTGTTGCTCTAAAGACATTATTACAATGAAAAGGAGTTCTTTCCTTTTTGATAATCTCTTCCTTCCTTCCTGAATACAGTTTTTATGGCATCCCAAATGGGCCTCAAGGTCACAGTGTGAATAATCCAAGACTGGGACTTTGAACTGGTTTTGAAAACTAAGAAGCTCAGTAGCTTTTTAACACCTCCTTATTTTTCCACATGCCCCAGCACATCTTAGCTTTGGAGCTATGCAATAAAGAACACTCCCAATGAACTTTGGATCTTATATCTAAGCAGTTCCCTTTCTTCTTTTCTTTTTTTCCCCCTCCTTTTATTTTCTTTTGTTTCTTTATTTTTAAATTTTTCTGCCAGAAGTCTAATCTTATCATGCTAACGGCATGGGATGTTCTACAGTTTTTACAAGGCACCTACAAATGTGATCAAATCTCGATACCCTTGTTCTCTGCACTGTCAGTCTTTTTTTCTCCTCTTCCCTCTAAGTGCACAACCCATGCAGCCCCCGGCTCGCTGTCAACATTCCCGGTGCTCAGATCACACCTGGGACCCTCTCACCGACCCCTTTCAAGATTTCTGGGGAGAGATGAAAACACTCTGAGTGAAAGAGGAAGCTCAGCAAGTCAGAACATTGTCTCTGGTTGGGGTTATCCATTTGTCAGGAGTGCGTGTTTTTACCTGCGCCGGCGTTCAGGCAGGCAGGAGGTCCAACGCATCCGACCGCGGCGCGTGATAAAGGAAGGGAAGCGGAACTTGCCAGCAGTGCTGCTCGCCAGGAGATGAAACGGGTGAGCTCCTGCAGCACACAGGAGCAGGTATGCTAGCTAGGGCTGGGCAGCACTTAACACTTTCGGGGGAAAGCAGAAAAATACCTTTCAAATGGCAGGAGTAAAATGGTTGACTAGATCACCTTGTTTAGAGCTGCCCGGGCGTCCTCTGGTAGCACTGCTGCCCATCAAAACTCTTATGGTTGGTGTGGTCATGAAATGTCATTTATTTTGGAGAGAAAGTTTATCCATGTCCACATAAAAGACAGGAAAGAAACCATATGTGAGCCCTGTGGTCCATAGGAACATAACTTTTGGGCCAGACTATTTTGGCATAAACACTAAAAATCTTTTAAAAAATAATATCCTGTTGCTTTTACACTTCCACTTATATTAAACTGATTTCCTTTACTCACAGTGGGATTTCAAATTAATTTGTAACTATACACACCACGAGGGGATGAGAAAGAAATGACCTAATTATAGACCAAAAGGATGCCCTACAGATATCATCCAATTACTCCAACCATCTGAGCTCTTAAACAAAATGATGGGCTTAATCCTTCCTTGGTCACATCTAGTTGTAATTTGCCACTGAAAGCTATAAATTCACTTTCAATATTCATTCCCATTTTATAAAACTCTGTACTGATATAACTTAGAATAGAAACAGATAATGAGAATGGGTCACAATTGCAGATATCCTTCTAGACTTTGGTCTACCCCACAAGCTCTGTGACCATTGAGTGAGGAAGAAAATCATGGCTTCTCTACTGTGTCCCTCAAATGGTAATAATTAGCTACAATTAGGCAGATAGAAAACTTTTAAAGTAATAGAAACACCAGAAATGCCCATTAACAAGTGCCTATTAACAACCTCCAAATTTCAGCCTTAACTTTTGGCACAGGCTGAAGAGTTCATGAAGAGCAACAGTTGTACAGATGTACTCATTTTAATAGTGTTTTCACTAAAATCTTGCAATAGAATAGGAGTAACAATTAAGGTGAAGAAAGGGACGTGATACAGAAGAGCTCAGTTCTCTATAAAGTATCTGGCTATTTTTGGTTCATTGACAGTTGTGTAAACTATTTACACACTAACACAAAATATGTTTTCTTAGTTTTTCTGCAAATTAAAAAAGAAAACCCAAACTGTAAGTGAAATTCTAACATGAGCTTCTGTATTAAAAAAAAAAAAAAGACAGCTTGCGCTGGGGTGAAGCAAATTTTTCCAGCTGGAGGAGGAGGAAGAGCTAGTAGCCCCGTAAAGAGGGTTCTCACAGTTTGGGTGAACTACACTCAAAAATTTCCTTCTGTTTACCCTCACTAAAACTGAGTGCTGAGGATATATTTCAGTCCCTTGTGGAACTTACAACCTTTTACAGAAACAGAAATGCCAACTGTACCATCAAACAAAAGTCAACCAGTCTCTTGGTCAGCTGAATTTCCAAGCTATTATGTGCATGTTATTTTTCTGATCCATTAGTTACTTGTATGAAATGAATCTGGTAAGATATGGAGACATTTCCTCCTGCGAACAGGATAGTATTTGGATAAGGGAGGTGAAGCTAACTTCAAGGATCAACGTAGTGCAGTACATGAGGGTTTGGTGAAGTGTGTAACTTCTGGGATATACTGAGTAAAAGGAGGCTAATTTTCCATGTGATATTTTAGACCCCTTTAATTTGTCCTAAAAAAATCTGTCAGAAAAAAAGTATAGCGGAAACACCAAAATTAATTGTTTGATGCTTTGGCTTTTAATTTTGTTTTGTTTTAAATATTTAACATTAAGTAATATCTCACCTGAATTTTTTTGGCTTAGGCTGATGATAGAGCTTTGTCTTGTTAGTTCTTGTTGCTATATTTTTCAGACACAGTCATCCTTTGCAGATTAACTGACTTGCTAACAGGCTGACATGGGAAACACTAATTTAGTTTGGTCTTTTAATATTTTGCTATCTTCTCTTCAGCTGTCTCTGGAGATAGAACTCTTTATTTTGTTATTAATGAGGAATGGTTTTTAATAATCCTGTTGACTGCTTTAGCAACACTTCCTCTGCTTGTCTATTTGTAGGCACACAGTTTGCATTTATTTCTGTTTACTTCACTGACTGGAAACATACTTTTTGTATCTGAGTGAGAGAAGACACAGAGTTATGCTTAAATATCTATATACTTTGCAGCTATTCTGTTTGCAAGCTATTTTGGTCAATACCAAGTGTTTAACAAGTGTCCTGTTAAAACTGACCTGTAGACTGGCAGACCTTGTGTACAGTTAATATCTTAGCTGTTAGTTGCCATCATTGCCTCACTCTGTTTCTGGACTGCTCTTGATATTTTTGTCTGGTTAAAAGTTTGGAAGTTAGTGTTATTCCTCTGTGGAAAGATGAAGGGTGAAGTTGTCCCCCTTTGAAGCACCTGTGTGTATAAGTTCAAAGCCCTATTTCTCTGAACAAAAGAGAACTCAAACAGCCCAATTCAGTTTCCCACCTTCCAGCATGCAGGTATTTTCCAGACAGCCCATGCAGTGTCTCTCCAAAGATCCAGAGAGGTACATCCCAGCCAATGTGACTGTTCTCTTCCCACAGGAGGAAAAGCAGAAAGCAAACATCCGTGTGTCTCTCCTGGTCTTTCTTCAGCCCAAAGACAGAGTTGAGTCTCCTGTGCAGGTTGGGAGCAAGCAGGGCTCCTGCAGATGTGCAGAGAATGGGAGGCGTTTCCAAAACTCTGTTTGTTCTCAGGGACCCAAACCAAAAGTCCTGAGCTGTCTTATTGCTTCCAAAATTAAGATTTTTAGGAAAGAGGGGGATTGTGAAGGAGAGAAAAATACTTTTTCTACAGGAACCACTACAGCTGGATGAAAATACAATCTTTTTAGGCATCCAAATTCTTCCTCAGCATGTTGTTCACCCTATAAACGCTATATATCCCTGTGTTATTGTGACTACAATAGCATCCATTTTACACATACTCTCATGGTCAAAAAATATTTAGTGAAGAGAATTAAAATTATTGCTGGCTCTGCCTTTGTTTTGGCTGAAAACATGTATGTGTTTTGAATTTTTTAGGCTGAATTTACTGAACTCTTTCATATATGTAGCTGAAAATACAGTAGATAGCTATCCTCAGTGTAGAATAGTGGTGAGTTTTAAGAGTTTAAACTTGAATCTGGACTAGAAGAATTCCTTGCTTCTGTTCAGAGTTAAAACTTCTGGTTTTCATTGGTAGATTCTCTCACTGCAATAGCCATTGCTCCATAGTTTGCTTAAGTTATGTTCTATTATAATACATGGTTTCCATAAGCTATATAATGGTTTCTATAAGCTTTTATAATACATGGTTTCCATAGGCATGTATTTCTGTGTTTGGACTGGAAAATAGGGTCTCTAAAGGATATCTCTAAAATCTGCCTGAAAGAGACAGTGTTTCTCTGACTCAAATACAGTCCTTATTTTGTTAATGGTCAGCTGTGAGCAGGGTTGCACCAGGTCCATTCTTGAACAGCTCCACACATTTTTCTTTAAATCCACTAAAACTTCCTCCTCTCCATGGTCCCACTGCTGTCACTTATGTGAACAACCCCATTGATTTCAAAGTAATGTCTTGCATAAGGAGTTAATGATTTGAACAATGAAGTGATTTAAATTGCTTTTGTGAAGTGGTCCCAGTTTTGTCCCTTTCTGTGAATTCTGAAGTGGATATGACTTAGCTCTGAGAAACTAGTTCATCTGATACGTGCTAAGATTGTCACCTGTAATATTTCAGATGCATTTTGTATTTGCTGCACTGTTTACTTCTCTCTGCCTGAGAAAAGGTATACCTGTGTGTGTATAGGTCTGCCATCTGCCTATAATTTTTATTTCTGTTAAGCTATGTGAATAATTTATTTAAATTTCACAACACTTTCTTCCTCATTCCTTAAAAATTATCCTCTTTAGGTATTATAGTATTATTCACCTTCTGTTCTTACATATTTAAAAGCACTTTTTGTAGTTCTGTAGTCTTCTGTAAAATCTTTATTTTGCTTGTCTTATCTATTTTTCCGACTCTGATTTATGTATTAATTTTAGTGGGATTTTTTTAATCCTTTAGAGGACCTTTTAGATTGCTCTTGTATTTCCTTCTGTATCACTATTAAACATTTACTATTTTTGAACACTTAGAATTAGGTGCAATGAAATTCTGAGTGTACTTGATGCATGGTAATGTATTTTGACTTAATTTTATACTCTAGAATGAATTGCTGTGCTGTGCTACAACACAGGTCCAGTTGTAAACTGCTAGTTGTGCCCTGTTCAAGAGCGATGTCTACTTTAATTTTTGTGAGCTCTTTTATGATGATAAGTAAAAGATTCTTGTTTATTATGTATGTCCTTGCAGAAAAACAAAGGAAAGAAATTCCAGAAAGAGAAATTCCTGTTTTTTTTCCTTTATTCAACCTCTACTTGAATGTCATAACGGTGTTTTTTTAGATCCTAAGTGTTGCCACTGCAGAGATGGTGGGGAGGAAACTTTTTACGAGCTGTATTTATGTATTCTAATATTCACCAAGTACAGCTGATGCTGTTATTTGGCTTGTCCCAACCATAACTAGAATCAAAATGGGTCTTTAGTTCCAATAGTGGCTGATAGAATCAAGTTGTCCAGTGGGTCAACACAAACCCAGATTCACTGCATGGTGCAGCACATGTCCCAGAGTAGGATCTTTTGTGTGCTGGCAGTAGGAAAACTTCAAATTTCTTTACAGGTGCACTCTTTAGGATGGCATGAGCACTGGCACAGAGCACAAATCTCACTGGGACATGAGAATGAAGGACAAAACTCCAAGTGAAATAATGTAGTCTGGAAAGTGTCTTTACAGTATTTGAAACTGAAGAGTCTCCTGAAAATGATATGGCAAAAAATCTTTCAGTTCTGAAACTGTGGGAGAAAGTATATTCCAAAGCTAACTTATTGGGAACAATTTAAATATCCTGATTTTCTGACAGAAAATAGTAAAGTAAAAAGAGAAATATCTCTAACAGGTTAGTAATTATGTTTCTCTAACAATTTTTTTCTACTACTCTTTATTTTTATAGGAATTGGAATGTTCTTGAGAGAGTTTTAAAAAACTTTCAAGGTCTTAGAAATATTTGAGGGTTATCATTTTTACTTTGTCTCTCCATCTTTTTGCACATCTTTCTTTAAGTCTTAAAACAGAAATGGAAAAAGAAACACACCCATTTATCAAAATATTATGTGCATTTATATCTATGACAGTCTTAAAAACAGACAAAAAATTTTGGGTACTGGCATTTAATTTTAATTAAATGGTGTATCATGTTATTTATTATAGAAATAAACATCTTCACAGGCTACACAGGAAAAAAAGAAGAAAAATGCAGTCTCTTACACATGGAGTCTGATTGTTTATTGTCACTATTGATAGAATAGTGGGCTCATCTTAAGTCCAACAAAAGAGACAAAATGGAAACCTACTTATCAGGTGTACAAATATCTGATACGACCTTGAACAATATTGCACTACCAATTGCTTTATCAGGTGCAGAAATCAGGGTCTTACACTGGACCATGTGGAAAAAAACTGAGGAAAAACTCTTTTTAGTTGTCTTGTAGGAAGATATTTCATCAGGAAATAATGCCTCCCACTCCTTGTTGAACTTACTCCCTACTGCTCACAGGAATGTGTTGCTGCAGCTCCCTTGGATGCTCGCAGTGATATTTCAAAAGCTCTTCCAAGCAAGTGCTGTTATTGACCCTGAGCTCCACAGAAGTGGTGGCATTACTGCTCGAGTCTTGTGGTCCTTTGGGGACTTCTCCAGTCTCCTTGTCCTTCCATGAGCACAGCTTCACAGAGCAGCAGCTCTTCCAAACTGTTGAGGTTGGAAGGAGGTGGCTAATTGTAGAAAATGGGCATTCACTCATTGCGGGACATCTGTATGTGCTTTTTAGATCACTTGTTCGTTGGTTGGGAAAAAATTGTTTGACAGAAGTTCCTTAGGAAGGAAATGTTTCTCTAAGGAGAAATGGGTTATCTGAAGAATGAGAACCTACCGGAATTTTTTTGGAGGAATTGATTAAAAGGAGCAGTTTTTTGATCATGATGTTTTTGACAAGAAATTTACTAATTTACTGGCTCTTCTATGGGAGTAAAGAAAAAAAGCCTGATTTATAGTTCTCATCCACTTAACATCTTCAATTTAGCAAAAGTATCTGACGTGGCAGGTTTAATCATCATTCTGACAATTAAGAGATAGACTTTCTCAAAGGCAGTGTCATAATTTTACCTTAATCTTCTAATTATATGGTGTGTCTCTGTGTAAATTTTGACTCTGATGCCAACTTCCCAAGTACTCTCTTGCTTGAGAGAATGATATAATGCCTTGGGGGTCTTGATATCTAATTACTGAGAACTTTCCTATCTCTACATTGTCTAGACTTCGGTTGTATCTTACACCAAAAACCTTGAAGATCCCCAGATAAATACAATACTTTGACAAGCCTGATTTGCAGGAAGAAGAATTTTATGCTAAAGAGTAGTGAACTTCCTTTTGTTTCCAAGCATTTGTTTTTTCAAGCAGTGCAATGTGAAGATGACATAAGGGTGGAATTAATTTGACTAAATACAAAAGTCTGTGTATGTAAACCTCTGGCAGAGTAGCTTCATGTGAGATTGGGTTCTGAGTGTCTCAGACTTTGTTCATAGGCATTGTAGTCAATGCAGTGATTAATCTCATTCTGAGGCAGCAATCTAAAATAGACCAGTTGGATTTTAAGTACTGAGATTAGAAAATTGCAGAATTTAAAAGTTAGGTAAAGTAAGTGCCATCATGACTTTTAGTGCAGTAAAGTTACACTGTGTTGTACTATGAAAATTCAACACAAATTGCAAAAGAAAAGGGGGAATAACTTGTAATATCCGTTAGCTTTATTTGGGTATGTTTGCAATATGCTGAAATCTATAGGAAATATTATTATACATTATTATTTATTTGTATCAAACATTTTATATAATATTTGGAATTTCCTTTGTGATCCTAAATAAATTTAAAATTATGAACTTTTTAAAGCAAGGGATATAAAAGAATAAACAAAAGGTTTTCATACTGAAGAGAACTCAGAAAGGACAAATATGCATGATTAAGAGGTATAGAAAAATTGATTTATAAAGGAAGATTAAAGGAGCAAAAATATATATACTGTAAGTTAACAGAGGCCTAACAAGGAACATGATAATTATCTTCAAATATTTGATGCACTTAAACACCAAGAATAGAGAGGAAATTAATATTTGGGTAATTTCAATAGGAAAAAAATTCTGACATTGAAGTTAGATGAGTTTTACTTCAGTGTTGCCAGGAAAACCTATGTGCTGCAAGAAAACTAAAGCAGAAAGGTAAGATTTATGATTTCTAAGAGGTGTGAAGCCAAAGTGTCTAACAGAAATTATTTAAAAACACTTTATGTTTTAATGCTGAATTATAAAATGTTTTCAACCAGAAGAGAATGATACAACAATTACTACAAATTGACAATGGATCCTAATTTTTGTGAATTTTTTTTTCTTTTCCCACAAGAAAATAAGATATTCCATGGAAAGATCCTGGCTGGCAAAATGAACAACTCAGTGACCCACGAAGACAAACTAGTTCCTTTTCATGTATAAGTTGGATGCCCTTCAAGTGTCTAAGTTGGCCAGCAGTTGCTGACCACAGAAAAAATTGTTTATTCATGAACTGCTGCATATCTTGACACACTACACAGCTTTTAGTAAATAAGCAAAAGCAACTTCTATATCAAGAGAATTGCCATCATATAGGAAACATAAATTATGTGTTCCAACACTGTGCATAGCCTCCACTGATATGGCCATGAGTGGTACTTCAGTTGACTTAATTAATTGGGTGGTTATATGGTTTGAGAAAAGGATCTCCACAGAGGTCAGGTAGATGAAATTGAGCTGGGAGTAGGAATTGTAAGACCATGCACCTGGATTTACAGGAGGAAAGGAAAAGAAGCTGTGTCCTAGGTGGTGGATGTGATTTTGCTTTGTGAGCTGCAATGGTGGCTGCATAGCTGTGCACAGCCCAAAGCCTTCCCTTTGCCATAGGATATGTCTAGTCGTGGGGTAGAAATTTGTTTAAAAGAGTCAGCTGAAGAATCCTTCTTCTTTAGTCATTTGTATAGTTTGTCAGAACAGGATTCAAATATTGTCAATCATCTTGAAGTCTAACTAGTTTACGTCTTGTGCTCTGAACCTATCTATCCTTTTGATCTTTTTGCCTTAATAATGCAATGCCTGAGAAATACATAAATAAACTTTAAAGCAAATGATACATGTCAGAAAGGCCTTCTAAAAAACACTTGAAGAATTCAGAAGTATTCCATGTTAAAAAAAAAAAATAATGCCTTTTTGGAAGCAGAACAGGTTTTGAGCTGTAGCTGTGTTCATTTATGTGGAGAATTTAATTGTGATTGCTTATTTCGTAAGCAATGCGTAAGCAGCATCAACTGTGGGAAACATATCTGCATTGCACAAACCTGCAACAGGTTAGGGTCAATAAAACTACTCAACTGAAATAGAACACAACCAGTTTTAAGTTGCCACATTGAAATTGTTACTTCAAATCCTTGCATTCATTGGTTGCCTGATCTCACAGTCATTTAAAAATAATTGACTCCTCAGCTTCTCTGAAGCTTTTCAGGTTATATAGTCTAGTATTGGTCATTCTCAGAAACAATAACTACACAGGTAATGTCATCTAATTTAAGCACTCTTGGAATCCTGAAGAGAAGTGAGGTGGCTTCCTGGTAGCTGAGACCTGGGAGGTGTGGTAAAACACATAAAATTAATAGGCTGGGAGAATTGGGGTTGTGTAGCCTGGAGAGCAGAAGACTCTGGGAAGACTCTTGCTGTTGCCTTCCAATATAAAAAAATGGCTCGTAACAAAAGAATATGAAGAAACAATTTTTACTGAGGCCTATAGTGACAGGACAGGTGCAATGGTTTTAAAGTGAAAGAAGATATTTAGATTAGATATCAGGAAAAAATTCATATATGTGATGAGACCTTGGAAAGATTGTTCAGGGAATTTCGATTTAGTGGATACTTCATCATTGAAAGTGTTTACAGTCATGTTGGATGAGGCTTCGAGCAACCAGGTGGGTTGGAGTAGATGATCTTTGAAGAGCCCTTCCAACCCAAGTAATTCTATGAATATACTCCAATAAAAATGTGAATGTTTCAGAAAGACTTTCCCCCCTCCCCCTGTTTGCTTTGATGTCAGGCATTTAGACATCTCATTTCTGAGGAAGCAGGCCTTACCCACAGGGCCCTGGCCTCACCTACGTAGCTGGGCAGGTGGTATTCACTCCAGCCGCATGTGACTAACAATCATGGAGACAGATGAGAAGAGAGAAATTCGATAGAGCAAACTGTCCTTGCTCCACAAAACTTTTATGTCTATTTTTATTAAATGGTAGAATTAGGAATGATCCTATGAAGTGTTGTTGCCATCTCATTTTTGTCAGTTTGACAGAAAGCTTGAACATTTGAAAAACAGCTGAATAGCCCTCAAGGTCTATGGATCCTACCTGGATGGAACAGCCACAGCTTTCAGCTGTGACACTGAGTGCCTAAACTTCATAGGGTGATGACATCACTTGAGTTTCAGTGTTGTGAGATAGAGTTAGATATTTCTTTGCATTTCCTTTGAGTTAGCATCCTAAACTGTCATATGTTTCCTGTAATAAATATCTAATCTTGAGTTTGGATTGCAGGCTACAATGCCTGAAGTCTAGGCAGATGTTGCGCAGTTTGGGTCTATGATCCCCATGGCCCCTGTCTAGATCTTCCTGTGAGCAGCAAGGTCACTTGTTGAAGCCCTTGGACAGTGCTGAGCACTTTTGCTGTAACTGAAGTGTGTTTTGTCCTCCTGACATTTCAGGAGTTAATTGAGATTTATCACGTAATTCTTAAAATCTGAATGGAGACATTAGTGTCCACAGTGGACTATGGTTAGAGATTAGAAATAATGTGTCAAACTTCCAGGAGCTGAAATCTAGGGGCTTCATTCAGTTCCATCTTTAAGGCTGAAGCAGAAGCCAACAGCAGCAGGACTTGTGTTCCAGATCTCAGACTAAGAATGTGGTCTTGGCACTTCAACCCAGTGCCATTTGTATATATATAAGCAAAGAAAATATTAATAGTGAAACAATTATGGATACATAAACCCAGGACATTAGGAAGCCATGTTTATAGGCATTTTTCAGTTTACAACCATACTTTTAAGAATTTCCTGTCTTTTGTTTTAGGCAGACACATGGGACTATTTTAAAGCAGTTTTATTTGTGTGCTCTGTTTCCTTCATGCTTTTGTTTGAGCAGAAGAGGATGGGGATAAAAAAGCAGTCTCCAAGAAAGGTTTACAAAGTTAATGATGCTAGTCTGTGGCAATTCCCTTCTGCACAATTAAGACAATCATAAAAAAGCATACACCATATTTTGAAATGTCATTATAACTTATTATGTAAATAGATGATGATAAAATATTGTGAGTCATTATTCAAACAGTACATGATAATTGTTTCTTTGGAGACATTGTCCATTTCTGTTTTGGGCTTTATTTACAGAATTCATTGTAAAAACTTCACAAGGGTACTTAGTGTGTCTTCCCATCATCACATTTCAAAAATAATGATCTCAGTCTCTAACCATGTAAACCCTGAAACAAAAGAAGATCCAATTGTCTTTTTGTATAAACAAAGGTTGTTTACAATGTTAGATCACCAGTAAACCTTGATGGAATATGCATGATAATTGCTCATATTTTCAGGCTATACATGTGAAATCATAGTCAATGCTTGTTCCAAAACCTTCAAACCTAAAAAGATAATTTATTTGATATAAAATCTTAAGAACCAATATCATTTTCACTTTGTTTTTGTATTCTTGGAAAATAATAAGTTTAGAAGTACCTTGCCTTGAGATTTTATTATCTTCTATCTGCAGCTACTGAATCACAAGCAGCACAGAATACTGCAAGAGGAGAAAATTCTTAGATGGATCCCAAGGGACACCACTGGGTTTAGTCCTACTCTTGGGCAGGACTCATTGCCATAGACTGTACAGAATTCACTGCCACTGACTGAACCCAAAACGTGGGTGTATGCCTCTGTGGCATCCATATATGCATTTGTTCCCATCCAGGGCGCGGATGGATTGGTGAAACACAGGACCATGAAATGTCATAGGACACCTGATTTTCCTTTTAGAGAGAATCCTGTGTTCTCTCTGCCAGCTTTGTGTATTCTTTAAATGGCGCTAGAAAGATAAGTTTAGGCAACTCAATCAACGTGATACATAACAAAAGTGTAGAGAAATGTCTGGCTTGCCAGAGAATGGCCATGTCTGTGTGGTCAGCAGTATCCTGGAGAGAGATTAGGCAGGAGATAGCAGGTTTACTTCACCTCAGCAAATGCAGGGACTGGGACAATGCTGCCTTAGTAAGACAATTTTGGTTAAAGACATAAATCTTGGATACTTGTAAACATCTCAGATATCTCAGTAAGGTAGAATTTTGTTGGCGTCTTCCTGGTCTTCAAGACTCCTCCCTAGTTTCTAGCTGATCCCATAGAAGTTTAATTTTCTGTCATTAAATTTCCCCAAAAGTGATATTCTAGGCATGCACAGAACTGTCCATACCTGCAGGCATTTGGAATACAAATACCACAGGACTGTGGTACCTCAATGTCTTCCCACTAGCATTGCAATAAGATAATCTCTGTGCCGTGAGAGGACTCTCCAAACCTCAGTATCTCAGCTGCTGTTGGTGTCTCACTGTGTAGTTAAATCTGCAAAGGGAAACAAAGGGGATATTCTCTCAGAATCAGATGCACTTATTAAAGACATAAGTCTCAGGCTTTTCTCAGAAGCAAAAACTCCTTTGAACCCTACTTTGCTCAAGCCTGGGCAATTTTCTATTCACTAAGAGGGGAGAAAAGGAAAGGAAAATCTCAGGAACTCCATTTCTACTTGAAAAAAGGTCAGACCCATAAGGGTAGGTGAGCTCTTAGATCTCTGTGTGCCTACCTATGGGTTCTAATGGAAGTTTAGGTACTGAAACATGACTTGGAAACATAACCTTGGTAGGATTTGCATTTCTTAGCTTAATTTTTGAACAGAAATTATAAAGTCAGGGAAGAACAGGGTTAGTGGCATTTCTCTCTTTCTAGATTTTGCCTGATTGGCACCTGTACCAGTGTTAATTTTGTGGGGCCAGAGAGAATGGTGAACCCACTTATTCAAGAACAAATGACACAAAACCACCAACTAGCTTCTTAGCAAAATGAGGGACCTTGCAGAGCCACTGAGACACTGGCCATGTAGAAATGTGAGTGCAGCATTACCTAAAAGCCTTTACAGAAGGCCCCACAACACCCCATGGAAATGCCTAGGCAGAAGTTGATTGTTTCATAAGGATTTGTGATTCATCTATTGCTTTTTTCCTTTTTTTTCCATTTTTTTTTCTGTATAAGTTTATAAAACCCTTCAAAACTATTTGTAGTGAAAACATCCCTATTTGCTTTCTTTGTTAATACCACTTACAACAATGTAACCTAATGAACATTGTCAAATTTGTTGTAAGTTCTGCACTTCTGAAAGAAAAGTTAGTATTTCTTTCCACAGTAGTGAGAATGGTTCTGATTTGTATAATTTGGGAATCTGAAAAGTCTCATCCAGTGCACTGTAAAGGCAGGTAATTGATAACAAATCAATGGTAACAGCATAAGAGATAAAAAAAAAAAAAAAANAAAAAAAAAAAAAAAAAAAAAGCAAGGAAAGAACTCTGGGATTCAGAAGTACACGTTTATATTTACATGCATTCCGACAAGTGTTTTGAGATTAATTTAGAACACCCAGCTATATCTTGATTATGAGCTGCAAGGAATTTCCCTATTTTAACAGAGGATGAAGGAGTAAATAAGTTTCATTTTTTATGCACGCATGCATGAACACAGAGACTCAGAAGGACACAAGCCATTTCAGAAATGTTAGTTTCTTCTCAGCCCAGTTAGGTGAACTGAATGTGGTTATGCTGCTGTAGTTCTCAGGGCTCTAATTGCACATAAGAACTCCCAAATCATAACACATGTGGTATTTCCACCTAAAACAAAAGGACAATTATTAAAATGTGGTGGCATTTCATGCAGTATTGGCAGGCAGCTTAGATGTCAATAATTTAACACTTGCACCATGAAATTAAAATTTACATTCCCTCGGTGCACTTCTTCAGACCAACAGCAGACAGTTCTATCCTTTTAATGAAAGCTGGGAGATTTAATTACTTCAGTTTAACTAAAAAAAGCCTTTCCATCACTTGATGACAAAGGCAAGAATGCTGGCACTAGTTTGCAGATGCTTTGTGAGTGTACTTTCTACAGTCTCCATAGATCTGCTTTTAGGCATCCAGCTTTCTGAAGGACATGAATCATCCTATAGATTCTTCCACAGATTCCAAGCAAAGTGTGTAAATTCCAGCTGTCCATAAATCATTTTTTTGAAAGGTAAGTATTATGGCTGCTATAAACATTTCAAGTAAGTTGCCAAAATCTTCAGCATGTTGTCTTTCTGCACAGAATGTATACAAATTATACTTCTCACAAATTCTTCCCTTTTGCAATGATTCCTGCTGTACTGTGTTACTGTCTACAAAATGAATGCTAAAAAGTGATCTGTAACTCACCAGACACAAACTGCAAAAATACCTTTGATTTATGTTGCAAAGAGGACTGGTAGGAATAATCCAAGTGTTCATCCAGAAACATACATTTTCCTGACAGTTGAGAGAACCTTCTAGATAGAACACTATCCTGAGGCTACCTATATGTCCATACAAGTAATCAAAATATAAACTTCTGCACTTGGTCAGACCAGGCTGCAAAGGGACAGTCCGAGGGCCCCTTTTATATCCTAGCAGAGTACTTTGATGTGGGTTGCTCTAAGAAAGTTGGTATGAGGGGAGCAGGGAATGAGGCTTAGACTGGTAACAAACAGATGCGTACTGGAAACAAAGAAGACTGTAAGTGCACAAGAATTGTATGAGGGCAAAATGAGAAATTAATTCTAGGCTAATATTATATCATAAACATGGCTTTAATTAATTGACTAGGGACATTTTAAAATGTTTCTCCCTGGATTTGAACTTTTGTTTCATTTAGGAAAGACTAAGCAGTAGTTATGGCTTGATTTCAATACTATAGAGGGGTTTTGCCACAGCCCAGGAATACATCTTCCCTGTACTGTCTGCATGGTGCCTCTGAAACAGTAGATCTCAAGTTCAGTGCAGTGGAAATTATCCACATCTCTTTATGCTTTTTAATCCTTCACTACTCTGAATTTAAGGGTGAGACACAACTCTCAGGGGTGAGAGGGAGAGGAGGAGAAGGATAAATCCTCCTGCAACCAACCTTTTTGTATTTACTCTTGAAATGGAAAATACAGATGTTGCAGAAGTACACGCCTGGGACATTTTTTCCATATTTTTGACAGAGACTAATTCTCACTGCTTTTCAGCTAAGTGGCTTAAAATCAACTTCTCCCTGCCTGAAACTCAGAGAGTTTTTTGAAATAAAATCATGTGAATACATTTGCTGATCTTGCAGACTATGCTGTTATACTTATTTCCTTTTTCTTCTCCCCAGAAGCTTTGCAGGATTCTTGTCTGGGTTATAGGGTTTAGGTTATTTTCTTCTTTCACCACTGTTCCAATGCTCCATTTGCAAAGTGTTTAGATTATAGCAGACACGAACTTCCTCTGTCTCAGAGCCAGCCATGAATCAGGCTGAGAGCTGAGACCGTTGGCTGTCAGAGGACCTTGAGAAGCTGCAGCTTTAAAATAACAAGTGTTTGACAGCTCAGTTTACAAAACAGCAGATTGTGACTCTATTGTACTGTGGGGCTACATATGACATAATAACTAGGGACTTAAAGTTATTTAGTCTTTTTCCTCTTGCCATAATTTCCAATAAATAAATCTCTCTGGGACAGGAGGTCTGGTGAGTTGTACAATGCTTGCATTTTTCTCACCACAGCTTATCCCCTCTCTTTATTTTATATGTTAAAAAAACCCTCAGTGCCTGGTAATCACAGTTCTATAATGTTTCCTGCTGAAAGAGACGGGCTAATGTAAAGATAAATACATACGTTTTTGGTTCTTTTATTAATCAAGGTATTCATTATGTCTTCCTCTCAAAATCTCTTTAGAAACTTCTTAATGGACAGAGCTTAATATTGTGTATTTGGAGTGTAACACAAGCAATTATTTTTAAGGCTTTAAAAGGTCCTTTTGAAAAACTGCTATACTCACAGAATTCCTGTGAGTTTTATTTTTCAGAATCAGTGGTCAGAGGTTGCATAAATGTGGATTCATATGCTCTGGAAAAAGCTGAAGGGAATAGAATGTGACTACTGGAATGTTCTTCTTTCTCCAGTCATAAAATGTGATGGAATGAATGAATAACAACTTTATATTAACATATTTGCTAAAAGAGAACAACCTATTTTTTCTACATTCCCTCTTCAATATAGAAATGGTAAGAAATGCCAACATTTTATTGATCTTATTTTCCCTTTACTAATATTTAGGCTTCCAAGGAAACCCAAGAGATATGCTTACTCGGTTTCATTAGACATTAAAATCCCTTTGCTTTTGAAATCCCATGTCTAATTTTTACTTCATTTTTTTTTTTCTTTGAAGACCTTGATTCTTTAGATTATATTTACACTAACTTCTACTGTAACCTTTAAATAGATATAATAAAGTTTTGGGATTTATTTTACAGACAAATCTGCAAGAATCTCAGCTTAAAAATATTTATAATTGAAAATTAATTTTCTACATCCTGTTCTGTGGAGAAAAAGGATACTGGGTATGATAGACTACATCCACAAAGGTTGTATTGCACAGTACAGACATGGATTAATTTTAACTTCAGCTATCTTCAGTTGAGTTCATCATCTTAGGCTCCATCTGTAGTCTATGAAGAGAAACAGGCCTTATTAGGGCATGGTTTCACTGACCTATTTTAAGTGTGTACTTCAGGATGAAATGAATCACAACCTGAACTCCACTGTCTACACTGAATAGATCTCCATTGGCTGTCAAGGGAACCCAGAATGATTAATTGTGTTGACATCTAAACTGAGCCAGATTACTTCTACTCTTAAAGCCAAAGTATCTTTAAAGTCTGTGAGAATTTTCAGCCTTGAGAAGGAGAGCATTTTAAGCTTCTCATTATCATCAGTACCAAAATGAAGGACACCTAGAGGTATTGTTGGCAACAGTTGTCCCTGTAGAAGAACCACACTGAAGCATATGGTTTAAACTCTGTCTGTTAGCATTTTTGAAGATGATATAGAGCACAAAAACATCTCTTATAGTTCTGATGCATGGGTTTACTAGCTGTATACAAGGATAATAATGCAGATGTGGCCTTCAGGTTTGATAAATGCAGAAGATAACTCTTTATGTGAAGGTAAGAAGCTAATTTCACTTGGGTTTCTCACTCTAAGATATTACACAAAACTTAAAATCTTATCTGAGGCTATGGACTAAATTACAATAGAAGGGTGGGACTGAGATGCCTTTTCTTTGGTACTTTCAGCTTCAAATAATGCTTGCTTAACATGATGGCTTCAGCACATCCACTAATAAGTGCCCAAAAGTATTGCTACTATTGCAGGCTTATATACTAAATCTGACTAACTAATTAGGACCAGCTATTTTTGCAAGTTTAAGAACCACAGTACTTAATTTGCTCTTGCAGCTTTATAGCCATATCCTTAAATGTATTTAAGCATCCAGGTTCCACTAAAATAGCTGTTGTGATTAAATGGCCTAAATACTTTTGCAGATCTAACCTCTGGATTCTCTTCCTGGATAAATTCCCTGAGATTTTTGTAATCAGTACCTCTGAAACCGATTTTAAGTACTTGTCTATTAGATCCAAGTTCTTGCACTTAATATATTGGACGTAATCTGTCTATATCTGATTTTGTATATTTATCTGTATTAAAATAAAGGGTTACCTGTATTTTTGCCATTCAGTGAGGGCTTTTATATGCTCTAAAATGTTAATAGTAGATATCTTGAATAATGTTGATACAACAGTAGGAAGCTACACCACAGCCAAGAGGAAACAAAATAGTTTCTAATAGTTAATTTTTTGCTTTTCTTGCTTAGAATCACATTATTTTTAGAATACACTTTAAAGGTTTACTTTAAATAAATTTTTGAATGAATAATTTTTTTTCTGGGATTTATTCCATAGTTTGTCCTTTTCTGTCTTAATTTTTCTCTAATATTTTTTGTAATTAGTTGATTTTTTCCTCCAAGCTTTACACTTGTGAATGTAGTTTTAAAAAGAATTCTTCCTATCAATTCAGAGAGAAACAATCTATAAATATGCCTATGTACTCTCAGGGTTTTAGTACTTGACAGTTTTATTCAAAGCAACAAGTACACACAGTCAGCATTGTTTCTGTGATGTTACTTGCCCTTGTCTGTAAAATATCAGCAAAGAAAATGAGACATTGGGGTTTCAATTTGCCAAATGTGAAAAGTTATAAAAACAATTTTCCTATACAACATATTTATGAAGAAAATGTACTACAAGAATAAAAAGTTTGAAAAACTGGCATATTTAGAATCAATTGCCATAGAAGTTAATTTTTTGTGAACCCTCAAGGTCATTATATTTCTTGGTTTTTTTCACAACATTTATTAGAAAAGGGATTTCTGCTTCTTCTTTTTACTGCTTTTACACATCTTTTGTATTACCAGATTTAACTTGGAAAATAAGAACCATAAAATTATTAGAATTTCTTTAGCTGACCTTTTTTTTTTAACTAACTTCAGTTATCTAAAAATAAGGTTCTGGTTCAAACTGGTCATCAAGTTGCTCTTGTAGTCAGAGAAGGCACCTAGAGCAGAGCAGTGAGCTCCCAGGTCTTTGATAACTGTGCAGACTGGGTCACCCAGATTCTGAGTCAGTCGAGGTCAGAAGAGCCCGACCACTCTGACAATGGAAAGTAAATGCAACAATTCCTAGGAAACAAAACCCCACTCAAAAGAGTAATTCCATTGAATCTTCTACTGATGGATCGAGCACTGAACCTAGCACACACTGAATGCTTTCTCCCCTCCTCAGAAGACAGCTCTTGGGATTACTTATCCTTCTGCAGTGGCCACCAGCCTCAGCCAAAGTTTAAATGGTCCACTGTCTTTGCTGTTCTACAGAATTACTTTTTATTTGTGTCTTTTTTATCATTTTTCATTTGTAAAAAGAAAAACAAAACTCAAGCCTATGAATTAGGAAGAGGAGAGTCATTCTTAATCTGATTTTGGAAGTGAGAATAACCTAATGTGGAAATTAAAATTTTGTTGCTTGTTTTTGTTAATTTGTTTGGCTTTTTTGGTTTCTTTTCTTTCTTTTTTTTTTTTTTTTTTTTTTTAAATCATGGTTATATTAAGTTCTTTCCCTTTAAGAAGTTCATATGAGCATTGAGAGGGAAAAAAAAAAAAACAACCTAAATGAAAAATAAAATTCCAAGACTTTGAGAAAAGAGAAATGAGGAAAAAAATAACACTAAAAATAAACAGTTTTTAAACTCTCCCTTCAGTAAAACTGCTCTTAAAAGTGTATGTGGGGAGATTGCTTGGAGTTCTGCTAAATTCATTAACCTTGAGAATGTCCACAGAAGTCATAGGATAGGCTACCCAGGACATTGAACTAGTCTTCAAGTCTTTCCCAGGGTAAAGCTTTTCCAGGACTTGCAGCACGATGTCAATGCAAAGCTTTTCCCAAACTTCCTGGAACAGTTACAGGCAAATCACTGGAGACATAAAAAGTATCTGGGGCCTCAGCCAACAGCATTCCTCTATGAATACTGGTATCTCAATTTGCTCTTTATTTTTCTTAATTGGCATTATGCAATTTCAAAGATTTACAGCCAGCTAGACTAGGAAAAATAAAATAAAGCAAGACCAGAGCTGAGAGTGACAGTTATCCTTCACCACATTGTGGACATAATTTTCTACTGCAAACTCCATTTACTGCAAACTAGTTTACAGCAAAGTCTCCCCCTCAGTCTTCTGAGATGTTGCAAAAAGTCATCAAGCCCCCAGATTATACCTCATCTGTGTTTTGTAGAATGAATGTTTTAATTCACTGGAGCAACAGAATAAACCAAAATTGCATATATTTTAGACTGAGGGTATGCTTCCTTAAAAGTGCAACCTATTTTAGCATGTAAATGTCAGCTTCTTAAAACAAACAATCCATTGACTACATGATTATTACTCTATATTTTGCGTATGCTGTCAGACCTTCCAATAGCATTTTAAAGAAGTACCTCAAAGTACTGCTGTTGTGAAACCTTTTGTAGATAATCTCTGTAATCAGGAACATCTGACTCTAAAAGAGAAGGTTATAAAAGGCACAGAGGGCAGTTTAACATGTAATTGTCTTTCAGAGATAATGGGAATTGGACATGTAACTCCCATTTGTACCTCACAAAATCTCCCCTAGAGAGAATAAAGAGCCTATGGTTATGTGGGATCTACCAACAGAACGAGAGGGTCGCCTTGGGAGAACTCTTACCTTGAAAGCAAGTTTTGTACAAATGAATAGGGCAAATGTGTGTAGATTTGGCCTCATGGGAGCAATTCCTTAACTACCTTCCTGCACTTTGTGTCCCTGATATTATCAGTCATAAGAAGTGGTTGAGGTTAGCAGAGTTAGAGAACTTTCCTTGGGCTCCTTGCACATTAAAATTTAAATCATTCTGTGTGTCATCAGTCCCCTGCTCCTGCTGATCATTTACTGCAGTTCTGGTTTGGAATACAGTGTTTCTAGCAATCACAGTAACAGCCAGACCTGGGTCTGATCCCTTTGCTCTCTTCCCCTGCCTTGTTTTTCAGCCGTGCTGGACAGTGACTGTACAGCTGGCTCTTGTGTGGCCACTCAGGCTGTTTGTTCAGAGGGGCTGAACTGTGTTCCCATCCCTTGGCATCCTTCAGCTCATGGCTTATGAGCAACAGTGGGCTTCTTCTTTTTGCTTGGAAACGTATTCAAGCTTTAGGTTCTCTGCACTTCTCTGCAGAGGGTGTTTCCAAGGCTTGAAGGTTTTTTCAACTGAACTGAAATCCAGCTCAGTATTTTTCTTGGAATTTGTTTGTTTTGTTTTTCTATCTTCTAATATTCAGGACTATGCCACCAGCTGTGTTCAGGTGTTCTAAAATAGTTCAACGTTAAGATTTTAGAAAGATGGCCTTAGTTTTGTCTCAAAACGGCAATCTTTGCATAAACAATAGCAGTACTGTTGAGAAAGATGCCAGATGAAAAGGATTTAATCACACTGGATTTTTTTTGGTTTTGTTTTGTCTTTGTGCTGCAGACCTGTCATACAGTCTCAGATGTGGAGCAGTAGTCCACTGCATGAGGTACTCTGTACACAAAACAAGAAAGCAGGTCTTGATAAACTCAGCAACGCTTACTGAAATCTTAAATAAAGAAAAAGTCTTTAGGGACAACCTCTGCTCTCATTTAGAAACAGTGATTCATTGTGATCAGTTACCAAATTTGGCCTTAAACACAGTCCACGTATTTTGACTGTGTATGTCTGGTTTATGTATTTTTACTGTGTTTGCTTGACAATAAAGGCAGAAAAGCCTTCCTCTTGAATTTGGTGGAAGTGTTGGCTCTGACCTCTTTTAGAAAAGAAATAGACCAGAAAAAGATGATTGTTTTCTGTCTTGAATTCTGTTATTATTCCTAACTCAAATTGTAATTCTTAATTGCCCTGGTATAATTGGACTCCATGCACAATTATTTTTTTGGAGGGAGAAAGCTCACAAGGTCCACAAATCAATTAGACTTCTGTGACTGCTGAGGGAAATGTAAATCTCGAGAAGTCAATATACCCTGCCACTCACTGCTCTTTTTCTAAAAGACTTGCTTGCCAGCAAACCTTCTCAAATGCATATCACAATAGGAAACTTGGATGTGAAATTAAAATACATGGAAGTAACAGGACAAAGAATGAAACTGGCAAAAAGCTGGAATATATGCAAAAGCTATAAAAACTGTGAATGAGGGAAGGAGTTGAAGGAGGCACAGAACAATTCAGCTATTGCTTTTAAAATTGAAATTTTTTCACTGTTTCCAGACTTGCCTACTTTCTGAAGGGAGACCTCAAAACAGAGGACAAACAATGAAGATTGTTGATGAAAAGAATGAGAGACAACTGGGAGCTAGACCTGCTGTGGGATTACTTGCCTGCCCTCAGTCCGACTGTTCCAGCCTGCAGCAGTTGGATGTGAGCCTCTCTCTGCGCCAAGGCTGCTGCAAACAGCTGGAGGGACACCCATCCCCCTTCCTCTCCTCTGCCAAAAGAACAGTCGGTTTTAAATTCATTAAACGTGGGTGAGAGAGCAAAAAAAGTTTTCACTTTTTCTAGGCTGACATGGATAGAATGAACTGGGAGGTTTTTTTCTAATTTTGAGCAGAAAAGCATAGAGACTGATAAAGAATATTCTCGGAATTAGGAGTTTTGCTTTGAATGTCTCCTCCAGTGTGGAGGTTGCAGATGCACGAAACTCTGAAGCAGTAGATTAGAAATATCGTAGAAGAGAGGGTTTTGTGGAATAAGAGTTAGAGGATGAAGTGAGCATTACCTATTTCAAACAAATATGTGATATGGTGGTATTTCTGAAGGCTGAGAGAAATGTTATCTGGTGGTTCCTTCAGCTGAGGCTTAGTGATGGAAAATCCCCATCTTGGAATGCATAGTGCAGAATAAAAATAGTTGTTGTGCTTTTAATCTCCACTTACGATCACATTAACACCATAAATTCCAATGCCTGGTAGACACATGCAGATCCATGGGTAAGTATTAATAAAAAAATCAATTCCCACTCAATTATTTTCTCCTTTTTTGTTTTAATGACTCATCTATATGCTTAACACAATGCTCTGGATGAACATTTACTTTTTTCCTTAATTAATTTATAATAGGATTTTTTATTTTCAAGTTCTGAAGCATATTCTAAATGGATTTGAACTCCTATGAAGCCATTAGAAAGCATGTGACATGTGAAAACCAAATTGGTGAATTAAGCATCAAGGTCACAGCAGAGCATACAGTCTTTTAAATTATTACATGCCTTATTAAAATTACATTTACTATGAAAATATTAGTAATTATACAAACATATCTTCTGTGAAATTCTATAACATCCATTCAGAAGTTCAGTTTTGGTCTTCCTTGTCAAAGCAATCCTAAATTCACTTGTTCTGAAATCAGAAAGAAGACTGGATGACACACAGTCGATGCCATTGTGTAATGTTGCACATAGGCTCTTTATCACTAATACTTCCCTGGTGGGAAGTTTCCTGTGGTGCTGTAGCACATTCTCTAGAAAGACATGCTGCCTTAATGTCAAGATAAGCAGCAGAGCAAAAAAATTACAGGCAATACCTTGACTTTGAGAAGCTTCATTTCACTTTTACAATCTCCTGCTTGGTAACACCAGGGCATTCTGGTGCTTGGTGTGCTCAGGCCAAATGACCTGAGTCAGGAATGTTCCTTGGGAACAAACCTCCCAGTGACACCTGTGATCTCAGCCAGGGTTTAAAATAAGAACTGCGCAGGACTAAAGCCAGTGTAGAAACCCACAAGCCAAGATGGCTTGTACTTAAAACACTTAAAAAATGAGTAATGCTCCCTAGTGGGTAAGGTCCCCAAGCAAGCACAGGCAAGAGACACTGGGCTGAGCAGAGGATTTTGCCGGGTATGCTTCTCCTTTAAGCCTTTTGGCACTGTTTGAACTATTTTTTGTTGTTATCTTTAGGTTTTTTCTTTCCTTTTTCTGGTGGAAACATTTCATATCTTTCCTCAAGAGAGCTCTTTCCCTTGTTATTACTTCAACTTACAAATATGAAGTGAATGCTGCCCAAATCCTTGTATGTACTGAGTTACATTGAACTTCTAGAGAATCTTGGTATGTGTGGGAGGAGATAATTCCATTGTTTGGAGGAGAAACTATTTTGGTAGCATAAGAGTCAGAGTTGATTCCTTGGCACAACCTAAAGCTAGTGTCAGTTGCAGGTCAAGACACATAAGATTTTCTTAAATTGTACTAATTTTACATTTCGATTTTATCCTTTGTGCTTTTACCACAAACTTAGAGTAGCTTGCAGACAGCTCTAACTCTGAGATACCTATGCCTCCCTTCTCCTGTGGTGTTTTGTTTCCTGTTGATTTAGACTTGCATCCAATTGTTATCCACAGTCAACTTTGCTCACTCACACAGTTATCCATGCTTTAGGCATGAATGTCACCTCTGGACATTGTAGATATGTTTTCTACTATTCAAGGACAAACATAACCCCTCACTCCAACCTAAAAGCAACATATGAACAGAAATTTCAAAAAGGCAAGTTGCTTGCTGGATCATACCTATTCTGACATGAAAATAAAGTGCATGGAAATATTTCTTTCCCTTAAGATCCCTGAATGAGTATTGCGTCTAGTATGAGCTCTGTTTGTCTTTGTTTTCATGCATAAGACTCCATATGCTCTCTCACATTCAGCACGTAATCACATGTTTATAAAAAAAAATTTCAATACTTTTTCCACAGGCATTTGATATTTGACCCAAATGGGATTCTGAAATTATCTGAGCCATAGGAAAATGTGCCATAAAATACCTTAACATCCATATCATATCTTCTACAATTGCTCTTTAAATCTAGGATGGGGATACTGGGTGCTCTGTTTATCGGTGCTCGTCCCACTGCTATCTATTCTCTCTCAGCTCTGGAACATGCTCAGTTACACCCCAAGTTTGCTCCCTTTCAAGCCAAAACAAGAAAGGTCAGAGAGGGAACACTAGAATACCTGTTCCTCTTGTGTCAGCCCTGCTGATATGGGACTCAGGTAACTTCAGAGTTCTACCAGAGAGCTACAGGAGACTTTCTTCGTAAAGATGGAGCAAAAATTCCTGCCATAGTCCAGGCGCTAAAAACCACTAGAAATTTAGCAAAAGATGATAGGAACAGTTGAGCCAGGAATGGAGAGAACAAAATTGCAGATTTTGCATGTCTCTTTGAAATCTTGAAGCAGGTAATGAAGATTGAAACTATGCAGATGTAAATCACTAGTTTGAAGCATGAAAAAGTGCCAGATCCAGGAAATGTAGTTTCATTTGTTGCTGCAAGTCTTGTTCAAACAAGCATGTGTATAATAGAGATTTCAGTGCTATTTCTGCCATTTAAACTGACTGGATTTATTTTCTGACAGCCTTTAACTAGGTGTGACAATTAGTTTGATCAGTAAGCAAGGCTATAAATGTTAAAAAGATTTTCCAAATAAAAATTCTGGTTTTGGTCATCATATTTTTTATGTGACCTGGAGCAATACATTGGGGAAGTCGTATTCAGTCAGCTCATGCTGAATTGCAGTGAGTGATCTTCCAAGCAGAGCACTCACACTACCAGTCCCATAAAACACAAAGCATATGATAAACATGCTATACCAAACAAAGGACTGAAAAAATCAATGTATTTTTGAATCCTGTTTTGTACTTGCACTTTGGAAAGTGTATTCCTTATTACTTCTTCCCTCTGTCTTATTCAGCCTCACTTGGACTTTCATGTTCTTTTCTACACACAACTCAGCAGTTTTTTGGGGTATTCATAACTTCATACCTACACCACAGACAAACACTGACCTTTATTTTTACTGAAAATTGTGCTCATAGTTCCTTTTCCTCATGTTTGTACTGTATATCTCACAGGTTTGAAATTTTATATCTATGTATATATGAAATGATGAATGTTTTTATCCAACTTTTCCACTGAGAGGACAACCTTGAAGACTGTTTCTGTGTTTACTATTTAAAGCATATTTCCTTCCTGGGGAAATTTGTCTGTGGGCAGATTATTACTAAAATGTCTATATCAATGCTTACCCAAACTCATTTGTATATCAATCTGCAAGCATGCAAGTTATTACCTACACTATAATTTTGACAGGCTAAGATGATGCTAGTACTGGCTTGACTCTATTTCCACACCCACAGTACGTTTTTGGCAGTTAGAAGAATGTTTGTATTCAGATAAGTTAGTGACTGTAGAAGTAGAAGTTTGGAGATCTCTCAAAGTGACCAGAATTCTCAGCGCATTAGATATGAGACAGACCATCAGGGAAATCAGTGGACTACTGCATACAAGTCAGTAATTTACTTCATCTTACCTGAAAATTAATGAGTTGTATGATGGGAAGGTACCTTCAGAAAACTCTGCTCTCAACCTGTAACAGTCCTCAGCCGAATCAAGGGCACAACTTTACTAAGAAAATGGCCTCTTGCCACGGTAAAAGGCAAATTTAAACCCCAGAACTGAAAATCAGCACCAAAAATTCCACTTTTACCTATTTAGGTATTCCATGGACCCCCCCATTTTAGCAATGTGGCTTCACAATTTTCAAGGGGTAGATGCAGATTTATCAGGCTTTATCAGCCTGATAATCAGGCTTATATTTTCATTTTCAAAGGACTATCTGTTTTCACTTTTTGCCATGACTTTTTGCCCTTCATCATGACCCCTCTTTTTGATTAAATGTTCTGCGGTTTTATATAGCCTTTACAGAGCCACAGCAAAGGAGCATTTAGATTTAAATAGTTTTGGTGAGCAGGTTGGCTTTCTATCCATCTGCCTCTTCCCACTGGGCCAGCTGTGCTGCCTTCCTGCCTGAGGGTGTCTGCTGTTAGACCTCTGCCAGAGTCAGCTTTCCATAGCTGAGTTTCGTATGGAAACTCGACTTCCCTGAGGAAACAGGGAGAGAGCAATAACAAAGTAGGGAAAGCATGTTATTGCCTGATGAAGCAACTCAGAAGAGTGACAAGTGCTGCTGGCACGGCACTTGGTCAGCTTGAATTTGCCCTGTTGATGGCTGCACACCCTGCACATCCTGCAGAAAAGTGTCCTGCTCTCCCAGGTGCTGGCACAGTCTCGCCTGGCACGTGGAGCCTGTGTTGCTGGCACGTGTGTGTATGGTAACAAGGCAGCAGCCCCTTTCAGAGAGACCCTGGCCCTTGCAGACACAGAGCAGGGATCCAGCACTCATCCAGCCCCAGAAGTGAAAGGTTTCCCCACAGCAGGTATCCTTTCTGCCCTCTCTCCTCCTCCTCCCACCTCATTAGGTTTGCCCATAGGTACTGGAAATTTTGTTTTCTCTTGTTAAGTGCTGGTGTTTCAAGACATTGTCAAGATAAGACAATGCAATAAGACTTTGCATCTGCTTCCTTAATTTATCCTGTAACTTCCCTTGAGGAGTAAAGTCAGATTTTAATCAGAGATTCAGTTTGCTGCCTTACTGTTGGAAGTTGGTCAGGACTCAAGGACTTCTGAAGCTGAGTATGGGAACCTGGGGATGTAGTGAAAAGATTGGTTCAGTATTTCTCTGTTTCTGTTCTCATTAAAAATACAAATACCTTGTCATTATCTGTGCTACTTGGGTTACTTTTATTGTGTTTGTCACTGTCTAATACTTGTTGTTTAAATATAAGAAATGAATAAGTTTTGTAGGACTTGTCACATTTTATTCAGCCATGAAGGCAGTTTGGGTCAATTCATAAGGTAATAAAACACATAAGGAGAAATAAAAGTTTTTCTTGAGAATGATTCTGAAGGAGAGGTGGTCTTCACTGTTCTAACTTTTCTTCAGTAACAAAACATCTTTCTAGATAGATCATTAAACTAAAAAATATGCTAAGTGGTCAATCTTGCTATCCCTTCAGGTATGTGAGACATTCTTAATGAGAGGTTCATTTTTGCTTTTGGTGACAGAGAAAGCAGGCTGCCAAAATGGTAAAGACTGAAATCACATGGACCTACATATTTACACAGTTGTTTTTTCTAAACGTTATTCCCCTGTGTTGTTGCTACAAACTCATATGCTGAATAGGTTGACTTATTCAGCTCTGTATGTACTGCAGGTGTCTCTAATAAAACCACACACCTAATGGCTAAGGCAGTTCAGAGATAGCTACACAAACTTTAATGAACTGCTGTGGCTAATTACCAGTTTCTGGTACCCATTTCTCAGCCTCCCCTTCTCTGTGGTGTTACTTCCTTCACCTAAGCAAGATAACTGAAGTGACAACCACAGGAGCAGAAGCATAGCCACTTTCAAATGTAAGAGGTTTAATATATAAGCCTTTAAAGGATCGTGATCGCCATCAATATAAAACCCAAGACAACCCAATGCTTTATGAAGGAATGGCTTTGTTGCTAAAGTAAAGTATACAGAAATCCATCTAACTATGAGCTTCATGAGTCCTTCGCTCAGCAAAACTATCAAGGCAGGCAAAAGTCAGTCCTATATTCTTAGGCTAATTCTGAGCCACCAAAAAACTGCATCCCAGAAGCCGTGTACAACAGAAAAAAGAAATTTGACATAATGCATACTAAATATGCAAAAACACACTAATGACTCAAAAAAAATATTAAGGGAGCCATGTCAGGGGTAATTCTGTTCCTAAAGGAATGTTTATAAAAAAAAGTTGTCAGAGAAAAAACCAAAAAATGAGTGTTTCAGTATAGTGCTGGCTTGGTAGCTATGACTCCTGTTGCCTGAACCTCCACAGATGGGTGGTTCCTCTGCACCTTTGATTTGCAGGCCGTGTAAAACCATGACATGACCCCAGAGCTAGAGGAGTAACACCTGCCTGTGCTACCTCTCTTTCAGACAATGAGCACAAATGAAGCTGGATAGATAAATGGACTTTATCTCATGTCCCTGAAATGTTACTCACCAGCTGGAAAACCAGATAGAGGTTTTGGCTGATGCATGCCTGTCAGCTGCAAACTGTACCATCAGATGAACTGCTGTAAACAGCTATCAGATGATCCTAGACTTAAATCACTGCTATTGAGCAAGGAAAGATTCAAACAAATGGCTTTCATGTGAAGGGTTACAGCCAAAAGAATGGTTGTCCTACAGGATGCTGTGTTTATCTTTTCTCCTTTTTATTGATGGGTAGAATTCCTGGAAGGCTTACATTTTTTAGGAATTTTAGGAGAGCTGTTTTTTTTCTAGTGTTCTATATTGTTTCCTTTTCAAAATTACAGCTGTAACACTGACTTATCTTTCTTTTTGCAGTTTTTGAGAGATAGTTCTTGCATTATCACCACAGCTATTGAGTCCCTTGCTTTTATGCCTAAAGAAGAAAAAAAGGAATGAACTGATTTTCTTTCTTTTACTGACCATCTATTTCTTTGACTATTAGGCATGCAATACTTTGGAAGTCAAAGCAATAATATACCCTTTTATAGAAATCTATATGCTAATTAAGGAACTGCTGTTCCTGTACTTTAAAATTACAAAGAAATTTCTCCATCATAGAAATTAATTTTAGTTATATGCCTAGGACACTATTCAATGTTTAATGGTTCTCTAGCCAACAAATTTGAGAGTACCCACTTAGATATGCAAACAAAATATTTTCCTGCTAAGAGAAGAACTAGTTTTCTAACTTTTATTCTGGAATTCATCTTTTTACTCTGTTATATCTGCTCGGTTCAAAACCAGAGGATTATAATGTTAATCCAAGACAAGCTGTAGGGATTCAGACACACAGTCACAATGCTCAGTGGGCTAAACAAAGAATTATTGATGTTCACCCTCTAAACACTCCAAAAATAAACCAAGTTTTTTTGAAGTTACTCATAAACAGCTTCCACTAGGGCTTCAATGGACATGAACTCCCAAATATTTTAAGTTCCAAATATGTGAAAATGAGTCCAAGATTGACTATGAATGATGAATTTTGACTTAGATATGATTGAACTTGAAAGAAAGCATCTGTTATTGTTTAGTGTTGTTATTGCTACTTCCATCAGTAGCAAATAATCCAAACTTGAATACACAGAATTATTGTGTTTCAAAGAAAGAAGAAGGGAAGATAGGAAGGGTGAACACAGAAAACTGGTCCCTCAAATCCAGAATTCTAGCTGGTAAAATCCTGCTTTAACACAGTATCATATACTGAGGCTCATTGGCTCACTCAAAATGAATAGCGTGAATCTGACTAGATATAATTGTATGTAAAGTAGTATGCTATTTAAACAGTGTTATTGCCTAGATCTGTGGAAATACGATGAGATAAATTGTTCTTTTAGTCATGTGAGACTAGAAGTGGAGTATTACTCCAACACTCCACTGCAAAATGCTGCCAGCACTGTGGATGTGTGTGTGCAAGACAAGCATCAAGTCTCACTGGCCTCATGGACCAATGCTGAGCTGTTTCTTAAAACTTTTATTGTAACACACACATGACAGCTGCAGATAGTGCTTTTTCACAAATCCCAACATCCTCAGGGAGATTTATTTCCAAAACTCTTGTAAATGAACAACAAAAAGCTAAACTTCAGACACCCTTTTCCACGCTGTTTTGTTTTGTTACTTTCATCACACACACTGCTCAAGCACAGCTATCAGCTGTCTGTGCCAGTGCTGCTGGGTGTAGGACTGTGATCTCTCTCTGAGAGGGAATTGCCACTTCAGGCAGTGGCACCAGAGTGACAGTCATGGGGAGTAAATATGTAACTGCTGCAGGTGGTAATGGAGCATAAGTGAGGAGACAGACTTCAACTCTGAGATGAAGTCTTCTGAAAAGAGAGTGTCTCTCCTTCAGCACATTTCTGGTGCTTTTCTACTTACCTTGTTTGCAGAAAATACTGTATCATACCATCACTTTTTGAAAAAGAAGGAAAAAAATATCTGCAGATTGTGTGATTAAGAATCAAAGTACAAAAAATTATCACAAGATCCAAGGGATTAAGATTTAGGTATAAAATGACTGAATTTTGAGAGCCTAAACTCAGGGGACCCCTCTCTCTTCTTTATGATGACAGTGGATTTAGTCTTGATCAGGATTGATGAAACTCACTATCAATTCTTAGGGAAGAAACAGTATGGAAGATACAGTACTGAGTAATACTGTTTATCTATTTGAATGTTATGTTTCAAAATCTATACTCAGAAGTCCTTTTTAGATTAAAAGTGATGTGTCCATAACATGTAGTATAGGTCAGATTGAAGATTTAACATGCAAACCTTCTCCTGTCAGTACTTCATAGTAATATCTATCAAAATCTTCAGTTTTCACTGTGCCTACTGTGTTTGTACAAAGGGAAAGAATAAGAAGGATAAAACCAGTAGGAAACCCCAGCTTGTTCATGCAGATTGTAGTACTGTTCTTCTGCTGTCCTGGTTCATGTATAATTTATTGCATTCTTTTGCACTTTAAAAGCAAAGGGTAAAACACATGTTATTGCAAATGGGATGCTTCCTTGTATCTTATTTTCTCTTTTGTCTCCTATCTTCACTCCAATCAATATTGGGATCTCAAATCACATTTATTCACTTTAAATCTTGACCAAATTGAAAGGAGTTGAGGGGGAGGTAGAGAGAGATTTGTTACCCAAAGAAATTTTCTTTGCTGAATATCAAAAGCCTGCAGCAAGAAATGTGGGAGAGCTTTGAAAGAACAAGTCAGAGCAATCCTTTTAAATAGAAAGTTTGAGGCAGTGCTGTCATGTTCTTACAGAAACCAAAATGGTGCTTTCTGTGTGAAAGGAATGCCTCAAAGTGTTACTGGAAAGCAAGAGGTGTGAAAAACAAAACCTTGAGCATTCAAAGTCAGAGACGATCCAGTAACTTGGTTAGTTTTCTAGGGCAACTCTCAAGGAGTTTCTCCATCAGATCCAGTTTGTACTACTGATTAATTTCTGTTCTGGAATTAAAACAAATGGGAGGTTGAATTTAGCAGGAACACAATCAGGCCAGGCTGAGTACTTTTAAATATCCTCCTGTCTCACCAACTCTGAATAGCACTGAGCTCTATGTTAACAAACCTCTTCAGCTTCCTCTAATCCTAAAGGGAATTTCGTGTTGGTAAAAGCTCAGTGTATTTATTAGGGCTATTCATTTCGCATTTGAGGAAAGAATTTCACAGCTATATTTCTAAAGATTTCAAGTTGACTAAACAATGGCAGCCACTGTTGACATCAGGAAGCACTGGCAGCAGACATTTAGCAACCAGAGCGATATATTATGTATGCTGTATAAACCTTTACTCCCATGCTAAACAGCACTTAAAAATGCCATCAGTGTTATACCATATATTTCTCACAGAGCTCTATTGTATGCACAAATGCCTTCAACAGCTTGCACTGCCATTCCTGGAACGGTCCTGGACAAGACAAACTTTTAGAAGAACATTTTATCAGTGGCCAGATCTAGTAAGCATAGTAACAATAATTCAAGAGAGGCAAGAGTTAATGCAGAAGGAATGGCACATTTCCTGAAAGGCTTCTGCCTTCTGCTATGGACTATTTCCCTCAGACCTCCCACAGAGTCAGCTTTCTAAAACTGTGAGGTTTTTTTTATTCCTAATTTAGAACCCACAGAACACTGAAAAGTCAGATAAAGTATCCTCTCTCATTTTTTTCTCTGTCCTAGCACTATGAGCCCATTCTGAATTTGGTCCCTTCTTGCAAACTCCTTTAAAAAAGCTTGCAATTTTCAGTGGAGTTTAAAGACCTAATGCTTTTACCAGATGCTGCTGTTAAAAGAGCAATTAAGAACTTCTTCCTGCAGCCTTTTCTCCAAGCAGTGAAAACCATGATGATTTCTGAGAACCTTAATCCAGGGCAAATACCTGCCAGGAAAAGTTAGGTAGCAGTGGAGGCGGGGGGTGGGAAATCACTCTGAAGGGAGTTGGAATAAAAACTCAGACACAGGATTGAATCATTAATTCTTTATTCATTCACTGAATCTGAAGGTTAGATGAGCTTTGAGATGGATAAATGGGACTGTATTTCACTTCTCTAAAGTATTCTTCAATTTTTCAGTGGAATAATTCCGTGTTCCTGAAGAGGAACCACATAAGGAATCTCATAATTTTACTGCTTGGTGAAACAATAATTATACATGTTTCAAATGTTGTTTCTAGCATTTAAAAGACTGGTCTACATTAAAATTTCAACATCTGAACTCTGAAGACATTTTCTGTAGTGTCGTGAACATGCTTTTGAAGAAGAACACATCTTTACCTTAGGACTGAAAGGAGTACAATGGAGAGAATGAAAAGACTCTTAGTAAGAACTAATCACAACCATGTTTTGGTCTAGTATCATTAATATAAGATAAATCCCCTAGGTTTGTATCATTCATCACTCAGTCCATGTTCCTATGCCATAGGTCCTCTACTCTACCTTCCCATTTCAAAATGAAGCTTCATGTTTTGTGAAGCAAATGGTAGAGGAGTAAACGAAGATGCAAAACACTTGGTCAGAAACAAGTTACCCCAGATTATCTGGTCTGCCTGAATCTGCACTTGAAGTCTTTTTGCAAAACTGAAGGTTAAAAGTAGGACTGTGTTGTTTAACTGACCTTTACTTTGGCTACCAAACAGCAAAAGCCACTAAGGAGAGAAAATCAATATGGGTTGACTTAATAATTTCCCTGTCCCCATCTTTTTCACTCTCCAGAACAGCAACTCTTGTCAAACACAACATTCAGTCTTTACCATCTACAAGAACAAGCAAATGTGACTGCATATCTGAGAGGACTTTCATTTCACTGTGATCACGAGCTTCTGTGTCCTTTGTTTCCATGTCATACAGTGTGCTGTTGTCTGAGTATATCCAATTCAGAAAAAAAATGAAGGGTCAGATTTACCAGTGTGCTAGAAGAAATCTAGTATTCAACAGAAGCAGTGCATGTCAACTGCATGGTTGTGACTGCCATGCTGATGTCTGTGGAAAGCTGAAATAGTACACATAATTCAGCAGTGTCAATATCTACTTACTTGAAAAGCATGCAGGGTTTGTAAGATGATCTGTTATGTTACAGAATTCAGGAGACTGGAGCAGGAGAAAAGACACATGACAGATATTAAAAACCAACAGATTTTGTGTTATCTACAAAACTGCAATCACAGAGTATATGAAAATGAACATTATTGAGGGTGCTTCAAAAGGAATGATAGATAAATTATGAACACTTTGGAGTATCTAGAGAACTTGTAAAAACAGCTTAAAAGGTAGGCTGGAAAGAGGGAGGAATGTATACATAATCATAAGGGAATTATACAGGCTCCTGGCAAAAATCTCTTGCTTGGTTGGAAAATATCACAGAATTCAAGTGGAAGTAAAATAAACTCTATCAAACAGCATTTTAATTTAACAACAACAACAACAACAAAGACAAAATCTCAGCTACTAAAGAGGATGTGAGCTGCTTCAGCCAGTGAAAATTACAGAACTTCATGATATCCATAGAAAAATATTGTAATAACACCAGTTTTAATACATAAGAAAATTATTTTCAAGTCATATTACCACATCAGTAGTTGGGTGAAAGTTATGGTCCCATATTTTGAAAAAATATCTATCATTAGGCTTACAAACCTATTCTTTAAAGGGAATAAAAATTATACTGAGAGTGATGTGATAATGAAAACATTGACAAGAGTTACAGGCCATGAAAAAAGGGAAAAAGAGAAAAATAATATAAAAATAAAAAGAAAAGGATGCTAAACTGTATGAGTTAATAAGCCAAATCTAGGGCATGGGAGAAGCAGAAGTCTGCTCATGGAGGTGAGTGTTGCATTTTGTCTTCAAAAAAGAAAAAACACTCCCTATTAAATCCCACCCCTCCGAAAAGCAATCAGGTCCTAATGTATTTTCCCTATTAAAAAAAAAAAAAAAAAAAAAAAAAAAAAGCAACTTAGGAAACCCCTTGTTAACAAAGCTTTATAATCTGTGTGGCCTGAAAAACTTAACACATGATTTCATATTAATTGTTAAACCACTGAGTGCCTTCATTTACACAAACACTGCTCATGGAGGTACCCAAATACAGGCGATGCACAAATATATGGAAAAACTGAAACTGAACTTCAAAAGGAGGTCACTATGACTTTCACCTGAGTGTAGAAATTAGCTGCAAGACTGTTTGAATAAACAAAATGGTATTAGAATTCAATCAACCATCAAGAGAATAATCAGTGACACTATATAATTTTAGGAAGTATTTGCCAGTGATTTAAAAGAGGCAAGAGGTAAGTCCTTCTAAATCAATGACACTGGCAAATGTCAGTAACACATGATCTTGTGAGAACAAGCAGCCTCTTCAGAAACAGGAGATATCTGTAAAACCTTCCACTACACACACTCTGCTTTCCTGTCTGCCAGGCACGTGTCAGGTTTGCTAAATAGAAATTATAACTTCTAGATACTTTTTAATTTTATAAATAAATTTGTCAGTAGATACCTCCTAGTTATTTTTACAGTGCATTTGCCAAAGCACTGTACAATTAAAATTTAGTAAATTGCTTGTATTTAGAATGTGACAAAAAAGATTCATATATATATTCAGACAAAATTTCTCCTATCTGAGGAACTGGAGTGCTTAAATGGCTGACAAGGGCTTGGGATTCAGTTTCCATTGGCATTAGGAGACAAGAAAAATAAGGCAAAGTTGTATGTTGGGCGGTGCAGCCTTAGTGACAGTGGCACTGTGAACTTGGCAAGAGCTTGTTCAAGCATCCAAGGGATATTACCTTCCCTGCTAGGCTGCTGTGAGAGGGACGTGAGCCAAAGGCATAGGCAATCATCTGAGACAGTGGGTAACACCAAGCAGCATCTGTAACAACAGCTCTCCAAAGTCCACAAAGGTGGACATTGGAGGTGGGCTGAGAGCCCCATACTCTCTTCTCTGTGTAGCCTTCAGGGTGAGGGCTCTGGTTGCTCACCCAGCTGCTTCCAGGGACAAGAGCTCTGTCTGGGAGTAGTAGGTACATGCACTGAAGTTGCTTGGAAAAGTAACAAGCAGTTCCTGCTTATTGTATTACTCTGGGGGTCACCCTTGGCAGAAAACAAGATTCCTCTGACCATGCCTGATCCTACAGGAAGGCTTTATTCCTTGTTGCTGAGGAGGAACTCTGCTTCTGGATGTGAAAGTGTTTTGGTTGGGGTTGTGAAGTATAAGTAAGTCAGGCGTCTCTGGGTTTTAGCCTTTTCATTCTGTTTTGCCTCTTAAAGAAAAAATATCTTTCTCCAATTAAAAATAAAGATGTTGATCCCTTTCTGGTAAGAATAGGATTTTGTTCCTACAGTGCACAAACAGCCTTTGCTAACTGATTTGCCTGCAATTCCAGGAATTTGTCAGGTCCACACATGTAGAGGACTTCATAGGACTTAGGATTATGATCATAGGAGCTTGTTTAACTTTCTGGAGATTACCCATCTAAACTTGGTTCCTGCCATAGTTGCTAGGGAGATATAGTGACTTTGGAAGGTCACCCTAGAAATGACATAAATCATTATTTCCCATGTCTAACTGTCTCCATTGAGTAGGGATGACAGTTTTACACTCGATGCTGAACTTCAGGATGGCCTGGCATGTTAGCTGACTGGAAAAAAAGGAGCAAAACTATAATAATTTGCAGTTGCAGACTAAATAATATATATCACTTTTACATTGGAATGATCCACCATCTGTGACTTAGAAGGTGATGTTAGCCAGGTTCCTTCTGAGCTAATAGAACTTACTCCAGCTACTGAGTTTTTGACAAGACTTGCCTTATAGTAATGCCGTTGGTTTTTTTACATTGCCAACAGAAATGTCTCCAGTACTCCCTTCACGGATTTTACTGGTGGTGGTGAACATCATCTACTTTTAGAACCTTCCACTTTGAGATGCTAGAATCTCTTATGCAAATGCTAAATCCCATTTTTCTCAGGTCCTTTTTTATTGTGGAATTTTTTATAATGCTCTTTTGCGGGTTTACTGGGTTTGGTTTTGTTTAGTTAGAACACTTCCCTTTTTAGGCCATATTGCAATTAGCAGTGTGGTGAAAATCTTTCACTGCAGATACATGCAAGTAAGAAAGTCTCTTCTTTCCTTGCAAAGAAAGAAAATTCATACTCAATTTTTACAATCTCAACCTGTGTTTATACTCTAAAAATTAATACTGTTTCCTCCTTCCCCCCCGAAGTGCCCCCTCCGATCTAGTTTACATTACCAGATTAATTTTCATGGAAGTTGCAAAGACATTGGATTCAAGCTAAAGCTGTAAAATATATATGATGGAAGGAAGTTCTCTGGTAAACTATGGCCACATTGTTAATATATTTCTTGATGACTTCTGTCCATAAATCACAGTTACTATAAATGCAATGCAAAAAAATCACAAGAAAATAACAAGAATTTTTGTTATGAAGTGAGAAATTTATCATCCATTCTGAAAGAATTTGTCATGCTACTTTAGTTCATAGTGGCATGAGTGCAAAGCAACATACCATAGAGTGGTGCCTCCAGCAATACCTAACTGTGGGATTCTGGCCCCACTTTTTTCATCTGTTGGAGATTGGAGCCCCACACCTGTTAATCTGGCACAAGGTCATACAGGCATTTGCTTTCACTACTCATTTGCTTACAACTGCAAGATTTCAGACTCAGGGTTCCTGTAAATCACTGTCCAAGCAGCTGGACTTTCTGCACTCTGTTTCTCACTAGACTAATGTCTTAGGCACGTGTATTCATTATATTTGCTCCTATTTCTCTAACTCTCCTTCCTCTACTGTCAGTGTCACCATTAAGTTCTGTCTCTCTGTAACCTCTGTCTATCATTTCTATAGCTCTATACCTCTTAGCAATACCGTCTGTATCTAGATCTGTAGGTATCCAGTGGATCATTACTGGCAGTTTGTAGTCACCTGCTGTCTGCAATGACTTGTGGGATCCCTGCAGTGCTGATTTGGCACCTCTCTAAGTAGCACTGCCATTACTCAGTAGGGATTTTGTACAGTACAAGAACCTATAGACTGGCTGAACCAAAGTATTACAAGAGAGTTTTAAATAGAGTGCAGTCAGTGGGTGCCTGTGGCCTCATTTATTTTTGAAAGACTGTATTGATGTATCTCCTCCCCAGAATTCAAATGGAAATCTGGGAGAAGATCCCTTGAAAGACAAGCCAGAGAATGAGGGAGACCCTCTTTACCCCCTACATTAACATTTCAACCTTGCCTCAAGTGCTTAGTACTGAGTTTGAGAACAAGGGAAATGGTGTCCTGAGGCTTCAAGGCGCTGCTTCGCCTTTGTTCAGACTCAGGCCATCCTGACTATATAGATTACTGTGCTTCAGCACGAAAGGCTCCCTCATGTCCTAAGGAGGTAATAACTTCTCTCCACATCATCATTGTCTCAGCTCAGCAGTCATATTGCTAATTGACCTTTGGTGTCTCCGAGTCAGGAGACCATGCTAGAAAAGACATCTGTGCTTACCTCTAAGTGCCTACCTATTCATCATGGCTAACTGTTGGCTAATGAGCCCTCAAATCTGATGTGTAGTGGCCAACAAACAATGGATAGTGGATTATGAGTGCAAGGTTAATAATGTACAACTTGTGATGGATAGAAATAATTGTCTATTTTCTTTTTTTGCAGGTCTCTGTGCAGTATTCATAAAACAACAGCAGGAAAAACCTGAGTGATTTGCAGCATTCAAAAAAGCAAAACTCACAGGAAACTGATAATGGATAAAGTTTCCAATCCAGCTCCACATAATGACTTGGCAATTCAAGCCTGCAAAGTTTTGGATTCCAAATGTTTGTAGTTTTTCAGTGGGAGTTTTTCCCCAAGGCAGCCTGAGCTGATAAAAAAGTACCGAGGCAGTCAGTTGTCTAGATGGGAACCAAGTACTCTGAATTATGTTGAGAAGAGGTTTATATCTAAGACTTTCTGAAAGTAAGGGAGGATGGGGAAGTCACTTATGGATGTTCCAGCAACATCTGCGTGTCCCAGATCACGCGTAAGGGAGGTGCAAGAAACTTGCAAGATATACCTTGGTAGATCTGCTCCTAAATATGAATGATCCCAATTTTTTTGTTCTAGTGGAAGTTTGCAGTCCTTAGAATTCTCAGTTTGGTAAACCAAAGAACTAGATGGAATTGAGTTGCACTAAAAGTTTCATGGGTGTGCTGCAGTCACACAGGGCAGGTCTTAGGCAGGAACATGTGCACAAGAGGAGAGGTAGATCAGGCATCAGCACAACCAGCCTTGTGCTAACATCTCTGCACTGCTAACACCAGCCAGCGCCCTGAGGTTAGAGCATCTTACTCTAATCAACTAGACTCATTACTGTACAGCTCTGACAGCAGTGTTCAACTCCACATCTGAGAGTGACAGCTGTGTCTGATAAGGATCCTCAAGTTTTGGCCCTCTCTTGCAGCTGGGTGTTCATTTTGGCAAACACACACACTGAGAGGAAACAAGGAGATAAAAATATCAGTGGTCAGAGCAATCACTTATATTGTGGTGTTCTGAAACTGAGCACCTTTATTTAATAGAGTACGACACAGAGGAAATTAGAAAGCTGATTGTCTGTGGATAATTGTACAATCTCTGAGAAAGAGTTAATTTCAAAAAGGAAATAAAATTTGATATTATCTGAGATAATAAATATAGCTTTCTTCATTTTTGAGTTGAATTCTCCAGCTAAGTGACTAGAACTGCAGAGATTTTGTAGATTTCTATGGTTTTGTATCTACACATCTGTCATCTGATTTATGAAATGCAAATGTGACTTCAGCTTTTTGCTCATGTTGCATAAATCAGCAAGTTTTGGCTTGCCCATTAACTATGAAGAGGCACCAGACCACAGATTTGATGAAACACAATCCCCCTTTTTTTTTTTTAATTTGCCCTCAAGATATTTCAAGGCATTTCAAAGTTGAATAAAATAACAGACACTAAGCCAGTGTTTTATTTTCCTTTTTTAACTGGCTTTGATTAAAATTTCTTCATATTTAGGATTACCTGGATTATAACATTGAACTTAGCTGAAAATGTAGGCTTGGCCGAAAATATCAGATATTTGTTGAAAAGACAGAACGCTTTCCAGTAGGAAATGATAACCTGGATGACTAGCAGACATCTTGGTGATTATCAGTCCACCTGAGATTTAATTTTAGTGTGCTGACATTTCTTGGTGAGTCAGTGTCAAGGGAACTAGAAGAGTGAAACTTATTTTTAGTTCTTCATCCATTTTATTTTTCACTTTACACCCAGATACACAGTGAAGTGAAAGGGTAGAAGATACTATATACAGCAAAATCTAAGAATTAATTTATCATATGGAAAAACTGTGATATCTTTCCTCTTAGTAGGTATAGAATTTCTTCATAATATTAGTGTAGCATAGGACAGTGTGTTTGTTGACAAATATGGAGTTCCCATGTGCAAATCACCTGCTTGTATCTTTGCTGGCTAAGATAGCAGTGCCTTGCTAGTACTGCTTGTTCCAATCTTACAGTCCAGAAATTCAACAGGTTTTGCATAAATTCAGTTGTCAGCCTCTTAAAGTCAGTGGAAGTCAAAGGTCTGGTTTTGTGTGAGACTTTCAATGGCAAATATGAAGAGCCCAACTTTTAATCCTTTTCAGGACTCACTGGTAGGCATAACCACATACAGAAAAAAAGACCTGTTTCAAGTGAAGTGAATCATGGAAGTGATTGGGTTAGAAAAGACCTAATAGATAATTGAGTTCAAACTGCAAAAGAACCCCAACAACTTTCTCTGAAAAACATAAAGCAAAAAATAAAAGTTCATCATGGTCCCTAGTCATACAGTTGTCCATTTGTCCATTTGCTTTTTTTTGCTTCTGTGAGCCAGTAATTCCAAGAACAGAACTGATGACATACATAAGTGTGAAATGTCATGTGGTTATTTAGAATTTTATTTTGCACCTCTAAGAAAGATTATTTTTTTAAAGAATAAATGTATCCCTCCCTCCCTGCCCCAGATGAATTGAATGATTTCTTGTTGCTGGGGTTACCTTAAGCGAGTACACCAAGTTCTTTTTGTATCCACCATGTGTATTACATGTACATGTGTGTGTAAGCTGTTTGTTCTTTTTTTTTTTTTTTTTTTTAATGAATAGAAGCTGTGTTGGGAAGGTGGGAGGTCAAAAGTTCACATTTTCCTGAAGAATCATCATGAAAAATGAGTCCATACAGACTGATGTGGTAAAAAGTTTTATGAATGGTAAAACAGTATTAGAAAGTAACCTGTTGAAAATCTTGTACCATTTTCAGAATGCTTCTCTCATATTAAAAATAAACATGGAATATACAGTGTATTATTTTATATGCATAATTGAAAATCAGTTTCTCCCTTCCCTAGTTGTTAATCTTGTAGTTATACAAAAAACTTTGTGTCCCCTCTGGTGGTGATGATAGCCCTGAGGCTATATAAAGATGCAGGAAATATAGGTCCCAGTATAATTTTAGGTGTTACTAATCAAATGCTGTAAAAGAAACACAGAGCTTTAAGCATGAATTCTTATTCTTAAATATGCTTGCTGTTAGCTTTTAAATTAAAAAAATCATCTGCAGACATTGAAATAGCGGTGAATATATAGTAGAAATAGTTTTCTACAAATAAATTCAAGTAAAATAGAACATTTCTAACAACTTAGAGTGATATATAGGCATGTATGTTAAGAGTGAGGAACTGACATTGGTTAAATATGGGTTTTGCATGCTATTGTGTATAATTCAACTTTCCCAAAGATCCCAGCTGAGCTGTCTTTATATTAGACACTTCCAAGATACACAAGTTATGAGAGCATCTTTGCAATGACTTTCACTCTAATACTACAAATCTAGGACAATTACAATTCTGTCCCTTTTCTGAACAGATAGGCAGCAGAGGCACAGAAATATTAAATGAATTTTTCTAGAACACATTGCAAAAAAAAGTATGGTGAACTTTATTTTAGCCCTGAATATACTTGCTTTTAAAGTTAATTATCATGGTATTTTTTTCATCGATTGCCTCTCAAGACAGGATGGGATCTTGTTGCTGGCATTCTGTTGGATCACAAAAGTGTTGGCAACATCCCAGGAACTGGATCTCTAGGAACTGACTCTAATTTGAAATGTGACTGACCACATTAATGTTGACAAGTTTGCTATTGATTTCAGTTCATTTCACATCTATCCTGAACAAGTCTTTGGGCTGATATATAAAGACATGTTAGGACGTAGGGTTTAGTGTGATAACATCTGAATTTCAAGCACGTACCACTTCTTTTTCTGGCTATACCATTCCTCCTGTCATTGTTCCACTGACCAGATTATTAATTTGTGTAAATGCAAAAATCTATAATATAGAAAGACTCTTCAGAACCAATCATTTTAGTCCCCTTTTATTATCACAGAAGAGACTGTGTTAATACACTCTAGTGTTGCTTTGTCCTAAAGTTAATTTTAAAGCTGGACAGCAGAATTTTATCCTTAGACTAACAACTTCCTTCCCTCAATTGGAAACAGCAGACATTGTATCTGAATCAGATATAGATGTCTGTATGAAATATGTGATTTGGTCAGTTCACACCTAAGACCTATGAAACCTATGGAAAAAATGTCTTAAAGACAATCCCTAAAAGTTTTGATATGGAGTGAATTTCATACACTGGGAAGACATCATCCATCTCTTGTTTCTGGGGGATAAATGAAACTTTCAATTGCAAAATTCCATCTGCTATGGCGTAACTGAAGAGACTGTGATGTCTGCACTGGCTGTGTTCATGTACATACTCAGTATATAAAGGATGAGAAATGTTAGGCCTCTGTTAAAATGTCACCTGTGTTATTGATGAATGCTTCATCATGTCATGAGGAGACAGAAACAGTGACTTCCCTGTGGGTTTAAATACTCCAATACTTGAGTATATTCATAAAATGTTATCCTCTGATAGCATTCTATAATAACATTCTAATAATAAATTCTGTATTCATAAAATATTATTCCTCTTCAGTTATAACACTATTCTGGCTATCACCTCTTTTCTCTTATAAAGGTACCAAGAAAAAACATGAGGCCCCTAGTCAGGTCAACCTGCACCTTCTAACAATTTGTGCAAGTTATACAATGGTTGTCAAATTGTAGAACACCAGAACAGGAATTATCGACCACTTGGAAAAGAATGGACTTGAACATAAGAGCTGAACATTATGTAAAAGTCTGACTTTTCATGTTTAAAAACTCCACTAATGAACTTTTCTTGAAGCAAAAAGAAAAGAAAATGTCAGCTCTGCCTCTTAGACATCACTGTTAAAGGTCTACTTATTACATTTTGCATCTCCAAAACAAATATAATGGCATCTCAGTATATACACTGTGGAGAACACTAAATGCTGAAAAAAATGCTGTAAGGGCATGAGAAGGATGCAGACTGGCTGTGGTCCAGCTCCCCATTTGTAGCTTATTGCTCTAAAATTTCCATATACTTCCCCTGAGTACAATGAAAAACTGTGTAAAGTGATACTTCTGGCTTTGAATGAACTAACAGCACCAGGGAATTCATACAATAAAATGGAAGAGGGGCAGCTTACACAATTCAATCACTTTTTCCTTGGAAAAATGGATACATAAAAATATTGCTAGAGGTCTGTCTATAATATTTTCTTGGTATATTTAAACCTTGTTTCCAGACATTAAGCAACTTTGCAAAATGTGGATCTGGGTACTGGCAGGACTGAACATGCTTTAGACATTATTGAAGCTTTTAAAAGGTGTGGTATGCAAGGAGTCCTATGCAGACCTGCATTTTAAGCTGGGGATTTACTTAATACTAACAGCAATACCTTACTAACAGCCAGGCCTTCCAACTGAAAGTTAGAGGAAGTCGTGCTTTACAAAGTTACAGTCCTCAAAAAGTGGACAGAAATAATTAGCTGGATTAAAAACAAAGTGTTTTTTCCCAGAGACAACATATACACGTACTCAAGGTTTATATTTTTTGTGAATGGAGAAAATTTAAGTTCCTGAAACTCAGAAAAATCCCCCCCTCTGTTTTACTAAACACATAGCAAACCTTATGTGCAAGGTCAGAGCCACAGAAGGGTTTAGATTTTGTTACATTTTATGCAATGCTTATGAAGTCCAGACCTGTATGGACGGGTCCTGGAGGACGTGGGCACATCCTCTGGGGTGAGCTGCATGAGGCAGGACTCAGAGCACGCTGCTGGGTGTGAAGGTCTGCACACAGCCCCTGCACAGGGGCAGCTCGGACGCGCCGGGCTGGGACCTCAGAAAGGCGAGCGATCACCGATTCCTGCAAAACAAATTAAAAGGAAAAATGATTGGTTTAGAAATCTCATCTGCTGAAATTGAAAAGTGTTTATTTTACCTTACAGACGGAAGATTTAATTTATTAAAATGCACAAAAATAAAGTTCAGATGAACTTTTGTTTTTGCTGTGAGCTCATGAAGAATTTGTCTCTCATACATCAGAGCAAAACTCGATATCCCCAAAATGCCTACTTACTACTTAAAATTGTGATTATGTGTCTGTAAGAGAGAAAACAGTGAGGCTGCACCCCAGTTTGTGTCCACAGCCAGCACTGTGCCCCAGGGACCCAGGACTGTATGATGTTGTTTCTTACCCTGAAGAGGACATTTTGGTTTTTTTTCTGCTACTTCTCCTCAGCTTGATGTTAAATTTTTTGCAGCTCTAATGAAATTTTCCCTTTATACTTATGACCTCAAAATATTTATGAGTGAGGAGGTTCTTCTAAAGGTACTCAGTTTAAGGGAATTTAGGCCTAAAATTCTGCATTTTTTTGTTTGTCTACTAATAGTGAGTAAAACAGAGAATATTTATTGTGAGACACAGAATTATTAACTGAAAAAGGACATGTTGCTTATCCGAATTATTGAAAAAATTCTCAGATTTGACTTGCTATGCTGGCTGGAACACAGTTTTGTTGGTTTTTTTTTGGTGAAAAAGTCTAAAATGATGTTGCTGTTGTCATTTTCTAAATGACATAATTTCATACTGTGCAATTTATTGAAAATTATGTGTTTCCATACATGTATATATTTGTGTGAAAGGGTAATGTAGTATCAAATTCTTATGTTTGGTGTGGGCATTATTTGTGTAGCCATTTATTTCTGCATTTAAAGTTGCAAAGAAAGAGAGAGATCCAGAAGCCTTTGCTTTAATTTTAACAATGAATGTGGATTGTGACCAGCAACACATATTCAGATTTTTATATGAAAAACCTAAGACATTAAAAAATGTGATATTTTAAACTCTACATTAAAAGCCCAACAAAGCATCTTAGAGGACAATGAACAGCAGATGTAAGTAAGATTTTATGTTGAGAAAAAGACTTTTAACCTGATGTGAAAAAATGAAAGAAGTGAGAGCTGTGCTCCACTGCTGGGCATTGGGTGGGTGCTCTGAGCTTGGTCAGGGACAGGGTCCTTGCAGGGCTGCAGGTGCTCACCCTCTTTTGGTTTGAAAAGCCCTGAGCTGCCCCCGAGACTGAGCAACTGAAGAGGAGACTGAACTGAGAGCAGAAGAGGAGATTGAATGTAGGGCCCTCATCTACAGGTCAGTGGTGGTAGAACTGAGTATCTGCACCAACAGATGAAGCTGAACACTCACAGGAAGGCCATTGGTGTGGGGGTGCTGCTACCCAGTGCAGTGGGCATCACTGGGAGAGTCAGAGAAGCACAGTTTAGGCTGGGGTTGGTAGTCTCAGTTAGACACGACTTAAATGCAGCTTCCTTTTAAAACTTATGGGAAGCGCAAAGCTGTTTGGGACATAAAAGACTTAATAGCTTAAAAGCACAAAACATAATACATATATATAACTATATTAATAAATTATTATTTGCTTTAGGGATAAGCCTTTGATTTGCTAAATCTCACTCTGGAGTCAAAATTTACAGCTGAATCATAACCCCTCGAAGATGGGGTTTGTTGGTGGAAACTCTGATACAAGTTTAACTATATTAGTGACTAATGAGGGATGACCACAGTAAAAGATCTGGCCTCTGTGCAGGCCAATTTTGGAGGGGTTTTTACAGCATTAAATGGGGTTACACTGTATGGAAGCCAGAAGTAATTTCTTTACTCAGTGAACTTTACAGTCTTCTAATGAAGAATCATTGTGTAATGTCCTGGAAAAGTTCCCTCAATTTCCCTAACCAATGCTTTGAACAAAATAAAATGAGTCCCCATAGAATCCATCTCAGTTTCATACAAGAACCACCTGACGTTTCTGTGACAGAATATACTTATTTAGAAGATCCAGCTTTGTATGGTTAAAGTGGGGTTAAAAATGTTTGGAAGTGGACTTTTACTAAGATGTAGTTCCTGTCAGGCCTATTTCCAAAGGAGATGGTAGCCCATTTTTAGGAGTCCTTGGCTGAAGTTTTGAAATCCCAAAAATATGTGCTTTTATTAAGGTTTTTTCTTCTTTTTTGTAAACTGTACCAACAAGCTACCAACACTGCATAAGATTATATCATTGGACTTATTATACCATTTAAAAATTTAGATTTGTAATGAAGTAATGAGTATGGAAAAGAGCAACACATACAAAGACAATTCTAGTTTTAATCAGTCTCAGGTAAAATTGTAAGGGGTCAGTATCTCATGTAGAAGCTTGAAGTGTTTGTGTCAGAAGTGCAGAGCAGAAATGAAGCCTTTCAAGAATGAGGATTCTGGGTCAGCAAAGAGGATGCTTTAGGAGGCATTTAGCACAAGAGGGAAAACTTGTCAATATGTGAAGACCAACTAATTAGTAAATGCTTTGCAACAAATTAGTAGAATTGGTATCAGCTAAACTCAGGCAGTTGCAGCAATGTACAGAATACTTTACAGAAGCACTTATGCAATCCTTCCACCTACTGTTTGAGGAGCAGAGATGATTTTGGATTTATGTGTGACTGTATATCTTATTTTCTCTTGGATTCACCAGTCAGGTTTAGTGTTCTGAATATGCAGTACATGCTCGCAATGTAAGTGTAGTATTGCTGCTTTACAGGAGGCAATTTTGGTGGTGACAGTGGTTTGTCTGACAGAAACATCGGGCTGGTCCAGGGCCTTGAGCTCACAAGGTATTTTGAAAAGTTCTAATGAATTTTCAGCCAAATACCAGGCAAAACAGCATTTTATGCAAATGAGAAACCCTGCTTATAGACCACATCCAACTAGAAGGGCCCTGAATAATTTTTAGCAGTGACACTACTTTACCTCCATAATAATTAAGATGAATACTTGCTACTTCGTATCACATACGTGCTGACCTACTTCTTACCTTTCAAGCAAACAAAGTCACAAGACTGATGTATTGTGAGACTTTTATTACTGAAATTGCTCTGATTACCCACAATATCTTAAATTTTTTACTGAAAATGATGGTTTTGAAATATCCTTGGGATTTAGATTTCCATAGCTCAGAAATGCATCATCCTTGCCAACACTGAATGTCATAAGTAAATAGCAGAAGTTCTAACTTCCAAGCAGTTCAGAAGCCAAACAAAATATTACAGGCAGAAAAAAAACCCAAATCCAAACATAATTATATAGCTGCAGTTCAGGTTGTTTGGACTTGGAATGAAACTGCTTGCCCAGTCCTATCAGGGGTTCTTTACAGTTCCAAACCCACGTATGCCTCAAATTTACTATTTCTATTCTATACCAGCCTGCTATTTTGTGCTCAGCTGGTAAGCAAAAGTTACTTTAAAATTTTTTCTTTGGTCTGTACTTATCGCCAATGGTCAGACAACAATAACAGCCGGAAGAGTGTGCTAGTCCATCTGCCATTCAGGCAACCCCTCCAGGAGAGGCTTTCTTTATCTAGGTGGATATTTCAGTCTGTTTCAGAGACCTACCCAGAAAGAATGTTTCTCAGTCAGCCATAAAAATATCAAAGGCAGCAATTAAAATATCCTAATGTTTCTAGAAAATGTTTACAATCACACAGTCATGATTAAGGCGGCTTAGAAAGAAATTTATAATGTGTATAGGAAAAAATGTTCCTGATTTTCATTTGAGCACTTTACAAAGAGTATAGAGGCGAGGAAGTTATAATTTGATTTCAATTTGAGTTAATCCTCTGATATTGTTCATATGTATTTAGGCTGAGATTATAAGAGTATTTTAGATGGAAGAAGGGAAAATAGGATTCACAGCAGCTCTTAGAACTATTCTAACCAATTAAAGAAATGTTTTTTTCTAAAGGGGAATCCCTAGACTCTGTATTTCCTGAAGGAACAATATCCTTTTTGAATGTAGTTCTGCAAATGGTACAAAGTTGACAGCAACTGTTTCTTCCTTCAAGAACACTTTTGTTTGTGGAGGAATAGAATTCTCTGGGTCCCCAGGAGACATGGCATCTTCATATCTGTGGCTTGGCCGTGAAGGATCAATGGCCATGTGGACTATGGGGTCAAGAAATGTTTTTCTGGGGGGAATTTGGGGAAGAGGAATAGCCAGTGGGTTACTAGGAAAACCTGAGCCTGTTAAGCCAATGACCAGCATGCAAACTGAGAAAAACTGATGCTCATCAGTGTGGGTGCCTATTTGAAGAGGAGGAACAGCCCAGGCAGCTGACTGTGTCATAATCAGGGCTAGATGTGTTTGCTGTGTATGCCTGCACTGCACTGAGCACCAGGTATGTACAAGGGAGGAGGCTTTAGAGCTACCATCGTCACCCAATTATCTGTTGTGTTTTGCTTTCTCACTGGAAATAGCAGTCTATCTCTCCTGTCAAACTGTAATGTGCTAAATCAGAAACTATTAATGCAGCATAATCCAACAAATTATTTCTTGTGTAACCCTTGTTTTTGATGACAAATACAAGAGGACTCATCATGAGTTATGTGAATTGGTGTCGCAGGTATTAATTTAACATAATTCTAGATTACAGAGACTAGTGCCACTGAAAGACACTTTCTCTGAATAAAGTATTATGAATCAAGAACAGGCAGTGATATCAAACAAATAAACTAAATGCAAATTATTATATATTTGGAAATTTATGTAAAGGCTGTTCCTATGTCAGAGAAAACAAAAACAATGAATAGAATCCCACAAAGCAGTATATATAAATATTTATAAATTTGCTCTTTGCTCTATACTGTTAATGATTATCAGAGATTTTTTTTTCTAATTAGAGAAAAAATGAAGGTCCTAACCCAAATTCAGAACAGGTACTGCTGAAAAAGCAATAGCACAGAAGTTTTTTTGCTCACAGTTTGCAAGCTTATTTTTCAGTCCTCTCCTGTGCCACAAGGTCTTTTTCTTTTTTTTCGTCATGAGTGTCTCTCTGTACAAGACTTCTTCCTGTTTTGTACACCATGTTCTGGCTATGGAGCCTCCATGAGATGTATAACCCTGCCACAAGAAAAACTCCTAGAATCTGAAGCCTGGCTTTGCTCAGCTTTTACCACTGGGACAGTTCTTTTGTGAAAAAGATTCTGCTTTTCATGATACTGGATTCCATAAATGTATTGGCTTATTTTTTTCAATTAGCCTGAAAGAGAATGGGAGGGATATCATTCATTACAATCAGGTCTGGAATTAATAGCTGTAACTGGGGCCTTTAAAGAGATCAATATTGGGGGGTGGAAGGGGTGGTGTAGAAAGACCTGTTACTAAACTTGCCTGGCATGTCTCATAATAAATATGTTCATCATACGTCAACTGTTTGGACTGAACTTTTCTATACTCACTGACTGCCTCTGGCTAAATTCTTTAGAAAAATTTAAACAAAAATCATTTAGCTAAAGAAATCTTCTCTCAATTGGCTGAGCTTGAACTCTTTCCAACTACTAGATATAAACCATCTTCCTTGACTTCTGCAGCTGAAGATTCCTGTAACAATACACTTTTCTTTGGAAATGCTCAGCAAACTCCTTACTTGGTAAAAGGAAACAACGCAGGTGATGGTAATAGGGAGGGGTGATTTTGCTCCACTAAAATGTTGACCTACCACGTGGATCCACAGGTCTTTGGGAGAAGGTAAAGACTAGTACAATCAGTTTGGTGGAACTGCAGGGAATAGAATGCTTGATTATTTTTGTTTTATTGTGTTTTCAAAGTGATGTAATAGGCATTGATCTACAGATATGATTGTATTCTGCCTGGCCACAAGGAAAAACTGTTTGATTTCAGTCTGACATGGACTGATGTGAAACTTTGATGTATTTGCTAGAGATATTTCTAAGAGAAATACATATTTAAAAAAAGTTAATTTTTTTATTTTTGTATTAATTGATCTCTGCAACCTGATTAGTGAAGATATGAGACCAGTAAATGTGGCTTTGTTCTATTTTATCTTGCACCTCTAATAAAAATTTAAAAATCTCTCTGACATTACTCTGCTAGAAGAAATGAAAGTGAGAATCTTCCATACTCTTAAAATGGGTCTTCTTTCATGTGCATCTTCTACAAACATTCACAGCTTCTGTGATGGTGGTACCACTTAACCCTATTTTGAAACCTCATTAACCTCTTTCTTGATGCTTGTGAAATGAGATTTGTTAGATACTCCGCTCTTTAAATATTTCTCTTCTGTAAAGCTAAAAGCAAAACAAAATAAAAGCAAAATATAAAGACCTGGAAAACATCTCATCAGCAATGTGCTATTTGTTTTTCAGTAGAGTAAGTGTAGAGTATGGACCTCCTGATTTCTTGCTAACTTAAGATCCACTGATATATCCTCTGTACCAATTCTTTAGTTCTTTTCTTTCAGATAAATGTAATTTTATAGACATTCTATTCAAATTTACCATTAAAAGATAAACATGTAAAGAGGTTATAAGATATAAGAAAACCCCACAGGATTTAACTCTAAGAATCCAATCCACTGATAATAAAAAATTTTCTCACAGTCTGAGTGGGTGGTTGCTCTCTGAAATGAGCTGTTCCCAGTATTTGTTTCATTTCTCAGCCTCCTTGCCTTTCTCACTGTATGTTTACAGTCCTGCACCAAAGACTCCATGCACACTAGACTTCTTTTTTCCCCCCTTATAATATAGGTCTCCAATCGAAAAACAAACAAAACAAGGTAGAATAGTTGTCTGAGTAAGTGGATTTTTGAAGCTTGATAGAATTCCAGCCTCTCTATAACAAAAATACCCATCTTTATGGTATATCTAAACAACATCAGACATTCTCAGAGATGCACAGCTTGCTGTAGTAGCACCTCAGGTAGGTGTTTTACCACAGGCTCTGTCAGTACCATGATCAGGTAAAAAGCCCCATTTCTAGAGTGAGCTGACAACAGTTAAATTTCAAATTGGACTTTTCCTTTAAATTTCTAAGTCTATTTTATTTAAATATTTTGAAATATGGAGCTTTGCAATGGATTCTTCTTGAGCATTTTTCCTGGCTAAATGATTAGGCAGGTCTCCTGATATCCTTGGGAGAACAGGACTTTGTTAAATGCCTCTGAAGAGAACTGAATGGTAAATGTGCAGCTGCTAGATTTATGGAGCTGCTGGATAAGGAATACTAATTTTTCCTGGCGTTAATATATTTGTGTGATATCCTTCTGAAACATGGCTGAAGTGTGTAGCCTATACCTCACAGCTCTAGTAGAAGAGCTCATGATGAATGTACAGTCAAATACCCTTAATATTTTGCAGATGCTGTGAACACCAATTATAGAAAACTGACTGCAGTGAAGGGGTTAATGATTAATTAAGTATGATGATATGAATTAAGTATCAGCAGGGTCTAGGGTAATTGATGTCAGGTGAATGGGAAACTCCCCAGGATAATGTCAGTGCCAGAGGGAGTGGTGATTAGTGGGGATAAATGCTGGTGTGATCTGCATCCGATGAAGGCAGAGCTGAAATGTTGGTGGGATGGAGCCCAGCTGAGAATAATAAAGGATTTTCTGTTCCCAACTGAGAATAAAGGAGATTTTGAATCAAAATATGTAAATACAGGTAGAGCCCTTTCCATCTTTAGAAAGTGCAACAAGACATATGCTTTTAATACATATCTGGACAAAGCCTTAGAAAGCAATTCTAAAAGTTCATTGTGAACCATGTAATCCCTGATTTTTAGTAATTCCAAGAAAGAAAATTGACATCTATTATTTTTCTCTGTTCATTTCAAAGAACAATGCAGAACAGTCTTCAAAGTAAAGATGAAGACTTTGCTGTGCTTCCACTTATTTCCTTTGCAAACTAGATTCCACGTACTCTGGTAGAACTTTGTAAATCTTCTTGAGGATCGCAGATGGAAAACACTGGTAAGAAACAGTGGTAAGTATTGTTTTTATTTAGTTTTAGATACATATAACTTCCTATGGTTGTAAAGGCAGTCCTAAGATGGGCTTCTTCGGACAACTAGATAATTTTGATTCATTTGCAGAAAAAAGAAAGACTGTTGTGTGCATTGTAAAATACAATGCAGGATTTGTAGTACATAATCACTTAAGATTGTCTCATAAAGTAGATACTTTACTGAGATTAATTAAGGTTGTGCAAGAAAGCTCAATTACTCCATTACCTAACAGATGTGCTTGAAAATGCTCTTTATTGAGTAACTACTTACATTAATCTAGACAGACATTTGTGTGTCTTGTGCAATTATTTTACTTTAATATCTGTTTCCTTCCACACTACCTATAAGGGCCACAACAATGGTACTTCTTTATTTACTGTAGGCAAATCCTACGAACTCTTGGTGTGAATCTGGGCCATCACTTTAGTTGACATGCCAGACAAGAAAAACAGGCAGAAATTTAAACTTTCCTGGGATATTGATAAAGGTTTCCTGTGCAGAAATTTGCAGAAGTCTGACCAGGTTTGTGGACAATGAAATCTAAATACAGGTCAGAAAGAAGGAAAGTTGATTTTTACTCTGTGGTTTTCCAATCATAATTTTAGCATGATGGTTGGGTGGCTGGATGGCTCATTATTTACAGTACACTGCCAACATATACAGTATCCACTTCTGCATTATATAGGGTGGTATCTTTAAATGTAAAGGCAATGTGAAACAATGGGGAATCTGTCATGTTGCTACTTCAGCAGCAATCGTTCTAAAAGTAGAGCTTTACTGCTGTATATTGGAAGGGATTATTGTTGATTACTGTACATCTGGATAGTGAGATATGTGTAAAATATGCAATTAATAATTAATAATTATTTCAGGTTTTAAATATTTATATTTCTTAATTTTATAGATAAAATGAATTAGTTTAAATTAATGAAGGGATTAATCTTTGGAGTGTGCAAAACTTACGAACTTTTTCTGAAAGATCTAATAATATGGGAAATGTTTGTTTCACTTTACAACAGATTGTCCCTGTATCTCATCAAAAATACAATTTTTTTCGAATTATGGATTAATTTTTACAATTTACATAACTTTGAGTTAAAAAATAATTTAGTATACTATATATAGTACTGTAAATGAAGAAATTCTGCTTTCATTAGAGGTGTAGATATTTTGCAGTTATGCCAAAATTATCACTGAATTAATTTTTTGGCTTACTGTTAAAGTTCTCAAAGAGCTCTGTGCAACAGAGTGAGCAACATTCTCAATTCCTTTACAAAAGGGAAACTTGAGGAAGAAATTGCTCAGGGAATCCACTTCTTTGAAGTGTTTTATTCAACAGATCTTTCATGGAGGTCAGCTGGAACTCCCACTGACCTCTTTGCAGATACATTTGTGCCAACACAAAGCAGCTGATGCACTGGGGAGCTAGAGAGCCTGGTCAGTAATTTAAAGCCAGGCCTTGTACTTTTAAATCCCACATGTTAAAACAAGAAGAAATATTTGTTTTTCTGACTCTTTCCCCTGCCTATGAACACATAACTGTTATGAACTCAGCTTTTTGGATTCTGTGACTGTGCTGAGAGTGGGGTCACTTGGCCAGCATGGCAGGGCTCCACAGCTGCACCACGAGCTCACCAGGCAGCCTCCCCAGCAGCACTTATTGCACCTGTGTGTGCAGCAGGTCTTGCTGAGTGATGCACGCAGCCTCACTGCTGGCAGGCTCAGTGTGGTTCACCTTTCAGGGAGTTCATTGCAACTGTTATTATCTAATTTTCCTAGAAAAGGAAGGGGAAGCATTTCTCCTTTTCTGAACTCTATGTCTGATTGCAGAGATGTTTCCCTGCTGCTGGCAGTAAACTGCAGGAGACATGGGACAATCCTTGGAAGAGAGCAGGAGGTGACTGAAGGTGCAGCCGTGCAGCTAACGCACCGAGTGGGCATTCCAGCAGCCTGGATAATGATTATTTATGGTGTGGCTGTCTAAAATGACCTGGGTGCTTTCCAAATACAAGGGAAAAAAACAATCCTTGCACCCAAGAACTAAGGTATAAGAAACAGAGAGACACATAGTGAAGGCTGTTCGAGGACAGCCTCAGCAAAGAAACAAGGTACTATAACTGAACACAGACATAACTAACTCTCTTAAGTTTGTTGCTTTGTTTAATGTCAACACTTACACCCATACTAATATCAGTACTATTACTGCTAAAATCTTGTCTCTTTTACAAGTATCTTCACTGTTTACCTTCTCTCCACAACCAAGATCCCTTATGCTCTCCCTTTTACCGGGTCAAACATTTTTTGGTAAAAAGACAAAAAGTAAGTCATATACCCCTGAGCTATAAAGAGGTAAAAGTCTGCAGTTTTAGGGGCTGGGGCAACTTACAGCAACACAGGATTTGAAAGTGAATAAATCTTTTGCAGCAGAAGTTTACCCCATGTTCTCAATACTGATTACTGGAGACAGTCTTTAAAATATAAGGACAAACTGAAAATGTTATCACAGCATGAGATTGTGGAAAGTTTGAAATTCTATGTTTGTTTTCCTGGTGCCCTAGGGACTATAAAACAATACAGCCTTCAAGTGTTCAGCAGTCAAAATATAGAAAATAAATTATCCATTGTGATAGGGGAGTGGAGAAATATAATGAATTGGAATGCCTGGTGAATTATTGCCAGTTATTGTCTTTCAGAAATGTCGTTGATGCCATTTCTAAAGCCTTATGAAACAGCCACATGGATGGTTTTGGTCAGGGATGGATTCTCTGGAGAAATACTTGGATTAAATTCTTGGTGTTTTCTAGCTCTGGGCAACAGTGTCAAGGTACCTTAAGAACAATCAGGGAATGTTTTGCACAGTCATACAATTGTAACTTTACAGTCACATGGGTCTAGATCGGATTCACTGCTGGAGCCAACAAGGAAGGCAGTGCAGTGACAGCCCTGGGTCACACAGGGATGCTCATGGTCACTGTGTGTGCTCAGTGGGGCAAAGGCAGGCAGTGCTTTGAGTGGGAAGCTGCTTCTGAAAGCAGAGGACTGGTTTGGTCTTGCCTCTTGGAAGTAGGTGTCTAACCTGCAGTCTGGCAGAGATGTCTCTCCTTCCTTCCAGTTTTTTGGTTTCCAGTGCTTTCCTGGGGACAGCTGACCTGTTTTTAATCTCCACTTATGGAGATATAGCCAAACCTGTTCTTCCAAACACAGCCCTAAGGACCTTTTCAGACATTTGCTTAGGTGCCAATTTTTTTCAGACAGCTAGGAACTCCAACTATTACAGGAGAGTTGCTTATGGGTTTTGAGAGTCATAAGTTTGTTTTACTTTCCTAAATTCTGCCAGTCTCAGTCTTGTTTAGGGCTCTGGATCTTAGTCTGGACTGTGGCTACAGAGTGTCAGAATAACTTCTGCATCAGGTGTCTTGCATATCTCTTTATAGTTTAATGGTTAAAATTCCTGTTGAACTCAAAACTCCTGATGAGTAGAACAGAGCACACACTTATAAGTTGAACAGGGCTGTAAGGCAGAAGCAGGTCAAGAAGGCAGTTTAGAGGAGAGGAAGGGAGCTAGTGATGTTGGACAGAATGAGCCATGCTTCTGAAGAAACCTGAAAGTTGTACTTCTTTGGGGCTTGTGTATATAGTTATCAGGGAAAAAGCAGAGGAGACTGAAGGGTCAGACTGTAATCTATACGTTTGGGGTGTCAGATTTATTTTCTTAGCCTTTTCTGAGACAGATAACAACCACAAAGTTTCTTTGGGGTGTCAGATTTATTTTCTTAGCCTTTTCTGAGATAGATAACAACCACAAAGTTTCTGAATATAATTTGCATGACACAAAATAAGATAAGCCAAAAGAATGAGAACATAAAATAGGAAAACAGAATGACGTGACGTCATGGAGGAGAGTATGGGCTGTGGTGGATTTGGATTTGTCCACTATAATGGCTCATCACAGGGCATGTTTCTCAATTCATGAAACTCCTCCCTAAATAAGAGATGCCTAAATCAACCAGTGTAAGCTGTGCAGAACAGCATTAAACAAGATCACTTTAATTTAAATCTGTTTCCAGATTTCAGGTGTGAGTCTCAACACTTTATGCTTTCTTCAAGCAAACAAGATACTGTCCCAGGACCGTGCAATCCACTCTGGTTAATGTAATGACAAAAAAAGGAACATATTCTGAACTTTTCATTCATCTTTCTGAAAGTGCTGACCACAGCCAATGTATTATTGCAAATCTTCTGGGTGAGGCTTTAAAATGTATTTGCAAGCAAACTCCTGACAGTTTTCAGGTAAAGGCCTTCTTAGAGCTCTCTGAAAATATTTTTACAGGTGTAAAGTTTCTAAATAGATCAGGACATCTCTCTGCAGAAAGTTGCTGTGCAGTGTGCCACTGTGGTGGTCTGAGGTGCTGAGCAGGTGGTGGACTGAATTCAGAGCTATGATGGTGCAAGAATGAGATCTTAGTTGCTTCTCATATTGGATAGAGTTTTCAAATGAGACTGTAAATTTCATCTGGGAATCCCTTATATCCTGAAATGAAACTAATGTTTAAAGACTGAGAAGTGGCCATAGCAAAATCAGAAAATGTTTGCTTGTACCCAAGGATCCTTTCTAAAATAACAGAGTGCTTATATTTCTTTGTGAACTCAAAAGAAAAATCATCCAACACTGAAATGCAAAAGAGCTACAATTATTTCTACAGGACCAAAATGTCATGCATTTACAGCAACAAAATATTAGCTAATTTCCTATTTGAGAAAATTGACAGTAAAGGAAGTGCTCTTCTGTGACTGCTGAAAAATAATGGGAAGATTTGGGCTTCTTAATTAGAACAACTTAAGGACTGAGCTATTATGTACTGGACTTTCAATATCTCAGGATGATTATGTAAAAATATTTGCAAATATAAATAATTTTGTATTCTTAATACAACATAAGTTGCTGCTGATAATGTAAGTGGTGATTTCAAGAGAAGCGCTTTGGTTTCTTGAGGTGCAAAGAAAATTAAAATGAGTATTTGCCATGAGCTAAGTACACAGTGATTTGCCTATACTGCAAATAAATGTATGCAAGTATAAGCAGTTTCTCATATACTGCTGTTTGATTGCTAATAGGTAGTGTAAGTTTTCATTTACCTTTTTCTTGTTATCTAGGAAAATAGCATTAGAATTTTAGAAAATAGCATTAGAATTTTAGAAAATATTCTTGTTTTCAGCCCGGCATATTTAGTAATTCTGAGGAAAAACTGTACTCATAAGTGATGTTGATTGAAGTTGGAAATATCTTAAAATGTCTTTCAGCTGTTAGAAATGGCTTTGGACATTAAGTGAATACCAATCAACTGAAACTCTCTAAGACTGTTAATAACTAAAGTATTAGGGATGATTCAACAACTGACTAGGACATTTCTATGGTGGATCTTAGAAAAAGTTGATATTGTATAGTTGTAACAATGTGATATTATTTCTAATAAAGTCTTATGCCATAATACATTCAATGAGAAAAATTTGCAACAAAAAAAAGAATTTTTGGATAATAATATGACTGAGCAGAATACACCCTAGGGAAAAGAGGGATGTTTTTCAGTGTTATATATTAATTCTTTATCTGCTTTCTCACTCTGATTTCAGCACACAGAAGTGGCTTAATATCTTCCTCTAAAAAATATAGTGACTTTATAGAAAATATTAAGCATTGCTGAAAGCTGTTATTGTATGAGGAGTACTGCGTATCGAAGTTTTCATTCTATTAGTTGTCAGTGCTTCAGGATCTTGACTTAAAAAATGGTGAAATATTCTAGCATTGACCTTGCTTCTTTCAGTTCCTTAATGTGTAGGAGGCATTGTATCCATTCTTACCTCAAATGAATACTGAACATATTATTTTATACAACTTGGACAGTTTGCAGTAACCTCCTAAATGCTATTCTGATATGGCTGAGGTCCAAATTAAAATTAATCAGTTTTACTTGTTAAAGGCTTTATAATTTTTGAATAAATATAAAATTAAAAGCTTAGAAAGAATTTAGAAGATACTTGAGTGCATTATACTGGTACTGAGTACCACTTAATAGAATAAATAATTTATACTGGTTGAAATACTTTTTTTCCCCCAGCTTGGCTTTATGGGCTAATACAGCTGTCACAGCTGCATAAAATAGTCTTAAGAAGCATCCAGTGTTGCAAGGTATTCTCAGTGATTTAACTTTTCTCTCAGTAACATAGATATTACTTAAACACAACGGCAAATTGTAAGAACTGTGGTTCCACTGACATGAACCTACTTTGGAATTCAACCAATCAAAATTAATTCTGCTGACCTTTAATTGAAAAGAATATTTTTTATTTTTTTAAGAAGGTGTTTCTCTTAGAAACTGTAGGGTGCTGTAATCAGATAAAGAAATTGAGAAGCTTTTTTAATATTTCTTTGTATATGTTGGTGAATGGAGCTTACTAGAAAAAGAATTGAAGTGTTGTTGGGTCAAATATTTACAAGACAACAGAAAATAAACTGTATTAATCTGGTCTTTATCCGGAATAATGTTTGGAAGAGGGGTTATTTGCTATAATGAAAGAATGTAAAAACAATTTACTTTTATTTGGAAAATATTGTAATGAAGTGATGAACTATATCCTACTTACCTGGCTAAACATTTCATTGATTTTATAGCTAAAATACTTTCCTAGTGTCCCATTGGACTGGTTTTTTATTTCAACCAAGCTTCATTATTTTGGAGATGGTTCCATTGTTTCCCTCAGCTTCAGACCTCACATGGAGTTATTACACAGGCTGCATATGTGGAACAGTTATATTTGCCAAGGCTGTCTACCTGCAGCGTTGCTGTTTTGTAAGTACTGCTTTCACTCATAAAAGGAGGAAAAGGCAAAATCAAGGAAAACTTTGTTTTCCAAAATGGCTGCAGAGATGTAGCTGTGAAACAGAAGGCACAGCCTTAACCTCAGAGAGACAGATATTAAAAGGGTTTTGTTTTGTTTAATTTACTGAATATAGGTCCCAGCTATTGTTGTCAGATGGTTTTAGAAAAAAAACCCTGAACTTCATAAATATAGAGGAGAGGTTTGTAGAGGCTCCATAGCATAAATGGACATTGATGACACTGAACAAATCCCATTGAAAGTGTCTGAGTGGTCTACGTGTTGGACTTAGCAAAAGACAGAAGGGAAAAAAGATTTTCCAAGTATCATTCCTAAGGGCTTGTCTCATCCTGACATGGGAGCACTCTTACCTGTTGGTAGCAGAACGGCAGCAGCTGGAGCAGAGGAGCAAGCCCAGCGCTGGACAGGGGGGTGTGGCAGCCTGGCCATACCCAGCCTTAGCACAGCCCTGCAGAGTCAGCTGCCAGGTCAGCACCTGCACCCTGTTCTCCCCAGCAGGGGCACACCAGCTCCCTCGGTGATGGCTCCCTTTTCTCCTTCCTTTCCTCCTTCCTGGGACTTCAGGTGGTGGAATGCACAGGTGTGCCCTTTCTGTGGCTGATGAACCTGTACCACAGGGGGGTTGCTGGCTCTGTCCCCCACCATCTGAGTTCTGGCCCTTTCCCAGCCCTGCTAGAGATTCTGGGAGCCCCAGGGAAGTGGTGATAAGTGACCCTGGCAGCACAGAGCTGTCTGAAAGCAGGGGGCACAAGGGCACAATACATTTCTTATAACACAGTAATTATGCTGAGAACCATACCTGTGCAGAAACCATTCTGTTGGGAAATCAGCATGTGATTGTGGGAAGTCCAGAAACAGACATTTATACTCCAGATGGCAAAAAGGTAGATTTCTGCTAAATGGGCTGTGGTTTTCTGCATGGACTTGGAACATGCCAGTGAGACAAAAGTGAAGGTTTTTGTGTACAGAATGACTGCTTTTTCTCCCCACCTGGAGGTGAGCCAGCAGGAGTAAAGAGTGGGAAATGCTCTTGATATCTCAACAGTTTTTACTGAACAAGAGGTTTTTGGTTGTTTTTTTTTTTTTTTTAGTTTTGCTAGTTTTGTTGCTATCGGTCTGATAAAAGGTAATGAGCCCCGTGTATGATTAAAGGATAAATAATTCTTACCTCTGTAGCTAAAGTACTGCCAATAAGTCATCTAACACATTATATATCTTTATCAAAGACTGACAGCGTAGTTAAGTCTTTCCAATTGCATGAAAGACAAAAAATGTCTAAATAGCAGAATATTGCAGAGTATGCTTTTGGTATGGAAACCTCCACTACTAGGATATCTGTCTAGTTGTCTCTAAGTGGCTGAACTGAATAATACATTTGGATATTAAAAGCTCTGTTTTAGGATAATATTTTTCTTAACTGGTTTTGGTCCTGAAAGACTTAGATTGTCTAAACAGATATTATGAAAGTGCCTAGGCAAAATGGATGCTTAGTTTTACTTGGTTCCTCGAGTTAATGTTATATATTTTGAGTATTGTTAAATATTTATATAAATATGAGATGACAAAAAAACCTCATAAATCAAAATATTCAATTCACTGAAGTTTTGAAACCTAGAGGTATTATTTTTCTGGGCTGTTTTCCAGCTTTTGGAACAGGATAGTGCATCTGTGTGCACAGCTGCCCATGTCACATGCTGGCTTCCATTCCTCTGTGTTCTTCAATACCAATATAATGGGGTTCATTTGACAATAATCTACAACTATTTTTTTACCTTGGGATGAATTACCACAATACATTATAATGGCTTTCACTTCATTCATTGTTTCAAACTTCAGGTGATTATATATAGAAAGGCTTTTCTATGAGTGTTTATAAAACAAACCAAATGAAAGGAATTCAAATCTAGAAGAGGTCTAAGGAGATAGTATTCAATCAAATTTACTTTAAAGCTTTAGATTTCTGTGGCTTTTAGAGTACTATGGAGAATTTTTAAGGTTCTGTGGTGTAACAGATATCCCAGTGGGTAAAAGCACCACTCAGAATACTTGCTGGAGTCACCCTTGATACCGAAACAGCATGATGAGTGAATGGGACAGTGTTTTTTGGGATTTGACATTTTAGAGAAGCAGTTCAGTGTGAGTAATTTAAGAAAGAATTCAAATTTTTCACTGGGGGTTGCCTATCAAGAAGGGGAAAGAAGGGAGGAGTGTATGTGATAGTGAGAAAGAGTAGGGAAGATGATGTTTGCAGCAAGGCTTGAGGTGGCTCAGCCTGTCCCTAACACAGCATAACTCAGGTACTGGGCTTTGTGATCAGCTCTGATGAGATTCTTGTCATCACCTCGTGCACATCATGCTATGGGAACTCTTTCTGTCTTACCTGCTGCTGCTAAGGCTCTTCTACCCGCCCTGGAAGAAGTGACACAGATACCCTTAGCAACTGGGAGTGCTCTTAGAAGCCAAATATAGCTGCAGCTCCCTGCTAGATTGATTAGGAGGATAGATTAGGAGGAAAGAGCAGAGCCATGGGGTGTTGAATCCCCCAAAGGTAGGCAGGTGTTTACAGATGTTTACAGGTGTTTAACAGATATGCTAGATGAAAAGATTTTCAAAAGAAAACCTTCACCCCTGATTAATGATATCCTCAGGTACAGATATTAAATTTTTCAAATATTTTCCCATGCCATTCTTATTGATGACTTTGTTAGAAACTTTGTTAACTGAAAAAAAAATTTTGTGCCAGGACTTTGGTAGGATCAGTAGTAAAGTCTTTTTCACTATATCAAAGAGTATCTCTTTTTATACCATACAGATAATGTATGACATGAATAATGAAGTGTAAGGACTTGAAGATTTCTCTGCTCATTGCTTAAGTGTGTGCATAAAGGAAGTATACAGCTGAAAAGTTTTTATTAGATAAAATTGAATTTTTTTTTTTAGAAAAGTCTTTAATATCTTTATGGTTTTCTTTTTACAAATATCTGTTCCTGAGGATGGAAGCACCTCCATGAACCAAATATGTAATTTTGTAGGGCTTTTTATTGTTTTGATTCTTCTATATAGCAGAGAAATTTTTTGGCAGAAGACCTCAGTGCAATGCCACTCCTCATGTTTCATATTTCCATTGGTACATTTCCATTGGTACAAAATTGCTCAATGGGATTATAAGGTAACAAGAATTACTGTTGAAGGAAAAAAAGAGCTCAGACAGCTCCCCTCATGCTTTGAGCTTGTCATTTTAAGAGTTAACCCGTTCATCAAGACCCTATAAATAGAGACTTCAGACTTCTGAAAAAAGTATTTTCATATCAACACATAGACTATTAATTGCTCAAGAAATTATGGCAAAACAAATCGAGTGAATTTTATGAAGTTTTAAGGTTGATGAACTTGGAGAAGACTGAAAGAGCAGATTAATTAGCTGATGGAAAATTGAGTTCAGAACTGCAAATGAAGCATTCAGTCACCTAGAGAAGCATGTCACTGAAAAGAAACTGCTGAATAGTTGTCTGTAGTTTGGTTTGCTGCCTACAGTTTGTCAAATGTATAAGCCACAGTAAAAATTTTTTTTAAATGATTTATGGTCCTTTTTTGCTGAGGACCATATGCTGCTTAGCCGTGCACAGATTGCTATTGTCAGTCTGCTGTGTTTTGCCTGCTTATATGAAGGAGAAATCTAGAGTGGAATTTTTTATAAGTTTCTGAAAAATTGGTTAATAGAATGGACTTAGAAATGAAGAAGATAATTTTATAACAGAAACAACATACAAAATTAAATTAGCTTTTAAAAGACAGTGGTTTCTCTTGAAAGCAGTGTAGCAAAACACTGACAAAAAAGTGGAATTTGGTAGTTTTGAAGCTAGATCATTTGTCTCTGTCTTGTCTTTGACTTTGAATGCAAGAGATAGAATGTGGTAAAAGTGATCTCTCTTCCCAAATAATTGTCATTTTTCATCTCTTCCCTTTCCTCACACGTCTCATTTTTTATTTTTATTTTTTTATTGTTTAGATTTTAAAAGGAAATGAAGATGGAAATCAACAAAGAAAAAGGGAGAAGCCAGAAGAAAAAAACACATAATATTGGACATTTCAAGTAAGACTGATGCAGACTTTCAAAGTTAAGTTTATCTGATTTAATGATTTTTCCACCACAAAATTTAAAAAGAACACTCTGAAAAAGAAAAGGTCTCATGAAAATGCTAAATGTTTTAAATAATTCCTAGCATTCAGTTATGTTTGTTCTGTGAAACGTCAATCTTGAACAAAGTTACCCAAGAGATCTAGAAATTGCTATCAGATAGTGATGGCTTGGTCCAGTTGAAGACAATGTCAGAAATCCCATTTCTTTCAGGCTGAGATTTCTCCCCATAATATCACATTTAAAGAGGTGATCAAAGTTTTATCAGAGCATATTCTCTGACTCCATGTATGCAGTGGTTCCTCCCTCTCCAGGTAGAGGGTCATATTTAACATATTTTAGTCTCTTTAATGGAAACATAATAGGAGAACCAGTAAACCTACAAGATTGTCAAGTTATCCTGTAGAAGTTTTCATCTCTGGCAAAGGGTTTTACTTTAGCTCTAACAAAAACAGATAAACAGCTTTTATATTTAATGCAAAAAAAAAAAAAAAAAAGAAAAGAAAGAAAAGGGAAAAAGCCCACTCACTTAAGAAGTTTACTCACATTTTTCTTTCAAAGTTTTCTTTGAAAGTCAGGGGATAATTGTAAATGCAATTCCGAAGGAAGTAGTTGTTCTACTGGTGAGAACCAGCATGTAGCCAGGTTAGAGCTGAGTCCTTTTTGCCTATTGAAGAAGTGATCACAGGGCTGACAGCTGGAGTTTACTCGACTGTACAGCATAAAGCATCCCTATAGGTACCTTTTGTTGTATTTAAAATGCCAAGTGTAATCTTAATGCACTTTTTTCTTTGCCTTCCTTTTTTTCCTCTGTTGAGTATTATATCTTTAACCAAGGAAATGAAAAGAAGATAGATAAGCAAAAGAGATCAACATGTACCCCCAATTATTTAAGACACTCTCTGGGGAAACAATGTTTTTCACTTATTTATGTTTTATTCCTGTGTTTTTGGGTTAGCCAGTGAAGAGAAAGTCCAGTAATTACTTGAAGTTTTGTGCCACAATGATAGTTTAAAGAGTAGAAATCTGTATGACAACCACAGGTCTTGGTGAGATTTCATGTTGTCCTTCAAATTCTGTGCATTAGCACTGCTTGAATACAGGTAGAATATACTTAATAACTGAAAAATAGGCCCTAAAATATTGAAACCAAGGAAAAAAATCCCCAAAACAACAAAATCTCAAATGCTTTGAATGGACTAATTAAATAGAGGTATTTTCTACAGTTTTGGAAATTATAGTATGTTTGAATATATTTTGAAAACCCTTTTTACTGTCACTCTAGAGGGCAAATGTGTTTGCTAGTTTATATTCCCTGTACTGTTCCCAGTCACAGGACTTGACATAATCATCATTCACTGATCATATTTTGTCAGCAATTTTTCTCCAGAATAGGACAAACTTGTGGCATCTGTCTTGCTGTTGAAATGAAACAATCTGTAGACAATCACAGTGTTTTGTGATGCCCTTGTTTTATGACAAAGAGGGAGAGTACGTATGAGTGGAACAGGCATCTACTGCCTGGAAAATCACTATGTGAACTTCATCTTTTTGAATGTGTGCTGTCACACCAGCGCATTGTGGATGACAAATATTTTGCCATCATATTTCAGAGGATTCAAATCATCAGCTGTGTGAAATTTAACAAGGAAAAGTGCCAAATTCTGCACCTGGAAGGTTCTGGACGTCTGCACAGACTGGGGAACGACATGCTGGAGAGCAGCCCTGTGGAAAGTGGTCTCAGAGTCCTCACTGATGGCAAGCTGAACACGAGTCCGCAGTGCCCTGGCAGCCAGGAGGGCCAACCCTGTCCTGGGCTGCACCAGGCACAGCATGGCCAGCTGGGCAAGGGAAGGGATTGTCCTGCTCTGCTCTGGGCTGGGGAGGCCTCAGCTCGAGTGCTGGGGGCAGTTGTGGGTGCCACAATACTAGAAGGATATAGAGCTGTTAGAAAGCACCCAAAGACTGGCTACAAAGATTGTGAAGGAATTTGAGGGGAAGCACTAAGGGAATGCCTGAGGTCACTTGGTCTGTTCAGCCTGGAGAGGAGACTGAGGGCAGACCTCATTGCAGTTTAGAGCTTCCTCATAAGGGGAAGAGGAGGGACAGATGCTGATCTCTTCTCTCTGGTGACCAGTGGCAGCACCAGAGGGAATGGCATGAAGCTGAGTCAAGGGAGGTTTAGTTTGGATATCAGGAAAAGGTTCTCCACTCAGAGGGTGGTTGGGCACTGGAATGGACTCTCCAGGGAAGTGGTCATGGCACCAAATCTGACAGAGTTCAATAAGATATTGGACAGTGCTTTTAGGCAGATGGTATGAATTTTGGAGTTGTCCTGTGCAAAGTCAGTATTTGGATTTTGTGATCCTTGTGAGTCTCCTCTAGATAATGATATTCTATGATTCTATGTTTTATTTTCAGCTTTATTTTGGAACTTTGTTTTAAGTATTAGGTAAAGAACTTCCAATGTACTTTGTGCTGACTTGGGATGTTCATTACTATATTGCAGAGAGGTCACATAGGTCATAACTAAAATTCACAGGTAATATTGCTCTTGTTACCAAATGTAGTAAGTATTTATTTTTTCTTTTAGACATCAAGAAGCCAAGACTGTGCCTTGACAAACTTTGACCCCAAAAAAACATATAGAATGAAATGAAACTTCTTGTTGAAATGCAGAATTACTTTTTGGGTCAGCTTTTCTTCTCCATTAGCATCAGATGACAGGGTGCCCTCTTGCAGGACCTTAGTCATGCAAATACAGAACCTCTCTATTTCTACCAAAGCTGTTTCATAGGTGTGGGTGGGTGCTTGTGAATTGAGAAGTGTGAGTTATGTCCTTATTTATTTCTCTGTTTTAAGATGCAAAGCAGAGTGGGAGATCTTGAATTTCAGACAGGCAAGGTTCCTGCAGAACTAGCTCTGCTAGTGACATATGATGGCCAGGAAAGGTCTGTCGCAAGGCCCGTAAAAACAAGTGTTTGGCTACTGAGGAAAAATGTGTGCTGAAGCCTTTTAAAAAGGGTGTAATGTGTTTTATTGCCAAGACACTCAATGAGGAACGCAGGTGAATAAGGCTGTGCCAACATTTTGGACAAGTATGCCTTGCTTATGTCCCTATTCTTCAGATCAAAAGGTTTAAATTCAAACAGTTTACTTCTAATAGAAGTGAAAAACAAAGTGACTTTGTTTATTTGTTTCAAAAGCAGACCTGAAAAATAGCTTTCACTTCTACACCCACCATTGATTGTTTAGTTTTTGAAATTTATCCAGGAAATGTGCTATGTAAGAAGTGGACCTCAATGATCATTTAAATGTTTGTTATTTGCAATAGATGTTGGGGTTGGGTGAGTGTCGTGAAAATCTCAGGAGATTTTGACTGAGCCTAACATGCAATTCTTTCATGAGCTCTAGATCATAAATATTTCACATTTCTTGACAGCTCACAAGATTCTCTATTTCAAATGGGTACATTTTAACTCACCCACTGAGCCCCCTTGCACTCTTAGCAAATATGGATATAAGCAGGATGCAAAGGGTTACCTCGGAAATTCTTCTGTCAATTGGAGTACCCTTTGGTGTGTGTCCTTTTGCATGGCCGGGACAGGCTGTGACCTCTGAGGAGGAGCCCTACAAAGGAGTGGTGACTTGGAGTCCTTCTGCATCTCCACGGTACCACATTCACTGAAGTTGTCTCTAAGAGCAGGAGAGATCAGATTTTAGAAAATTCTGGGTTTATCTAGTGTGCAGTGGTCAATCAGGCTGGCAGAAAGTGCTAGTCTGGCATAACCTCTCTTACCATCTTGTTCAGTCTTTGGCTTAAGGCACAATCTATTTTAAAAACACAGTATTCCTGTAACTTTCCTCCCTAGTTCCCATTTCTATTCAGTACACTTACAGGGTTGAGAAAAAAGCCCAGAAAATGGCATTGTGGCCAATGTTTGTCTGTTATAACCAGAGAGGAATGTCTTGAACTTAATATGTTTGGTTTGGGAGATCTGTTTTTGTCCGCTATAACCAATTGTCCATTATAACCATGTCCATCATAAGTGTAGTGTGCACTATATAATTTAACAGCAGTGGTTAGTACAGTAAAAGCCAACTGTTGAGGCTGGGTAGGAAACCTGAGATATTTTGTTAACCAAATATGTCCTAAAATAATCTTAATTTTTTGAGAAACTATCAATCTCTGCATTCTTGGCTAAGTGCTGTTGTTGAAATTTTAAAATGGTCTATTCATCCTTAAATATACACTGCACCAAGAAAAGAAAAGGAATTTTTTTATTCTTTCAAAATATCAGATGCTTTATGTACTAAGCAGAACCTTGGCATCCTTGAGCTTGAGGAAAAAAGGTTAAAATGGGTGGGGAACAGATCCAATTAGTTTCTGCAGAGGAAAGTGGAACCTTTAAAAATTGGAAATGTAAAAAGATGTTGTATCTTATGAATAGAAAACAAACATATAAGACTAAGTTTTCTCATTGCAGTGCAAATAAATTCTATGGACATTTCAAGACCTCAGTGAATGCTGTCACAGTTTAAAATTTTTAATTTACTAAGTCTTGTTGTATAAAGGGCAGGGAATGGAATACAGATTCATTTACAAAACTGTGTATTGTACCCTTTTAAATGCCAATGATCTTTAAAAAGTGGAAGTTAGCTTGGCTTGAGCTAAGTCTAAATAAACATGTCCTCGCTTTTGCTATGTGAAAAATAAAAGAAATTGGTTAGAAGTAGGTTTTTGGGGTACAGAATGTGATTTTTTTTCTATAAAACATAGCATTTCAATTTTACATACCAATATTTTCATTAAAATCAAAGCCAGAGAAATAACATGCTGGACTTGTATACCATTAATAAAGCCAGCAGGTGATGCAGTCAGTCTTGCAACCAGCCATTCACTGACTGGGGAACTTTCTTAAGGGGTGGGGGAAGAAGGCTCTCCTGCCAGTAGAGAACCCCTGTCTCTACCTTCCAAGAAATATACTGTGGAGATGTGATTTTTTTTTTTTTTTTAATTATTATTCCTAATTATTGTAGTCCCAATTTGCACATGATACAACTGTTTTACTAAGGATTTTCCCAACTTATAAATAAGAGCTCAAGTCATTGTTTCCTTCTTGACTCTCTCCTGGCATCCTGAGAGCCTCAGTTCTCTGGAGTCCACCAAAGGTTCTTGCTGGACTTCATGGTCTGTGAATGGCCTGGAGAGGTATCATTTGGAGAGCACCATGGATGTGTCCCCATCTGAGGGAGCAGGACTGACACGGGGCTGATGGAAGGGAGCAGCTTGCACAAACTCAATTTTTGAGACATACACAGGCATCTGCATGTACCAAGCAGTGGAGCAGAAGAGCAAGCCTCAGGCACAATCCCCGATTGGGTGGTAGCCTGTGAATTTGGCAGTGAGGAACTGTGAGATAGCTTCTAATAGAGCTCTGCTGTTGAGGGTCACTAACCAATCCTTATGTAAACTCTTCCTGAGGGCTCCTTTCTACCAAACTGAGACAAAAAAGAATAGCGTCTTTTCTAGTCCCCCAGTAAGCTGCACACAGTACTTTTCATTTATTTTTCTCCTCAGTTTTTCTGCCCGTACTTGTGCTGGTAAGGTAAAATGGATTACGGGCAGTTTAGTACTGGAGACTGACATTTTTCTTTTTTTTTTTTCAGTCTCTGCTGTGAATGGAACAAGACTCCTCTTCTTGCTGCAAAAATGCAGTTTCTTGATGAGAGGTATTATGCAAGTTACTATAATTACTTAGCCAGAGCACCCTAGGGAGCCCTTCTGAACCACAGGTCTTCTGTTCTTTCAGGCAGGATAAAGTCAGACTTGCTCAGCAGTGAAAGTAAAGCTTTGGAACTGTGAGTTCTGCCCCCATCCTGACTAAAACAACAAAAAACCTCACTGCAGTAAGCTCCAGCCTGTCTCAGTCCACCCAGATATAAACTAACTCATCTACTGAAAGTTTATGACAAATGAGATGCAAACAGTTCCACTTTGGCCTTTAGGGCTGAGGAGAAGTAAAGGCCTGTCTTTGTCCAGTGATAAATGAGATGCTTATTCCAACATTTTGCTCTGCCAGTGAATTATAGTTGGAACTGTTGGGAAAGGAAAAATTGTGGTTGGAAAAAGGAGTGTATTATGTGTGAGTGACACGATGTTTGTGCATGTATGTGGGTGTTCTGAGCAGATCCCTACGATGCATAAAAGAATAAGGATGAAGAATGCTTAAGTGTTGCCAAGTTGCCAAGTGTTTATCTTTTCAGATATATAGTAGTATCGACAGTGGTTCTTACTGGATGGCTCCTACAGTAAGGAGAGAGAAGGAAAAAAAGTTGATAGAATCCTAACAGAATAATATGAATTTTCTTAGAATTAGAAAATAGTATAAAAAAAGTCAATAAAGAGAATTTGTTCTAGGTCATGACATGAGAGAGAATCTTGCAGTTGCAAAACTGTACAAACTTGGAATTAAATCTTTAGCTGAGGTCAACCTATTCAGGCAGATTGGCTCTGTTTCTAAAGCCATTAGGTTTGCGTGGTGCTGCTTTGTCAGAATTTCAGGCTTGTTTTGCTACCTATCTTCTGTCCTTTGGTGCCTGTCTGGCAGGAGCACTCAGCCTACTTCATGGGTTTACCCTCCTGCTTCAGAGTTTCAGGTCATTTCTTCTTTCTCCTTGTTGAGAGAGGTGATTTTGCACCTCTGAAGATCTGCATAGCCTTATGTCTATCTAACCAAGATGAAACAACTGAACTTCTCACCACAGAATACAAACCAGCTAAGTCCACTTGGCTTTTCTGGCTTGTCTGCTGGTCTCTTTGCAGGCCCCAGAGGGTTTCTCCCTCATTAAGAAAAGCACTTGCAATCCTAATAATTTGGCTAAAACTGGATTGCCTCTATATGGCCTACCAAATAGGGGGCACACTCCTAGTTCAGTGTCCCCTGTCACTTCACATCTATACTTGTGAGACCCCTATTGGGCTCTCCTGACACAAGCTGTCAGTTTGTCAAGGAATAATTGTCCCCCTCTCCTGAATTTGGAAACTTGGGTATGGCGAGCCTTCATATCCACACAGCAAGGTTTCTGAGTATTCAAGGGTGGTGATTGGGACAAATTTTAAACTTTGTATGACGAACATCCAGTGTATCCTTTATAAAGTGAGCACCTGTGATGCCTTCTCCCCTTGGTACCCCCTTGGCTTTTGCAGTAGGTGTGCACATGCACATAGGCACAGGCAGCAGTATGAAAGCTTCTGCTTGCTGCATTCTGTAACACTGTACAGATGGTCTTCTGGATTACAAAGGAAATGCCTCTGGCAAGCTGTGCTATTCACTGTGATTGATGCTATGAGGTATAAGCTTAGAGGTTCTGCAAAATATCTTTTCTCATCTCTCTTTTTTATCCTTTGTCTGCTAATAGAATTGTGTAGCAGAGTATGCTTCTAAACAAATACAAAATGTTTGTAAACTTTTTTAGATACCTATGATATTTGCAATTTGTAATGACTTCTTTAATAGTGACTTGAAAGGGACATCCTGAGACCATTGAACGTTTTACATTCAGGAATGAATGACTGACTAGTGATTATTTCATAGTAAAACAACAATATGAAATCCTCTTCTCCTATCTTCTCTATCTCACCTCCTAACTAGGAAAACATATCTTCTCCCAGTTTATTCTTTCTTCAAAACAGATTTCAGAGAGTAGTGAGGTATCTTCTCTGAGTTAAAGATAAAAAGCTGCCTGTTTCATATTTGGGACTTGCCTTTATATGCTTCATATTTATTTTACTTGCCATTTTCATCACTTTCCAAAATGTCAGACACAGTATTCCTCACCCTTTTCTTCATAAAGACTTTCAATTTTGAATGATAAATTTGTTGTCATTCAGCTTGAACCAATATCTAAAACCCTCACTGCAGTAAACATAGGAAAGGTCAAAATAATCAGGTTATGTTCGTTTTAGAGTTCAGTTTTTAGTGTAAAACTTTAACTTTTGGACTGGAAGAAAAAAAGCTGTATTTTTCCTTTTATAAAATTGAAAAGAAATGTACTCAAACAACAAATGAATTTAGTAGTTTTTTTAGATATCCATATGCCAAACTACCTGACTCCCTAAATGTCATATTAGCAGTTAACAGATGCCAGTTGAGACCGTGACCCTGGAACAGGGTGGTTGACAATTATGTCCATGAGTTTTATTATGAAGATCCTAAAACTTCACTTACGAAGAAAGATCCAAGAATTGGGTGTGGAAATTTAAGTAGGTTCTTCTCTGCCTACTCCATCCCTGCTCCCACTGTACTGGGTGAAGATTTTTAAGAGAGTACAAATGAGATATGTGCAAGACAGTCCAGCTTTATAAACCCCATCTTGCACTTGCTTACTCTCATTTGAATGATGTTATAGACATGGCATTAGTAGAACTGCAAGCAAATATGAGACACAGGGTAGAGAATATTATTTTTAAAATTACCGGTGGCAAAATTCTTTTTCTTCTACTCTTAGCCAAGTAATTGAAATTCCGTGCATTCTTGCCAGGTGAACTCTTAAGTCAAGAACTTATTTGGGTATAGGAAGGGTTGGGGTTTTTTTTGGTATTGATCTTTTATTTCAGAGATGGTTAAATGGACTGATTTTTATATCTGATCAAAGACTCTTTTTTCTTCCATTGAAGTTAATGGCTATGCTCCTATTGATTTCTTAGAATGCTGGATATTCTTCCAAATTAATTCTGTGCTAAAATGGGGCAATCTGTTTTTTCATATAAAGTGAGATTTGCGGTTAGGTCTAGCTCAGTATATGCTGTTGAAGACTATGCAGGGCTTCAGCAATCGATGCAAAATAATAAAAAATTAAAAGGGAGAAGCATTCTGTCAATATCACTCCTGTAACAAAGGGAATGCTTGTTTTATATTGATTAGGTCCTGTTAAATAATGCATCATGGCTTCACAACCATGTAGGCTCTTGCAGGGTTGTTTATTGCAAGCAGTGGCAGTACAGAAATGCTCTTAGTGAGCAAGGAAATCAATACTGTATCTGTAAACACACTTGCAAATATAATCCCACAGCTCACCCTCCAATCTGCAGCTCCCCATTAAACCAGAACAGTGTGAAATTAGACTGGATCTTGAATTCTGTATTTCTCTTTCTGCACCTCTCTGGACAGCAATAGGCTGCTGAGGTGCTTCAATTAGAACCTGATCCATAAGGAACTTGTTTGGTATACTTCTACTCACTTGTCAAGTGCATAGGAGTACAAATCAGCTAAGCCATTTCCAGCATGACAGATTTTCATATAACGGCATAATTTTGGCAGCTTTCATTTGTTCATGCACCAAAAGGTTCTGAGAACATTTTATTTGTAAATCTACCAAACAATCCCAGTCAAAAATAGGGCATTTCCAATGTAGTTTATAAAACCTCTCCAAGGAGTTAGCTACTCAACTCTCATTGAATTAGGATCCCAAACCAGTGACATCTCCCTGTAAATCTTCAAAAGAGATTCTTTAGCATGGCTAAGGAAAATGCCCCTATTCTTTGGAAGAGTGGTGTGAGTGCCAGGTGACTGAAGGTAAAGGGAGTGGGGGAACCAGCAAAGCACTCACATTCCATTCACATCATGCACTTCATGTCATTCAGCTCTGCTGAGGCCCACTGTGGTCAGGTCTGGCCCTTCCCACTGCAGATTAAGCTGAGGGCAGGACTGCAAAAGAACTGAGTCAAGATGAACTTTCTGTTTAGGGAGTGGTTGTACATTTACTTACCATTCATCCCAATCTGAGATCCTTTCAAGTATCACAGTCCAGTCCTTCTGAGCCAAACTCCCAGAATTTAGGAGAGCCGTGGTGCTGTTTCCATCATGACTTTGGTTACCTTTAATAGGGTATGACTGGTCCAGTGAATAGTACAAAAATGTCCTGGTACTTCTTTGTGCACATTAAATGCAAGACAAAATCAACTTTGCTTCTGATGATGAATACTCACAGTTCCCCCTAATATTACCAGAAATAGAGTAACATTTGCAGCACTGGACAGTTTTAAGAAATGATAAGCAATAAAAAATGTACTGCTAAACACAGATGATCATTTTGGACAAACTGCATTAGAGTGAATTTTGGTTTATTTTCATAGACTGGTTCTGTGTGATTGTAACTGCAGAATTTTAGGTTATGATCATTACTGTACAATACCTTATCTGGACAAAGAATGGGATTTATCTAAATGGATTTTAGGCACCTAAAAGTTGTGTAGCTGATAGTCTGTATTTCATTTGTAGTTGATGGAGAGATACAGTCTTGTCCATGAGACAGACAATGATGTAATGAGGTAGAATAACAAAAGTTATTAATTTATTTGCACCTGACCTTTTTCATTGCCTCTATAGGGAGCCTTGGCAGCTAACCTATGCCAGGTGACACATTTTACAACATTAGGCTAACTGAGGGAATCCTATTGTATGAAAAATAATGACCAGCAAAGGTGTGAGGAGAGCTGGAGATGGGGGATTTCAAGTTAAAAATAGATGCTGTGCAATAATTAGTAACAGTTGGAGACACAAACTAGCACTGAACAGTGCTGGTTCATTGGTGTCATTTTGAATTATTCCAAAAAGAAAAGATTATTTTTGAGGTTAACTCTTAGTTCAGAGCCAAATTTCAATCAGAGAGTTCCAGCTCATTTTGCAATGACTCTAAAAGTACTGCTTCAGAGGAAACTGCCTGGCTCTTTAATAGACAGTACTTCACAGAAAACTGGTGAGTGGGAACTGGAGTCTGGAATACTTTAGTGAGGTCCATTATTTTTCAATACCTATAAAAAGGTTTATTGGAAGTCACTGATCTTGTTCCTTAATTTCTAATGGGGTCCATATGACAGACATAAAAAAATCAGGGAAACAGGGTAAATTTTACAGTTCTGAGATGTGTCCTAAATCTCTTTTGGACTAGGTATGCTGGGAAGATCTGGCCCTGAGCCTGGTGGAACAGTATCCGGAATAACATCTCAGTGGCCCCAAGCCATGGACAGAGCAAGGGAATGACATCCATCTTCTGACCACATAGACATGCTCCATATTTTCCTCTCTCTTAGGAATTTTTCCAGGTGGGGTCACTGATATTTAAATTGGGTAACCAGCAGACCATGGCTGAGGGGGGAGTCAGTTTGGAACCTTTTGTATAGCAGTTTCATGAACAATTTTTTTACTGTAAAAGTTTTTAAGATGGTATCTTCCTTTAAACCCAGTAATATACTTAATAACCATGATGCACTTTGCTGTCATGACCAGACCTGTTCACATTCTTAAGGAAGTTTGTTTAGCTCTAGTTTGGCTATTGTCATATCACATGCAGAATACAGAGGAGCTTTGAAACATGGCTAAAGTCTGAAATTGCAATATCACTGATACGATGAACATACAAGAAATCCTGCTTAGGAGAAAAAATATCTTCCTAAGAATAGCTTTAGCTTATCTCTGTTGTGAAAACTATCAATAATAAGGGCCAGATTTCACCCAGCTCTGGGCTGTACTGTTATCCAGGCCATCCAAAAGGCAAACGGAGTGAGCTGAGAGAGGGACAACAGTACTGAATACATACCACCTCTGAAGTTATTTTTCCATAACGCAACATGTAGATCAATGTATATAGCTCAGTACATAACTTTCAGGGAATGCTGCAACTAGTAAATGCACAACTGAAAAATGTTTTATTATCTTTTTAATAATACCTTTAGATAAACCTCACTGTGTTTACAAAAGTCCATCTATGTTAAGGTTTCATATTGCTAAACAATAGATATTAAAGTATCAGTTACTGGTGTGGATTATTGCAAATCAGTGACCTGATCCCTTGCCTTGGTCCTGCAGCAAAACACCTTTTTGATAGTTCTTTACAAAGAAAACTAATTGTGGGATTTCATCTAACAGAAAGAATATAAGGTAAGTCTTTCATTAAAGCATTCTATAAGAGAAGTGTGTATTGCACATTTATTTCTCAACTCATGGGTGCAAATATGAAGTGAATTATTCATTTCCAACACAGCCTTCAAATCAAAACATTTCAGCATTCCTTACTGACTAACATCAGTGGATCGTGTGAACCAGAACGCTATGTTACAATAACCTCATGATTTTTAGGCAGAAGGTTCCTTGAATAATATTTCAGTCTCTGCTTTTCCCTGGAAACTTCCTTACTTTCAGCAGTCCTCCTCTACTTGCCAGCAATGACCTAACTCTAAAATTATTTAAACAAAATTAACTCTTAAGAAAATTGGTGGCCTATACCATCAGCAAAGAGTGAAATGGGGTTCAAACATATATCCTAACCAGTGCACTAGCAGGGCTTGTGGTCTTTGGGAAGTCTCCCTGGCCAGTAAAAAAGCAGTATTTTGTCCAGAGAAACCACCTTAGCCACATATTTCTGTAATAATAGCAAGTTAATGGATTCCTTTTCATTTACTTCAAGAAAAGCCAGAACTGTACTTTGTTATTTATTTGCAAGTCTAAATTTTCAGGGTGGAAATTGGTCTCAAACATATACAGAACAAAGTGATTCTTACAGAAAGAAGCTTTAACATAAAATAAAGTAATTTTTGAATGTCCCTGCTATATACACTTACCTAAGTGTTTGTTTTGTTAGTACTGGGAAAGTAGATCATTTTAGAGGAAAGGAAAGAAGGGAATTTCTCACTGTAGTTTGCAGGGCACAGTTCTTAGGATTGAGAACTGCTCAGGCATTCAGTCAACATCATCCTCTGAAGCTCTTAGGTTTTGTCAGGTACATTTATCCATGGAGCAATACACAAAAATAAACCCTGATGGCTTGGAAGGGGTTGGTGGAGGTCTGAAGGTTAACTTAAGCCAAAGATCCTGAGGGAAATTATTCTTAATGAAAACTGACACATGCATGCCCCTGACAGCTTTATAAAAACCAAACATATATTTCATCTGAATCTCAAATATTTAAGCTCTGCAACAAACCTCGAACAAATTTTGCACTGAATAGAGTTAACTGCCAAGGAAAAATTAATTCACACACTTTTTATTCCTACTGCTCTGGTACCCAGTGGAACTGTTTTACATTTATCTGACCCCATGCAATACCTTTCTTTCAAAACCATTACATTTAATACATTTTCATAAGGAACAATTTGGAGAGTTGCCCAGTCATTGTCTAAAATGAAGTAAGAGCAGAACTTTTAATACACCATGTGCATATAGTACCCCCACATTGTGTATGAATGCGAGAGCAAACATGCTTTAGAAGCAGTAAAAGCTATGTCTGCCTAATGAGCTCCAAATGGCATTTCTTGCTGTCATGGCTTAACTCCATTCTGCAACTAAGTCCCACACAGCTGCTCACTCACTCCCCACGCTGCTGGGACGGGGAGAATTGGAAGAGTAAAAGTGGGAAAACTTGTGGGTTGAGATGGAGACAGTTTAAACAGGTAAAGCAAAAGCTGCGTGCACGAGAGGCGTAAAACAAGGAATTCATTCCCCACTTCCCCATGGGCAGGCAGGTGTTCAGCCATCTCCAGGGAATCAGTGCTCAATCATGTGTAACAGTGACTCGGGAGGACAAATGCCATCACTCAAAACATCCCTCCCTTCCCTTTTCTTCCCCCAGATTTACTGCTGAGCATGACGCCATATGGTTTGGGCCGTCCCTTCAGTCAGCTGGGGACAGCTGTCCCAGCTGTGTCCCCTCCCAGCCGCCTGCAGGCTGGTGGGGTGCACTGAGAAGCGGAGAAGGCCTTGATGCCGGGTAAGCACTTCTTCAACAGGAACTAAACCATCCCTTGTTATCAACACGATTTTGGTCAAAAATCCAGAACATGGATCCATACCAGGTACTGTGAAGAAAAAAAACTCAATTCCAGTCAAAACCAGTGCATTCTGTACCACTTATTCTGCACCATTTACATCATGCTCAGGTCTCACATTATCCAATACATCATTAGCCATCATCTTCCTTTCCATCTTTTGGTGTAGAACACAGATATAATTCCCTTGGTCGATGGGCCACCCCTGTGAAATGTCTGTAAAATGTCCATTGAGTTCATTTAGTCCATGACTTTGGTCTCTGTTTCTAATGGTGATCACTCAGGACAGGGGAGCTGGTGTGTTATGTGGAGTTACTGGGCACCAAAGGCAATTTGAGTTGAGTCACTGCTGTATTTTCACTGCCTCTTGTAAGGCTTCTCCTCCATTTTTTTTGGGCAGTTCCTGCCACAGTCATTCCTAAACATGCAACCCACATTCCAGGCTACAGCCATTTAAAGATACTTCTTTTATAATCTCTACCCTTCACTCTTTTGGAGCAGACCATAGCGTTTAACCCTGGAATGAACCCTTCCCTTCAGAGGTACACCAGCTGTGGCACAGACATAGACACCATCACAGACATTTTGAGATATACCTACTCTAATGTGGACTTATCCATGGCCACCAATGCTTTGGGGTGTCCTGCTTCCACATGGACTCAACCACAGGCCACAGCCCCTTTGACTGCAGTTCCAGTCTGTGCAGTGCAGCAGGACAGAAAGAGCAGGCAACCCAGGCACATCACCATTGCTGTTATCAAAATGTTCCCAGACACAGTAGAGTAAGATAAGCAGTACAACAAACACTGCAGCAAGCAGTGAGAACAGAAAGCAGCCACTGAAATGTATTAGGTTCTATACAAACTGGGGCAAGCAAGCCCCATGGCAAGCACAAAGCTTCTCAATTCATGGCTAAACAGCAATAACAGCTATAAATTCAACTTAGCATATTCCAGTCAAATCTCTCATTATCTTGAATGTTTCTAGCCTCACACTGGGTGCCAGAGGACTGTTGAAATCTAACATCAGATGACAATTAAACACCACACAGCTGCTGCTCACTCACTTTCCCCAATGGCTGGCGGAGTTAATCGGAAGAATAAAAGTGAGAAAACTTTTGGATTGACATAAATACAGTTTAATTGGTAAAGCAAAAGCTGTGAACGCAACCAAAACAAGAAACATATTGCCTTCTTCCCATCGGCAGGCAGGTGTTTAGCCATCGCCAGGAAAGTAGGGCTCCCATCATGTGCAATGGTGACTCAAAAAGACAGACACTCCAAATCATGATCCTCTTCCTTCTTCTTCCTCCAGATGCTACTGCTGAGCAGGATGCCATGTGGTGTGGGATGCCCCTTTGGTCAGTTGGGGTCAGCTGTCCCAGCTGTGTCCCCTCCCAGCTGCTTGTGCACCCCCAGCCTCCCCACTGGTGGGGTGTGGTGAGGGACAAAAGTCCTGACTTGGTATAACTCAGTAGTAGTGTAGCTCATGCTCATTGTGTAGCTCAGCAGTAACCAAAAGATCCTTGTGTTGTCAACAGTGTTTTCAGCTCATAGACCCATACTAACTGCTGTGAAGAAGAAAATTTACTCTATCCCACCCAAATTTATCCTACTTATATCCCAATTTGAGTGTCCACACTTGCACAAACTTCCCAATGGAGTCAATGGGCTTTATACATGTGTAAAACAAGAATGGTAAATGTAAGTAACTACAGGTGCATATATATTAAAGAATGGTGTCCTTCACTGCAGAACAATTTACTGTAACAACAGGAACAACACGGAGTTTTAAAGACACTTTACAAAGAGTTTTTGGGTGTATGTTCTCACTGAACATGAACTGGTACTGTTCTTACAAGTTTCTTAATGAGAAGTCTGTGTCTCCTATAACTAAGGTGAGTCTTTATTATAAAAACAGATAAGCTAAGACAGGAAAGAGCTTGAGAAAGGCATATATGTCTTTCAGTAGGTAGCTATGACAGAAATGACTCACTAATTAAAAGAGGCTGAGTGCTTCAGGGATGATACAGTTCAGCCCAGACCTTAAGAGATCAGATAGTCTTACGAGATGCCTATCATATTGCTCAATTACAGACTTCAGACACATTAAGCAAACATGCTGCTGATTAAAGCCAATGGCAGTCAGAAGGCACATTTTCATAGAGAAGGCAACAACTGTTGAGTGTGATGTCTGATAGGAGTTACACAGGTTTGTACCAGTTGAGATTCTGCTTGTGATCAGCATGATGCTGGTGACTGACAATGGCATCTCAAATGGCTGGGAGCTGCAGTGTTTGCTCAGCCCAGCCTGGGTTAAAAGGGAGCACTGTTAATATTTGCATCACAAGTGTGCCCAGAGACCTATTCTAATATCAGGAGTCCATTTTGCTGCCATATTGAAGATTTTTTTTTTTCCATAGACTTAAGAAGGGTGTGAGAAAAGCAGATTATTGTCTGCAATTGGATCACAAGTGGAAGCTGAGAGAGTTTAAAAGCTTTCTACATCTGATTACAGGAGGTAGGATTCTTTCTCACTAGAAAAATAAAGAACTTTTTGAGTAACTTATCAAGACTCAGCTCTTTATTTAAGACTGCCATGTAGCAAACGTAGCAAAAGAAGGAAGAAAAAAAATTGTAGGAAACTAATGACCAAGAGAAAGAACAAGACAGAAAAGCCATCATTCTGTTTGGAGGAAAGAATTTTTGATTCCTTGCCTATGATTATTTCTGCATTAACATAAATGGTCCTTGCCTATGATTATTTGTGAACTAAAATTAACCAGTAGGACTCCTGAGAATGAAATAGAGGATTATTTGTCCTGTGTGGGTCTGCATAATCAAATTCTCTTTCAGTTCTGAATTCCTTTCCACATATCAAGACAAATTCAGATGGAGAGGTAGAATCCCTCTTTTACCTGTAATGAGCACTGTAAATGCACAGCTACATTTTTTTGGAGCTAACCTCAGTCCTCTTAAGGGGACTTGCACTCTTTTTCTGAATATTCAGAGAGTTGAGTAGTATTTCCCAGCAGCATTGGAAGGACCTATCCTTTCAATTATCGACATGATTCATTTTATTCACAACAGTGCACTGTAGTGTATATATGTATGTGAACTATAGTAGATCTCATACTAATTCCAGATGACACAGTGTAAATTTCTTAAAAAAAAATTACTATTATTTGGAATTTCAGACACTGAATTTCAAACATCTGGAAATGTATATGTATTTGTAGAAGTATGTAGCATTTACAGAAGAAGAGATGATTAAAAGAATGTTACTAATTCAAATATATTTGACTTCTTACTTAATCTTATTCTTAAACCCACTTTGTATTCTAGACAAGACTGTCAGTAATTCCAGCCCAATAACAATTAAGGACATCTTCATTTCTCTGCTCTGAGGATGGTTGAGGTAGGGCTTACACTGCTTCCCTGTTCAACAGCCTCTCCTAAAAGTGTGAGCAGGCACTGCCCCTTCACTGCTGCAACCAGCACTGTTTCCTTGCATGTGGTAGGTGGGTTTAGAGCTCCCTTCCACCTTGGCCCAAAGCTCTACCCATGCCCAGTTGGAACCAGATGATCTTTAAGGTCTTTCTGACCCAAACTATTCTGTGATTCTATTATTTTGTATTTGGCTGTGATAGTTCTCCCCAGGAAATGGGGACAGTGCTGGTGAATGAACTCCATTCAAAACATTTTGAGGTTTGAAATACTTTGTTCTAATGGTGGCTTGACACATGCTAAAGAATTTTTTAAAAATAATTTTTGAAGCACCATGTGATTGAGGTATTTTGGCTTTGTTGCAGATATAAAGGCTGTTTTGCCTTAAACTGTGAAATTGGATGGTGCTGTTTGCCATTGTAAATAACTTCTCAAAGCTTTTTAAACTAAATTGGCTTTAAAATTATTTTCATCTTGTCTTAGTAATATAGTCATGAAAAATAGGGCTGGAATGTGGTAAGTCAGGCCACCTTACTTCCTGAAGAAAAAGCTGACTGCACCTCAACTGCTCCTGAGAGATGTTTGGTAAACCAGTTTATAACAATGTCACTGATTGAGTTCCCACAGCTGTTTAAGGTGCTAATGAGGAATTTCTAATTTTAGGTATCTTTATAGTTCAGACAATTGCATATCAAAAATTAAAAGCGATGGCTTAAATAGAAATGTTTTGAAAATGGGATAAGGAATCCTTTCAAAAAATTGTAATTTCAATCTTGGAATGAAAAATATTAAATATGGTTTTGCCACTATCAAAATATTTTTTAGGCTGTAGTTCACCCAGCTGTACAAGGCAACAATTTTGTTTCTTACTGGATAACAGCTCCAAAAAAGCTATGGGGCAAATGTGGTGCAAGCTGCAAGAAAGAGCCAATGGGGTGTGCTCTGCCACTTTGTTCTGAATGGTTGTTTTGCTTTTCTGTATTCTGAGGGAGCACAAGTTTCTTTAGATGTTATTCAGTGACATACAGATGTGAGCATCTTTGGTGAGCAGCCCGACACCTCTCTGCATTAGTGAAGAAAGTTGATTTCATTAGTAAGCCTCTGGTAAAACATGGGAAAAGAACCAGTGCAGTTAAATAGATCATCTAAACAAATATATGTCTGTATTTCCTGAATTATACTTCCCATAAAAGATTAATCCTCTTTTACCAAAATTGAAATAAAATTCTATACTAATATATAGGATAAAGGAGAAGAAGTCATCTTTTTCTGCATTCTTATATCATGAGAAGCTGTGAATAATCTACACATGGCATTAGGGTAAATACAGATGAGAAGAGAAAGAAAACTTTTCCAAGGAACTGAGTAGTAGTAGTGGAAATAATCAGATCTATTTCTTACTCTAAGCCTTTCCTGAAATTTTGCCTAGCATCTTTACCACAATAAAAGTTTGGCATGTCCTAGGATTTCAGGTTTTCTTTTCACATCAACTCTCTATGAATGAGAATTAACCTGTTCTTAAGGAATTATTTTAGCTTTCCAGGTGGAATATCAAACTATTTTAGCAAAGCTGAATCTGAATTTTCCTGGTTTTTTTTTTTTTTGTTTTTTTTTTTAAGAAAAAAAGACACAAATTTTCCAATCATCTTCACCGACAACTTTCTATAAAAAAACCCTTGAAAATATTTTTAGAGGTGCATACAAGCAGGCATATAACCTGTTCTCCATTGAAGCTGTAATCTCCTGTGAAAAAAAACCCACAAATCAAACACCCTGAACAAGTCCTTGTCCTCTTGGGTCTCTTCCATTCTTTGGTTTGGTGTTTTTTCCTTCTTTCTCCTGCATTTGCTGTTTAAATCATATCTGTCATTTAAAGCATGTGAAAAGCAGAGGAACTCAATGGCATTGCTGGCAGTAGATTACAGACCTATATTAGAGAAAAAAATACTGAAATAATTTAGTTTGCATTAGATAGGAAAGAGAGAGGTGTACACGGTATCCTTAACCTTTCTACAAGTGCTTTCTGTTCAGATAAGTAGGGATTGAAGATATACACCATTACCAGTTTGGATGTGCTATTACTTTTTCATAAATAACCTATCTCTATAAAAAGGGCAGATGTAATTATGAGTGTGTTGTCAGGGTTCAACCTCTTAAAACCCAGAGAGGAAGAGAAGATAATGGACCTTTGTGAATTCTCTTTTTTGTTTCTCTGTTCAGTTTGCTCTCATGCTAGTCAATGAGCTGCTGGTGAAGCCACGGAGCAGAAAATCAGAGAAACAGTAATGAGCAGCCAAGTCAGCTGCTAACTCAAGTGAAAATGCCAGCCAACTAGCAAGGGCTGAACCTTGCAGCAAGAGAGGTAAGCGCCCAACAACTCCATGAGAATAGCAATGGGAAACATTTGTTCTTGATTACTAGGCAGATGTTAAGGGATTAATGTGAAAGGGAACATTTAATTAGGAAAAATGCCTTGCAGAACAAGTTAGGACATATGAATGGATGAAGAAGGAGAAAACAATTCACCTTTAAGGTGTTAGTTTTATGTACTGTATGTCTATAATGTTTTGAGTGCATAACTGTGTAAGTCTGAAAGAACCAGAGAAATTAAAATTAGGTTAAGGAAACAAATGCCACTTGAACCTCACCAGTGAGGTGAAATAAAGTCTAACCTGAGAAAATTCTTATGTATTTCCTTTGCAATTGCAAAATATACGAGAAAGAAATAATGGAAATTAGGCACGTATTTGTAGAAAGTAAAATAAGTCTTCATTACAAAGAACTCCCTTGGAGAAGCTATACCTTTATTGCTGCCTAGTCCAGCAGACTATTAACACATATATGCAAAAGTAGGCTTTGCTTCTCATGCCCATTCAAAGTGATAGATCTCAGTGTCACTAACACTGGCCACTCCACAAGGAGCAGGCAGTGTCAGTTGTTCCATTCACAGTAGGCACCATGTACTTGGATTTTGTCACCTGGGCAACAGTGCACATATTTCTGTTTCCAAGGGCACTTCAGAAACACTGTCTGCTGCTGTTATAAAGGACTTCCCACTGGACTTTCCCCTCCTTCTGTGTTTCACTAACACATGCTGGTTCCTGTAATGCATATTCGTGTATTTTCAGCATTATTTCACTCCTCTTGAAACATTTTTCAGAGGTGTAAATCAGTGAATTCTGTTCTACCCCAATATAGAGCTGAAAAAAGGAACTACAGAGCTAGGTCTGATGTCTTTTGAAAATTTTGGTGATAAGTTCATGCTGAGGTATTGTCTGTTACGAAAAGTCCTAGAAAAACTGTCAGAAAAGAAAACAATATGTTCCAATGGAAAGAAGATTCTATAAAAAATATTGTACAGTTAAAACTGTCCAGTTCCAATAATAGCTTCTGACAGTGCTGCTTAGCTATCTCAAAACAGATATAATCAGTACACAGGACCACTGTAACCCCTGTAATTTACCGTCATGTTCTGACAAAGCCATAAAGCCATGTTGAAGTTGTTTTAGGACTTATTTAAACAAATAATCTAAATTTGTAAGCTAATATAGAAAATTACAGAAAGATTCTCATTCTCTATTACAATTAAGCAAATGTTTCCACGACTGTTTTTTGTCCATGCAGAGGGATGGGTAAAACGATGCAGAGTTTGAGGGTGAACTTTTTGTCTTAGCAACCTACTGCAAGGTACATTCAATGTCTCCTCACCAGACACTGAATTAAGGCTTGCAGGATTCAGCAGCTCATGCCTCCCTGCCCTCTTTGTGGCTGCCGCATGCAGCTAATTCCTCCTGGGAAAAGAAGCAGGCTATCAGTTTGTTTACCATCCAGTAAAGATATCTGGCAGTTTCCTTGCACAAAATGAGCTGCTCTCTTGTCAGGAAGGTGTTTGATCCTCTCACAAGCTCTGCCATCTGTTGAATAAATATAGGCATGTGAAAGTTCAAAGTGTTATTGTGCGTAATAACAGGCAGTGGAACAGTGCATAGGATTGACTGGTGGAATTAAGACATATACAGTCCCCAATTATGCCATAGTTACAGTACTGTTAGGAACAAGACAAACACTTTCAAAAAGTCACCCCCTCAAATTTCTTTACAGTAAAAAATAAAAATCAATATTCTCTGCTGGCTATCACATGCACTTTATACTTAACCAGCAATTTACCTCTGCCCACACCAAATAAATTCAAAGTCTGTTTAATTTACTTCAGGACTGGATTGACCTAGAAAAACCCCTTAAAAATGCAAAGTTAAATAGACACAGAATTACAATGAGTAGGGTGGGATTTTCCAGTTTGTTTCTCAGTCCCAGACAGACTGTGAGATTTTGCACTAACTGTTAGTTACTGTTTCATGGATTTGGTTTTCTCTCATTTCAGTGAACAGAGAGAAAAAACACATATTATTCCGCTCATAAGCAAAATTGTCTCTAACCTATATGTAAGTGATTACAAATATTCAAGTAGACTTTTTTTTATGGTTGATATAAATATATTCAGTACTATTTCCAGTTGTAAGTGGGGCAATATCATCAATGTTTAATATAGCTTATGAAGGAATTTTCAAAATTCTCCTGTGAGATTATGCTATCATATTATCAGTGTTTGGTGTTTTAGGAAATGCCCATAACTTTGAAATAATAATTCAGGAAGACATCTGAATATTTGCTTTCTATACCCTGAACTGAGGGCATGCAGTAGAGATGTCCCATACTGGCCCAAAAGCTTTCACCTTTAAGCCATTATGATTTTTTTCTTATTGTATTAACAGTAGTAACAGACTAAGGTGAGATAAAAATTATTATTTATTATGCCCCTTCTAATTAATAATATGCATACTAATGTGATTTTCATTGTCTGCTTTGTTTTGTATTTTTTCAGGAATCCTCAGTTTTGGGACAGGGTTGTTGAAGAGATGTGATGACAGAAAGGTCTCAGCCCTGGGAAAGATTACAATCTCAATATTAGTCAAGAGGAAGCAGGAAAGGGAAAACTTATAACAAATGAGGTAGAAAAGTAAAACAGGAGATAACTATTAATTGAATTACTATTTTAAGGTGCGGTCACACACTAGTACAAATAGGATTTATCTGACAATGTAGAAATCTGTATGAGTAACACCTAAACAGTCCAACTGATGGAATATTTTAACTAGTGTAGGACTTTCCTCAAGAATTTTAGTCATATCTGTTTACATAGTTTCTAAATTAGTTTCCTGTATGTCCTCTATTTTCCAGAGAGAGAGGTACCTCCAGAGGACATTTCTTTCAAGATTAAAAAATGTGTAAAATAGGAATCATGCATTGCTCTCAGCAGCTGCCAATCTTCTTCCAGTGACTTATGAAGAGCACAGAGGACTTATCTAAATTTATCTAACTTTAGATAAGTTGCAGACAGCTCATATTGGCTCAGCAGAATCCAACACTTAAACTGCAACTTATTTTAGTGACCTGATGATTGAAATATCAGTGACTACTTTGTTCTCCAATTATTTCTTTGTCAGAGGAAATGGAGACCTGAGGTGTGCTTTAAGGAATAGTTCTGTCATAGCTCACACCTATGATCTCATGATAAAATATACAAGTTGTGGCCTGTGCAGCTTTATCAGTTATTTGCTAATGGATGCGGAATAGCAGACAGTAAGAACTACTAATTAATTCAAGCAAGTAGAAAAACTTTACTGCAGTATAAATCCAGAAGGAGTTTTTCCTTTAGCTCAGTCCAAATTTATAAACTCTTTCCTCCAATCTATTCAACACAAATATTTCTGCAGGCACCAGTACTCCTTGGATGTCACCTGCATTCTGTCATGCTCTAAGTACTATTCATGGGAAGTTTGTGATCCCAATTTAAACATTAGTTTGCTAAATGACTTCAACTAGTCACTTCCCACTGCACATTTTCTGCTTTCTCACCTGCACAGAGGAAGTAGAAGTCATCACTTCTGTGACATACCTTAAAGTTCTGAGCTAAAAAGTGCTTTTTAATGCACCACTAATATAAGACAAACACCAAACACTAATATAAGTCTTTGCTCCTCTGGTGTCACCAGAGTGTCAGGATGAGGCCCATATTTTTGATTCAGGCATAAAATATTGATAGTGGTTGATTGTTAACATAATTTGGTCAGGCAGGGGTTTTTTTTATCCTTCTCAGATTAAAAAGCTAATGGACCTTAGAGAAAATTTTATTCCTCTGTGGATTGACTCCAGTATTTTTCTCTTGGCCAAATTTTATTTGTCTGCTGATGAGACACATTTTTTAAAAAATGATTATGATATTGATATTCTTGTAGTAAAATCTTGCACACTGTTAACACTTAACAAAGGAGAAAAAGAGCTGGGAAAACAAGGTTAGTGTGAAGTGAAATATTATTATAAAATTAATATTAGAAAATATTAAGCTGTGTTGTTTTCTGTAGCATTTTTTCTAATCTGGTTCATACAACTGTCAACACAGATGACCATCCTTGCATTTTTATTGCCCAAATTGTTCAAAATGGCTTCTTGGTTTGTGACTATTATTTTGAATCTGCACTTCATTATGCCAAATATTTGCATACACAATTCACTGAGGTACTTATAGTGACCCCAGGGAAATGCCCAGTGAACAATCACTGTGACTGAGTTTGAATGAATAATGAAATGCTAATGGAAAAATGTGGGCCCACCTGATAGCAACTGAACCTTGTTCACCACAAAATGGGCTGGATCAAAGGTCTCGTTAAAAATTCTTTCCTATACCATAATCAGAACATATTAAGATTTGAGTGTAATTTTACATAAGCAGTACAAGTAAGTCTCCTAAATCTGCTTTCTTCAAATTTTATCATTTGATTCTTATTCATAGGGAATGAGGGTGGTGTACAAATCATAGGGTTTCCTTCTCCTTTTATCTATAGGAGACTAGCAGGGGAAGTGTAGTGCCACCCTTCCCTTTCCTTATTTCTTCAAGATTTGTAAGCTGATAATAATTCAAAATTACTATATTAAAATTCAATTTACTCAGGGAGGATGGAATCCAAACATTTCCCAAGTGAATTTCTGACTGAAATAGCAATGATGGTTATGCACGGCCAATTTTGTAATTGTCAGTGGTATACTATTCAGACTTCTGCATTGCTTTAGAAAAAATAAATAATATATCTGCAGTGTCTTTTGCAACCAGCCTGTTGGTTCATGCATGTGGGCTTGCTCTTCTCCCACTCTAAGTTTGCCACGGTGTGGTACCTGGCACAGCTGCCTTATCTGAGAGCTGTGGCCAGGCTTGTGAGTCCTCCCGTGGGGTTGTGTCCTACCCCTGAGTGCACCAGGGTGACAGCGTGGCTGCTGTCTTCACACCTCCCAGGTGTCCCCTTCCAAGCACAGGAACAAAAAAATCCCACCAACAAAATTACCCTTCAGCAAGCATGACAAGAAGGAGGTGTGTGTTATAGCTGCCCTTACCTCATTCCACTCTATCCCCCACAGATTGTATTTGGGGGTGCCACTCCTCCCACTTTGGTGGGAATCCTGAGAAGGGGACTGTTAAAATATTGTTGCTTGGTGTCATAGGGAAAAGCCCTGGAATAGCATAGCATGAGATCAAAAACTTTTTTTAGGGTGATTACAAAGAGAGAAGAAAAGGAAATACACCTTTTTCTGAAGGGAAATTAAGTAATATACAAAACCATGAAGCGCAAGGGAATTTGCTGCATGTGCCAACTACAGGGGCAAAACAAGGATTGGAATGACACAGGTGAGCACCAGATGGAGAGGAATTTGGAGGAAGGACTTTAGTTTCATGCATACCAGACACTCTTCTCAGCAGCCTCCCTCTGAGGCCAGGCAGGAGAGGACAGTAATGGTACAGGCAGCCCTACAACACCCAGGGTCAGTCGAAGTGACCTGCCATGAAAGGAGTTGAAAGAATATCTGCTGCTTAGTAGCTCTTCTCTTTGCCATATTTTACTTAGGGTGTATTTTCTTTAACTAAGTAGCAGCTCAGTGAGCATCTGAAAGCTCAGGAACTCTTGAGAGAGAGCGAAACTCTGACCTTCCTCCTCTCCTGACCCAATGCGATCTAAACTGCTGAGCCACTGTACCCTCTGCAGAGACACCTCCAGCAGCTTCAGGCAAGGCATAATTCAATAGTCAATTTACAGGACAGAATAGATAAGAGGATCACTGAGCCCCACGATGGGCTTTCAGCCCTCTGGAAATTGTGTTTGGTCAATTCAAAACATTCAGAGAATCTCTAAACTACTGTGCTTCAGTCATGCATGAGCCAGAGTTTATAAGTATATTGTCCTTTAGGTTCTTAGGTTAAAAGGCTGACTTTTCCTCTGAACATAATTTAAAAAAGAAAATTATGTTAATATATTTTTTCTAACAATGAAGTGCAAACGCTTCATTCCCAAACCACCAGGTCATGAATGAAGAATATTTCTGATTCCATAGCATTCAATATTTCTTCTACAAAGGCTGTCAGAGATGTGTTATCATGTCATTCTGATGTAATTTAGGCATTGCATAACAATAGTGTAATCTGTTTTACAAAAAAAAGAAAAATTAATCCTCCACTAAAAGTGTGCATTTCTATTGAACATAAGGCATCTGTCTAAGTGCCAGGGCTAGCATGTTTCTGACTAAGGTAGTCCATTGCTTTTTTGTAAGAAGTGGTATCAGGCCCAGAGTCATTCTTCTGTGTGCTCTAGACTTTGTATCTTCCCTCATTATTACACTTAAAAATATCAAAAACCACATTAACTGATGTAAGCATTACCTTAACATAGGATTCCTTATTCTCTAACTTCCTTTTTCTGAACTTAAACTTCATGAATTTACTCCTTACCTGTGAATGGTTCTACTACCCTACAAGTAGTTGTAAATGTTAAAGATGTCATTAGTCATCATCTGAGTAATTTTGAATTATCCCAGTGAATTTAGATTGTTAGGGCCTTGCCCAAATATTTTCTGAATTGTCAATGCACTTCTGGCTGCTGTTGTGTTCAGCTGCATGCATAACATTCTTGTCAGTAATTTTTAGCCCTCTATGGTTGTCTTTGAGTTGTTTGCAGAGCTTGGCTAACCCTGCCTGCTAAGGCATCAAACAGCCTCATTTGACTGTCCAGTAGAGAGTGACCATTCGTTTTTGATTGGTTGGTTGGTTTTTTCGTGTTTGGTTGTTTTTTTTGTTTGTTATGTTTTGGTTTTGTTTTTGTATCAAAACTAGGCTACTTTCCACTTTCTTTGTGTGCTGTGACAGTTGATAAAGGATGTGCTGTCTGTTAGTGGAAAAACTATTCCTTTGCAAGACTTAATATTCTCTTCATTTTACTCAGGCTTTTGTCAGAGGCTCCAAATGTAGCAGGTCAAACAATAATTTCAGCACCTCCTGGTTTTCTGCTTTCTCCCTCTGTAAAATGTTTATATGTCATTACTTTCAATTTATGAATTTTCAAATCCTAAAGTGGGTGATTGAATCAGATTATATTAATTTTTCAATTATAATTTCATGTAGGCATTTTATTAACTCAAAGTGCATCTGGAAATTTTGGTAGTAAGCGAGATGTGACTTTAAGTATCCTGATAATAAGGAAGATACATGACAATATTATTTGATCTACCAGAGCAGAATACTGCAGAACATCAATTATATAGAAGTCTTTATATCTTAACAATATAATGATAACTTTGGTTCCTTCAATTTTGAGCTTCATTTTTCTCATCTGTGTTTACTGTGTATTGCATTGTGTAAGACAGGTGGTGTGAGATGTAGTTATTTTTAAGCAATGCCGTGTAAGAGCAGGTATAATTGCTATTATATGCAATAGGAGTCCAGAATGACTGACAAATTAATGTCTTTTTCCCACTTCTCCAGCCATTTGAATTACCTGTGCCTTGTGTTCCAAAGTCAGGAAGTGAGAGAAGAATATGACCCTCCTCCCTCAAATAGTGAAAATAAATGTTCTCAAAGAGTAATTCTACCAGAGTGACAGGATTTTTGCTTCCAAACTAAATGAAATGCATGGTCTGTTGCCTAAGATCTGATTACAAAATGTAGTTCTCTGTTAACACCTATCTACATACAAACCATATTAAGTTTAACCTAGATTTCTCTCTGGGACAAAGGACAAATTATACAAAGCACACTGTTGTGTAACAAATACATTATGTTCTCTAAAAGCTGCCAGTCTCCAATGCAAGCTAGGAAGAATGTCACGCAATAATTTCTCTGGAAAAGTAATAGCACTAAGCATGCTTGATCTTCCTAGTTTTAAGATATAAATGACAAAACCTCCACAGATATAAAATAGGTACAGCATCGTATGAGAGGCGTATAGAAACACTCATCATTTTATATATATATATATATATACATACAAAAACTTTTGGGTTTTGCAAATTTATATTTTCCTTACCACCAAAGCTAAGGAAAATATCTCTGTCCTTATTTAAATAAAAAAAAAAGAAAGAAAAACAGTGGAAGAGAAATTTCCAGCCTCATAGCCTCATGCTGCAGGCATGCAATCCAGAGTCTTGAAAAACAGCACCAGTAAATACAAAGGAACAAGAAATCTATTAGTTTAAAAATTCATCCTTTAAAAGAACACTTCGGGAACTCATCCTTACCTGCAGTGCTTTAGAAGCCTGGCTCACAGTACAGGATTAATAAACTTATGCCAGGGTATTATAGACAGAAAATAATAAATACTCTTGATTTTATTGTAGCTGAAGAAGACAGAGAAAACTTTAAGTAAACCACCTAGTAAACGACAATGATGTAGGAAAGTTTGTACAAGTCTACAACTATTTTGGTCTGGAACAGCGTTAAGATCTTCTATTTCCTGAAATCCTTCTCAATGCAATATATGGAAAGAGTTAGTGGGATTCACAGCCCAAACCAATCAAGAACTTGAGCCAGGTATTGCCTGGATGCAGGCAACAAAACTGTTGAAAATAGCTCACATGGCTTCTCCCCTCATGGAGTTTAAATAATCCATCCCATGGTGCAAGGAAGTGCTGCCATATGCTTCCAATTCTGTTTTAGTGGGTCAGAATCTATCTTTCAGGAAAATGACCCAGCTATACTTCTTTACTTTGGAGAAATGTCACCGGAATTTCTGCAGTGGAAAATCTTTTCCATCCAAATTCCCATTGAATTCCTTTGGCAATAAAATGCATGAAGAAAGTTTCACAAATTATGAAATACATATACCCACAATTTAAGATTATTATAAGATTTAGAACTGCTAAAATGTTTACTTGCTGGTTCACTGAAATATCAAGAAGTGTGGACCATTTTCTGTAGAAATGGGTTAAGTCCAAGGAAAACTAAAAAAATGTGAATTATCATCAGCTGAGGCCTTCATTAACTACTTTATGCTGTTGTCTTTCCCTTTTCACTTGTCACTATTTTTCTAAATAACATTAGTTTTTCCAGATACTACAATGTTTTTTAATCATAAATATTCCACTACTTGTACATTCTTTTCATAAATCAATGTATATCTTGACTTATGAAAAATGGATCTCAGGGTCTTGGTTGAAATTCTGTGTATTTCCAGACTCATTCTGTCCCTTTACAAATATTTTGATATTTTGTTGGTTTTTAAATTATAAGTATGACATTTCAACATATAAAGAGAAAATAATGTTAAAATACCTGTGTACCCTTTATAAAGCAAGTGCATCCACAGTTTGTAGGGGTTTTTTTAAACAAATGGCTTACGGATATTATTTCCTGAGATCTAATTGGAATTTTTTGTTTTCCAAGTTTTTTTTGTTGCCTCTTGTCAGATCACTGCGAAGAAAATTGTGATCCATGTTACCTTCATCCTTGCATCAGGTATTTTGCAGACAGCAATAAGATCTCCCCTTAGCCCCCTTACCCTTCCTCTCTGAAGACTGAGCAGATCCATTTCTCCTCTCCTCCAAAGACCTCTGTCTCCTAACCATCTCTTGGGTCTTCAGTGTTGCTGTGGAAATAGCTGGATGCTTCATGCCCCATTTCTTCCATAGAAGCTGTTCAAACTCTGAGCACGGAAGTGTTACCTGCACCTCTATTACACCTTTCCTAAGAATTTCTTCATTTAGAGAACAGTTTTTCTGAAAGAAGTGACAGTGTTTGACTTCTGCATTGGTGGAAGGATTTTCTTTGCTGGAATCCCCTCCATCATTTCCTTCATTGAACCTGGAATGTCTTTAGGACCAGATGTAAAAGTTCTGAAATTAAAAGGTAATAAGAAATTCAGTGAGACTCTTTCTCAGCCCAGGGAAGACAAAATTCTTCTTAAGCAGCTAGAAACAGGGAATGCTTTTTATAAAAATAATGCATGATATGGAATAATAACCCCACCTGTAACACCCACTGTAAATTCTGTCTGCTTCCAGGCTGACTCTCCTGGGCTTCTAGTACCTTTTTTCCATTGTGCCTACCTTAAACAAGTTTGTTGACTGTATTTTCATAAAGAATTTAACTAAATTTATTTTTATTCCCCTTTTTTTTTCCTTTCTGTCATCCACATACTGCTATTATTCTACTCATCAGGGGATCATAAAGCCATAACCTCCCATCTTATTAACAATAGAACTAGTAATTGTTAATATAGAACACTGACAGGCACAATTACACAACAAATAAATTCACATTTTAATCCCTTAACACATAATTTATCTTACTCATTTCCTAATCCCCATTTCACAACACAACTTGCACATTCTTTTATTAGTGAGTTATTTGGGCATGAACATTTTGGTTATTCACTTAAACAGATACCTGGAATTTAATAAGCCTTACATATCCTTTTCAACATCCATGACGAGTCTGATTATAGAGCCTTTTACTAGGATACCACTCTTGCCAGGCTACATTTGGGGTGTGGAATTTAGTCCATTAATCAAGCACCCATAATAGCAGTACTGACAGTACCAGAGCAGAGAGAGCATAAACATCCTAATCACCCCCTGAATTATTTAAGAAACGGAATAGGTAATCACAATGGGAGAACTCCAAAATTAATTTTTGCCTTTTGTTAAATTTCTCTCATTTTTCACTGCTTTTGAATAGTTGTCCCAAATAATGCACCAGAAATTGTTCCAGATCTTGTACTGGAATGAACAAGACAAGTAGGAACTCGAGGAACTCAAGGTTAAGCCCAAGGCAAAGATTACAGCAGAAACTTTGTTTTTCATTTACATTTTAGCTCCATCTCAGCTGAATCAGATGGAGCAACCAAGGCAATCATCTACTTTACAGATTTAATAATCAGAAAGAATCTAGTTTACTATGCTGTGAGAAAAAGTTTTTCCACACCTGATCCAAGAGAGGATATTTTGTGGAGGGAAGGTTTTGAGGACTGGAGAAAAAAAAGAATTGCTTTTTTCAAAGTGTCACATTAAGTCTTTATATTATGAGAACTGAAAGATATAATGAAGCATATATTGCATGGCACTGTGGTTTGTAGCTAGAATCTGAAATTTCCCAGTAACTTCTAGCACTGACTGATGTCACTTATTATTTCATAAAAATGTAACAACTAGGGAAATTTGCGTGAATATTTTGCTTCTTGCTTTCCTGACAGCTAAAAGTTTTAGTCTCTAGTCTGGAGCTCAGTAAAACAAGGTAATTTGTTCTTTCCCTGCACAGAGATCCCACATACACTGAGATGCTGTACGCACTGGATTCACGCATCCTTTCTTACAATTCCCTAGTGAGGAGAAACACACTCACACACCTGCAGAGTGTAGCTGAGGTGAGTATGCTGTACACAATCTGCTCCTCTGTGCCCTGACCTCCTCAATGTTTGGGCTATCAGGACTGCCCAGGACTCATCCTTGTATTTAGAAGTAATGAAAGTGAGGCAGCACGAAAGCTGTGCATGTCTGCCATCACCCAGACTTTGGGTCTGGGCTTAAGGCAAGCCACAGGAGAAGAAACCAATAGGTTTGTAGCTCTTATCTCTGAGTAGAGCTTAAATATCCAAATTTTGGTCATGTTTTTGCAAAGGCATTCTGGTTTGGATAATCTTCTAATAATTCTCATTAACAAAGAGAGCTCCAAGAAAAAAAAATCCCAACCAACCAAACTAGGGCAAGATATTTCAAACGCAATTCACCATGACCAGCCATATGATTCACACTAGTAACTGCATCTTCCATCATTCCAAGGACTCAGAATCTGTCAGCACTGCACAGAATAGTGTACAGCCATAGCCAAGTCACTGAGTAAAGAAATATTGGCAGTGTTAGGAGAGCACAACCTATTCTAGGATCTTGAGTCATGTAAATATATTCGTTGGTAAGAAAGGTATGATTTTAACTAAAGATTATATATATGTAGGGGAGACATGACTTTAAATTGGTTCTGTGTAACCCAATTCTTCTTTCCTATGGATAGGATGCCAAAGAAGGATTAATTACAGACAGTGAATCCAAGATTTCATTCCTGATATTGGTAGACATAGGGATGATAAAAGCTGATGCCACCATGAGCCAGCATTAGCACTTGCTGAGCTCTAATACAGTCCCTGGATGGAAGCATCTTTTATCTTTCAGTCCTAGTGAGAAAGAACATGAAAGCATAAATCACAGATGAGATATTCAGAATACCTCCATATGGTTTTAGACAGAAGAAAAAGACATAGGGAAAAGTGATTTTTTTAAGTAATGAGTGTTCTTTTAGAACTCTCCCCCCCAGATTAACAGAGCATTATTTGAGACAAAACCAGTACAATCAGTATGAATATGTTATCATTTCAGAATATACAATATTCTTTTTTCTTTCTTTTTGCCATCAGAGCAGACACTGTTGCACTGACTTTGCTTTGCCAATGAGACACTGTGTCGTCATCTGCATTCCTGCTGCTGAGACACAGTGGTAGAAACTGTACTTATTGTTGAGATGGATGTCCTGCATGGGTATACAACTCCACTGGGCAACCTTCATGCATATATTGAAATGATAGGAATATTGCAGCCTCTGTAATTGTAGTCTCTCAGAATCTCTCTCACATATAGATTTTTAGGTACACTTAACTTTCAGAATGAACCAGTTATTCTCACACACTGCATGATTTCAAATTCCCTCTTCATCTCTACTAAAGTAAAATGTGCATTCTGATAGGAATTCAACCAAAGTCTGAGCTCTCATAACTTCTCCAAATAAGTTAATTAAGCAATTTTTCTGTTGGGAAAGTGTGCTTCATTTCCACTTTTAATTCCTCAGGCTGCTCACCTTTTGCCCTTGTTAAGCATGACGGTACAAAGGTAAAAGGAGAAGTATTACTCTTAAAGATAGCATCAGCATTGCCAGTCAGAGTGCAGGAGGAAATTGTAGCTAGAGAAGAATTTGTAAGTAAGAGTAATTATTAGTCAGACCATGAAATTTAGGTTGCTTTACTTACTTCATTCATCCAGTCCTCAGGTAGACTTGAGAATACAATTTAATCAATTTTTTGGTTTGCCTTTAACACTTGAACACAAGTCCTCTCCTATAAAATGATAAAAAGTGTTCCTGAGTTCTTCATGTAAATAATGTAAAAAATAACAGCATTTAATTCCCTATTTTTGAGCAAACTGAAAAATGACTGCACATATGGTTTTTTTCTTGGGATATGTGACTTTTTTAATCTGTTTTTTTTTTTCCCCCAAGATATTAAAGAACTTTTTCATATAATGGTTTAAAGATAAAGAATTTATAACATGGTGTCAATTTTTAACTCTTTTTCATTTTGATAATTGAGGCAGCTTTTTAAAACTCAAATAGGTATGGAATTGAGACAGAACTTCAGAAATGTGATCAACTCACACAACATAGCTTTGACAGAGCTGGAAGACTTCTAAACTAATCCCTGGTCAAGGCTTTCATATACTCTGCTTGTCTGTACAGATAAAATTAATGAACAGTTCTAGCACAGCTGGGATCAGAAGTAGCACAGTTGTCTGCATTACCAATATAACTCTCACTCTTTAGTGTAATATTTTTTCAATTGAATTTTGAACAGACACCTCATTGGATTTATAAAACACATTCCTGGAGGTGGTGATGTATAGTGATGTGACACGTGTACTTGTGTCTGCAAACCCCTGAATTATACAGCAAATGAGAACATTTGTATCTGAAAGAAAGAATTTTTAGGACTTTTACAGGGAATGTCTGACTGCTGCCTTCTTCAGTGTTTGCTTTGCAAAGACATGCACAACATGACCTAAAGATTCAAGGAGGAAGTTAAATTAATAACATTTTTAAAAGGTTTCTGATTTTTATTTCTCAAACAAAAAATCAAGTTGCTTGTTCTTTGAACTTCCATCAATTGTCAATGTTTTAGTAAGAGTTTTCCAGGACAGTCAGAAAGGAAACCAGACAAGAACAATGGATAACGTAAGCATTTATCTCCACTACCGTGCATGCTGATAAGGAAAAGCCAAGAAACTGTTCTCTCTCATCTTTTTAATTTTCTGTTTATTACCTCCTGAAGTAATTTGCTCCATTTAACACAGAAAATTAGATATTTTGATCTGTAAATTTCCCCTTGTTCTCATCTTATTATGCCATCTGCTTATTCTTTCTCCTTTACAGAAGAATGAACCACATTTTTAGTTGGTAACAATTTTCTTTTAGATATTTTGTATTTTTCTGACCAAATTTTTTCTGACTCAGGTGCCAGTGGAAATTTCCTTACACAAAAGACAGTAAAACTGTTTCCAAGAGAGAGTATCTCAAGTTCAACAGATATTTTATGAATTAACAGATGCAGTATTTGGACACTGGCTTGTTTTAACTGAACCAGGATACAGTTGTCTTCATTTTTAATGGGTTTTGATATGTAATAATAATAGCCTTAGGTCCCTTAACTTTTAGATTTACAATGTCAGATTTCATAAATGGACATGGGTCTCAGAAAGTGGATATGCAGCACACCCTGGACATAGGTCTCTGCAATGCCACCCAGACATTGGTTATACTGAAATTCCGCTGCTGAAGCGTTAAGAAAACATCTCTTTATATGCTGGAGGGGCCTTGTCCTCTCAGGTGATCTCAGACCATATTTTCTTGACAGCCTCAAGCTTGGGCTGAAATACACCTGAGTGCCTGCTGTCTTTTGGCTTTAGTAGCCCAGAGGAAATCTAATATGCCCATCCTCAGCATGCGTGGGCCTAAAGCACAATCTTGATGGGTGGGGCCAACTTTAGTCCTTTTGAAATAACCCTAAATTCATCATCTCAACTCTGAGATATTCAAAATGTCCACCCTTCTCTTTGAAATCTATGTCAAAGAAACAAAAAATGCAGTTGTATCTCTGGATCTTTCTTTCTAGTAAATTTATAGATTATGCTATTTTTGAAACTAGGATAATTGCTGTTGCAATGTAAATTATTACTAAACACCAATAGATTTCATAGGAGTCTTGTGTGTGTGACCATATGGTCTTGAAGCAAACACTGCATGACAAAGAGCTGCTCACCTTTGCTGCTAAGTGCCCCTTTCTCAGTTACTCTAAAATGTCTTAACCCAGTCCAGTGCATAAAAGACATGAGAAATGATGTTTGGGCATTTAACAGAATCAGTGCCATAATTTCTGGACATCAATTGTTTTCAGAAGGAAGTGAGGACTCTCTAAATAAACCTGAAAGTGCTGTTTTAGTCAAAAATGCTCTTAGAATATAAAGCTACTGAATGTGGCAGCATCAGATTGGTATTTGCCACATCAAGCAGTAAAAAAAAATATTAAAAATTATTAAAAATTGGTGTCCTGTGTACATCTGAAATAATTCTGATTATTTAGGCCTAAGCAGAGATGAAAACATATTATACATAGGGAGCATTTTATGCTTTCAGCTTTAAAATATTAGAGACGCTTAAAATAGTGGCTTTTCATGCTGCATGGCTCTGCTCCACAGCAAGAGGATAGATAAGTTTGTAGATCCAAAGGCAGAAATTCTTATGAATTTCTCATCTCAGAACATCCTGTCATCCAACACCACTGGACTCTGTCTTTCTCCTTTTTGTGACCACTAAAGAAGGTTAAACAGTCATTCATTAAGGTCATGAAGTAATGACACCATTTAGGTAGACTAAGCTGTTCTGAGGTCCACTGAGAATTACCTTTTTAAATAGCTGTGACCACATTACACATGGTGTAAGCCATAGGGCACTTCTCGACTGAAAAGAAACCCAAATAAAGGTTTCATTAGGAAGCCATAAACTTAAGACAGGCAAACCCAACTAACTTAATAAAACAGCAGGCCATTTAAAACAAATGTATAAGGTTCTTGCGGGAGTATGTATTTGGTATGCGGTAAAATTCAAACACTTTTAATGCAGAATGCTTTCTAACTTTGAGAGTCACCTTAAAAAAACCCAAAAAGTGTTTCAGGAATGCATATTCACCCCATTTGTGCAAATAAAGAATGAAGGACCTCAAGAAAGGCATGGAAAGATGGTGATGTTCCAAGTCTACTTCTGCTTTTGGAGATGTTCATATAAACAATTGCAAAGTTTGATTGGAACCGCTAGTCTTGCTCATGTTTACTTAATTTCAATCCATGATGGAAAAAAGAACACACAAAACACCCCACTCCTGCAGACACCCCCTCTCCTATTGTCAGAGGTATATCTAAAATATTAAACTGAGGGCTGGAGTACACTTTCAAGCAGTCTCCCACTTTGTTGACTCATTAATTGTTAGTGTTCTGCCCAGCACAAAACTTTGCTAAGACTTTCTCAGATAAACTAGAGTGTAGTTCAGGGCACAGTGCAAGCCACATACTGTTTGCAGCACACAGTGTAGGTGAAGGTGAGAGAAAAGTCTTTACCTGCATAGATGTGAGCAACACTATCTTATTTTGGATGAGAGGATAGCCCTTCATCTGTTTTATTTACCCAGCCACTGACACCCTCACATGCAGACCTGATCTGGCAGGGCTCTCACCACAAACTGGTAAACTGGGAATTAGAGGCCTTCTGCTAGTGAGGTACACTCTTTAGCCAAGAAGTCCTGTTGAGAAGCTGTAGGAGTGAAACAGAGAGCCCTCAAAGAAATTACCTTAGGTTTTATAATGCCACTTTCCATACCTCAAATGTGAGACAACAATGATTCAAAGAAAAAAGCTAAGCAGAGAGAACCTGAAGGAACCAGCCCCACCTTATTCTTTGGCTACAGAATGAGCAATTGTTGAACCAAAGTAAACAGATTGTGCTTGCCCCATCTTGCTGTAATACAGACTGTACTATGCAAATTATCTTTAGGCCCACACACATACACTAATAAGAACACAGGAAATATTATCTAGGACAATCTAATTTACTGTTAGTGAATTAGCCTAAAACTTTCTCAACTTTTAAAGAGTTTCACATCTGGGAAGTGATGCTGGAATATAAACTAATATCTGATAACCTGATGTTACTTTTACCCATACATAATATTCTACTTCCGAATTTGCTTTTGAAAGGGTTTACATTTCATAGGTTACATAAGAAAGATTAGAAAATAAGGGATTTCTCAGCTGTTTGAATCTGGATATCCTACTAACTAATACTACTACTGCTTGCAATATGTTAGTTTTCAAAAAGTAGTTTGGCAACATTAATGTAGACTCACTAAGACATTTTTATGTTTCCCTGTAAATTCACTCACACTCTTAACAATTCTCTGAGGACTTGTTGGGGCATATTTGGCCATCATTAACTCTGACTGTGAGTTTTATTGCCCACTATCTGTGCATCCCTGGAGTATGGATTTGGGTGCACACAAGGGAGCAGGTGCAGCTTGACAGGGAGTGGTAAGGTGGGTGGAAGGTCTTGCCTACATGGCATGTCGGAAATGATGTAATTTTGGGTGTGTGAAATTTGCTAAATAGGTTTACTGCAGCATTAACCTAGTACTCAGGTGCTTAAACAACAGTTTAAACATGTAGATTCAGGACACTTATAAAAATAACCCCCACCTAATCTGTTTAAGTGCCTCAAATGGCAAAGGTACTATTTTGGATCTCAAGATAAATTCCAGCCTTTCAGACTGAAGGGAAGGCACAGAAGAAGTGAATTTCAATGTCATGCAGCAAGAGAGATACCTCGGAGGTAATGCCAAATGCCTTATGCCAAAGTCACAAACTAGGACACAAATTATAAATAGATTAATATTCTTTCTCTTTCATGGTCATACTCTCATTCTCTGGCACCCATTTTCTGGCAGGAAGTTTGAGAGACATTTTTCTCACACATTTGGCTCAAATATTCCTCCTCTAACTTTCATTCCAGTTCTTGAATGAACTTCCTCTAATTTCCACAGATCTTTGTACATCTGGAGCACAAGAAGCTAAATGTCTAATTTCTGGTGCTAGCTTAGTGGGGAAAACCATTTATCCCATCATCAGGTAATCATCACAAAATAAGTACCCTTTTGTGAGGGAAAAACCCTCAGTAACTACATGCAGAAATCAAAATACACAGGGCCCAAAGGAAAATATAGCTCTGGACCACTCTACAGTTAAAAGAGATGATGGAAAAATAATTATGTGGGAGAGGAATGTTTCTTTGTAGAAGTAGATTTGATGGGCTAAGTTCAATAACCTAAAATTAGGACATGGCTACAGCTGGAAGAGAAAGAAGAAGAAAATTATATTCAGGACAAAATTAGAGTGTGGAGAGTATTCAAAGGCACTGTGTTTCTGGAGGAAGATTATTTTTTCAGAGTGCAAAACAGAAAAATAGTCAATGAATCTGTAATATCAGTGGAGAACGGAATGGAAACTATCACAGAAGGATTTTGTATATGTGAAAAAGGATCAGATTATTGCTGGAGTTTGTGATGAAAAGAGAGGGAGAAGTGCTCAAGCTTTATAACCAGGAAACTACAACACCATGTGTTGGGTTGTCTGGAGGAGCCCTTAGGTCAGATGGCAGAGGGAAGGAAGAAGGGAAATGATCTGTGCTGTGCTGCAGACGTTACGTTCATCTCTGGGAGTGCATACAAGATGTGAATAGACTTCAGTGACAAGCGTGTCTTTGTGTGCTCAGATGCAGTGATATTTTTGCTACTATTTGACACTGCAAAGTAATACACACATTTCATCCTCATATATTTACACAACATATATGTGTGTACACACCCAACAATGTATATGTATACACACAGTAACACATACATGTTGACATATATATATATATATGTATGTAAAAACCATATAAATATAATGTGCTTTCTCTCTGGAAGATTTTTTTTTATAATTTAGAAGAATTTTCATCCATATATATTCTATCTCCTAAATATGTATAATTATTTTTGATTTTTGAAATCTGCATAGAAACATTTAATTCAGATTTTTTGGTTCATTTTTTCTCAGTAGGTCAATGAAATTTTTTCTAGTCCCCATTTGATTTATCTCTACTTATTTTTACACAATTTTTCACATTTCAAATATGTATTTCAGCAGCAATAATTAACTGATTCAGAATGTTCAAATGTTAAACTAAGTGGAATTCTTGATGTGCAGGAATATCTGAATATGCCACATGACTTTACTTTCACCGTTGGTGAAAGAATATTCTCAGGAGTTATTTCCCTGTTACTATTTTTTGAAATAGTTTGGTTCAGTTTAAGCTAGATTTTTTAATCCTAAAGAAGATAATATTCCTCAGTAACCACAATTAAAACAATAAAATAAATTAAGAAAATGTTCTGTAGAGTACCAGAGTCTGAGCCAACTGTTCTTGCTGAAGTGTATGAACTGTGCTGGCAGTGGGCATATGGAGGCCGTTAGAAAGGACTTTTGAAAAAAGCACACAACTCTTATTATTTATTACACTGAGACAAAGCTGGATTTGGGAACTCTGCAGTGTTTATAGCTGGGCAGAGGTGGAACACTGGATGAATCAAATCCCACGCTTTATGTGATGCAGTGAATTGAGGTAAGCTGCAAATTTCTCTGTAGTGTTGTGTGGAGTCATGATGCCACTAGATGTAGAGGGACTTGCTCCATAGCCATGTTTCCAGGGTGGACTCCTGTGCAGACCACCCCACACAGCAGAGAATGTCCTGTGAGAGTGGCACAACCAATCTTCTGCTGGCACGGCATCATATGGAATGGTGCCCACAGTGATATGGGAAAATTATCCTTCAAGGCACTGCCACCAATGAAACTATCCACTTTGATAAGCATTCCCCCTGCATGAATGAGGGGTCCACAGAACAGCCTCATGTTGCATACAATCAAAACTAAAAAAAAAAAAAAAACAAACCTAAACCAACCCCCTTTTTTTGCTTGTTTTTATCTAAGCGTTACAATACAAAAATACAAACTCTGTTAAAAATGTACCACTTTCCTAAGACAAAATAATTTGGGGGGAGTAAAAAGCATATCTATGACTAGTAAAGGAAAATTAGACTTTTGGCTAGTTTTTTAACAAGTGGTAAATATAATCAATAGTTTTTCAGAAAAAAAATTGCTTTTCAACAGACAAGGGCTTCCCCTTGCACTGTTTTGTATCTAGTGGAATGCTCACATTGTTTCTATTCTTGCGTTAATTGTAAGGAGAAACCTTGTTTGTATTTTTACTGCTGTAACTGGAATGTCTTGTTCTTCTGTAATCCTCAGGATTGTTTGCTTGGCAGACTCTTGGGCTTTTCAACTAATGCACAAGTAAGATAAGAATAATCAACTTAAATATTTACATTGGACATTTCCAATGGTTAGTTCCAATTTACAGTTTTCCAAGGGGCTGGAAAAGACACTGCATGGCGGACTGAAGTGTGTATCTCGAAAGTCTTTGAGTTGTTAGTGTTACCATTCAAATTGTGACACAGAAAACCCTTAAGTACTTAATGACATACCCTAAAAGGCAGGCAGGTTTGTGGATCTCTATTTGCTGCTAATAAAATAACATTGGTGAGATCAGAAATGCTGTCAGCTCAGTGCAGCACATCCCTCTCCATTTCTATACTATTTTCTTCCTGTGAAGGTTATTACCCACATATACTGCGTCTTCCTCATGAGCACTTCAAATGAGCTCAGTAGCAGCAGACCACACCAAGCACATTCAGAATTTTAAAATGTTTGAACTTAGACTGAAAAGACCAAAGGTGCCTTATTTTTTACAATTTCCTTACTAAAGGAGAGACCACATAGACACTTTATGCTAGCATTTAAATACCCCATGTGTGAAGAAATCAGCTTGCAGAGACACAGGCAGTGAGTGCGTGGCACCTAGGTCTCTGCAAAACAAAAGACTGTTTTCAGGAAACTGTATAAGATCTGAAATATTTGATCTTTTCAGCATTTTTACTGCTACATTCAGGACATTTTCTCAAAGTAAAAGCTATCAGAAAGGAAAGGAATTTAATTATCAGATAAATAGGAATTGGACACACATTGCTAGATGGTGCATTAATGTCTATTTATTGCTAAATGTATTTGAACAATTTGATCTGGGCACATAACCTATCTCCACTCAGAAGCAGTCTGTGTTAAATTCTACAGTGGAATAATTATATTACTTTTCTCAGAGTGCTGCTTCCTAATACTCTTGCTCATTCTGAAGGCAGGAGGGGGCTGACACTGTTCAGCCATTATTGAGGTATTTTTCCATAATTTTCATGGCCAATTTTGTAAAATTTGGAAGAGGATGAAGTAAATGAGGGGTAGTGCTTCAGCAGATATAGATATCTCAATAATTACCCCAGAAATGGTATTTGCTTCCATTAAACTCAAACCCTTCTCTTCATTCATTAATATCTTTAACAACCTTCAAATGTGCAATTTCAAAGCTACTGTCTGACAGTCAGCTACTTTCTCATGTTTTATTTTTGTCCTCTGAGAAATTAAATTTATTCTTGTATACAGCACCTCTGCTCTCATTGCCTTAAACATGTGATATATGGTACAATAATTTGAGGGTGAATTAGTCTGTATTCCTGTGAATGCTTCTTGATACCCATTCCTCCCAAATTACAATGAAAAATACAGTATGCCAGTTCCAGATTGCGCCTTCAAGCAAGAACCAAACTGACCCATCACAGCAACATTTGAAGAATTTGTAGTGTTCTGACTGAATTCTGACTTAAGTATCCCAGTCTGTAGTGGGTCAGATTGCACTTTGTGAAGGAGGTGTTGGTTAGACTTTTGTGTGCCCGCATGTCCTTTGGTGAGGTGTCATTGATGGTACCCCTCATAGTTTTAGTCTGCTTTAAAAAAGTTTAAATTTTTGTTTTGTTTCATTGTAATTTTCTTATAGTCTCTTTCTAGAGATCATATCTTATTCAAGCTGTTTCTCTCTGGTCCCATAGAAGGGATTCTTATAATTTCTCTGTTTTAATATTTAATTATTTTTCCTCAGCAGAATGAAATTAAGTGAACTCCTTTCTATTACCATTTCCACAGAATGTTTGACTTATCAGTTTGCCTGAATTAATCTTATTAATTAGGTGCTCAAATATGACAATGATAAAGGTCATGAAAGAAGCCAGAGAGAATGACAGTATCTAAGCAATAATAACACCAGAAAGATATCTTTTAATTTTAAAAGACGGATATAAAACCAAGTATGTCACTGGTACAAACTTGTGAGTGTTGATATGATGTAACTGAGCAACCAAACATTGGACATTTGATTCAAAACTTTTGAAGACTTGCTCAATCAATTAAAGTAATTGCATTTGTTTTGGAAGAAGAAGGAGAATGTTATGTAAAGTAAGGAGAAAAACCTATTTTTGAGTGACACCTTTCCATTAAACTTCTTAAAAAAAAAAAATTCTTCAGTCTGAAATAAGTTTCTATGTTTGTTAGACATCATACCCTGTTTACATGGGAAAGACTGCTTACCAGGCTTCTGACAAAGAATAATGCCAAACTTGTGTAAAGATAAAGATAAAATAATATTGTACTTTATATTTTACCATTTAAAATGCAAATTGTTTTATTTTGACAGAGTATGTACTGATTATAAAACCATGCAGTGACCCAAATTTAGCTATTGATCTCTAATACATGTGCAGAATTTTAAAGCACGAATCCTGACTATTTACAGAAAATACAACCAACCAACCAATGAACCAAATTCTTTGTTTTCAGGGCCAAAATTTTGTCTGCTGTGCTGTCTATGAATGCAGTGCTGTCTTTGCTGAAATCACTGTGGGAGATTCTTTCTCCGTGTCAGAAGTTGTGATGCAGAACAGATGCTGACACATATTATATCCACCCATAAATCCTTAAACTAAGAGCTGTGACCAGTAATACTCTCTTTGCAGGAGTCTGTGCTCATATACAGTTTCCTTACTCAGAGGTCAAATCTGTGTCCCATTTCTGTAACCTTGTGACTGAGAGGTGGAATGCAAACCTGAACTGCTCAGTTCCAAAGAAGTTCCCTTGAAATCCCTCTTCGTAGCTTGCTTCTACCCTTAAGTAGTGAAATCTGGAGAATTCAGCTCCTTTCTGGGGATGTGGACTGTTGTGCAAGAAACAGAATTATGTGAACTTGTTCCTGTTTGAATATAAAACTCTACAAATTAGGTCTATTTGCTAAGCTCAAAATCCATTATTAAAATAAGTCAGCTGGAAGGGGATCCAGTGTATTAATATTAACATGAGAAAACCAGGCCTTCTGTGTTGTATCCATATTCCCAGAGTTGCAGCCTGTTCTCTCGGCACAACTGAGAGTTAAATAAAGTCCCTCCTCCCCATTTGCTCCAACTAGTTCAGAAATAGGGAAAATGGCTTTTGTATTTAAGGATGGACTTACACTGGGTATAATGTTGACAGTCCCGTCCTAGACTGTGATCTCAGTGTGAAGGACTGTTGTGGAAAAGGATCAACATTCATACAAAATTGCATGGGATGACTGATGACAGGTTCACTTGCATCAGCATGGTATTGGCACTCACATATGAGTGAGTTTCTGAAATCCTAATCTTGTGGCTGTCTCGAAAAATAAAAAGGTCTCAATATGAAGTTACATGATCAGTATATGGTTTCTGCAATGAGTCCAGGTGAAAATGGTATTAATGGTATTAATGGTATTAAATGGTATTAAAAATCCTCTTGATTTAAGGCTTATGCTGCAAAGCATTAATGTAGATGATGACTTAAATGAGTAATCCATTGTGAGAGAGATGAGAAAATAAACAGGAAACAGTTAAAACTCAGTGAGATCCCACTTGAAAGAGCTATAAAAGTAATTCTGAGCACATTTTCATTCAAAACAAAAGCAAATGTGAATCTTTTTCAGGAATTCAGTATGTGTGTGTGGAGGCAGATAGGTACTGCTTCAGAAGGTGGGAGAAGTATAGCACAGGAGAAAAGGCAGAACAGAACAGCATTGTACTGGTCTCTTTCACACAATCCACAGTTTTGCAGCTGCTTGTACAAAAAAAATCCATATATTAAGCTGTAATATGTATTTACTCAAATTGATAGTACCTATAGGGATTGTATTACAAGGGTAACATTAAGATTTATGTTGTTAAAGAAATGTTTGCAAGGATTCTTGAAGTGCACAGCTAAAGATAAAGGGTAGCATTAGCAAGGGTAGTCTCTTGCTATTATATTTTCTGTTAGGTTAGTGCTTAACACAAAACACCTAAATCCACCTCTTAAGATAGTTATATGGGGTATCTCTGAATTTGGCCTATTTTAACTAAATAGTTACCTATTTCAGTCCTGTTTCAATTTATCCCTTAAAACCAGTTTAACAGGTATCTTATAAATATCTGCTAAGTATTAAGGCTTTTACTGACAATACTTCACCTCCTGCACACATCCACAGCATTAATTTGACATAATCATCCAGCCTTGTTCAGAGAAAAAAAAGCTCAGGGGTAAAAAGCTGCTTTCCAGATCATGCAAATAACAATTACAATTCCCTTGATTTTCAGCATGGCCTCATTTTACCCTAAATCTTTTCTAGAAGAGACTGTTTTCAAACCATCTTGAAATATCCATGACCATATTTTTCAGATACTAAAAGCAGTCCAGTGCTAACATAAACATGCCCTTATCTAGGGCTGCTGAGGATGTATGTGGTTTCCTGAGCATATCCTGAGCTTGAATCCACTCACTCACCAGCTGATAAAGTAACATGACATCTTTGAAATTAAAACAGCAGCATTTAAATAGATTCCTTTAAAACAAGAATACTAAGATATAGATTTATTTGAGACCTTTTATTGATTTTTATCCGCGTCACAAGCAATTCTTTTTGTATTGGAAAATCAGAATAAAAAGAAAATGCTCACACAGAGTCAGAATAATGCACAGACTGAGCTGAAATATCTATTTCTGGGCTAAACGACCATCAGTGAAAGACACTTCAAAAAATCCTGTCTAAATATTGAAAGTGGAGAGAAAATATTTGACATGGCAAAAGATGTCATAATTGGGAAGAATTGCAAAAATTAAGAAACGTATATATGGAACAAAATATCAGTAAGAACTTGCTGCTCATCATACCCGTGCAAGTGTTTGATTTTGCTATTTTTTCAATGGATATTTCATTAAGGTCAAGGGAATACAATGTATGTGGGTTTAGCTGCTGTGTTTGCCATCCAGCATTTTGTGGCAATTCCTACCCAAAGGTACAGAAGAGAGGAAGCATAGTCAGGTAACTGTGCTTGTGGAAAATTTCAAATCAAATATGAGTGTACATATCTATTTCCACCAGGAATCTAAATCACCACTTGCCTCTGAATCACTAACATTCTGCAAAGATTCTTGTGCTGGCTGGTTGTCCAGCTATGCAGATTATTCAGATATTCATTATCAGCCCTACATAGATGGCTGGAGACTTAGACATATGTGCACACAGACGTGAGAGGGAATATTGTTATGAAAGCTGTTTGAAGGTTAAGACTGTACATTACTACAATGTAATAATAAGTGTAATGAAGCAAGGCTCTAGGATGGTGTGAATACATTCACAAATCACTCTTCAAACATCAGTAAACGCAGACACGAGTGCCACATGACGAGATGCTGCTATTTATGAAGGCATATGTTGCATGCAATTTTTCCTTCTCACTCTCAATATCTTGCTTGTCAGAAGCTCTTGTGAGACAGAGCCAAGCAAAACCAGCTGTGGGTCTTTTAAAATTCAACATATGGGGATAAGTTTGGGAGCATCTAAAATGGAAATTAGTGTCTTACCTTTGCAAAGAAGTTAATATGGAAGCTGACATCAGCCTCTTTGCTAATTTACATGTCAAATTCCCAGTTAGCCTCCTTGCACAGGAAAAAGTCCTATTTCTGTTTGAAGGGCCCCTGAAGAATTCATACCTTCTGTTTTTAAGTGTTTCTGATGATTTCATGTTAGAATGGAGAGAGACATAATACGGCAAATTATATCTGAAATATGAAAGTAAGATATGTTTTTGGCTGCACAATAGTATAAACAGCACAGTGTAAAATATCCTTAATAAAAATTTTGGATGGGTAAATTAAATAAGAATAACAATTCATTAATACAGACAATCACATGGCAACTGGATTGTTTTCAGCTTACTCTGAAAGCCTTGAATCACATTTCTATTTGAGGCATATTTCACTTTATCATATTTATTTAATATGTAATAATTTGTTATTTTGCTGTTTGCTGTATGTGGCATTTCACAAATTGCAGGATGAAAAGTTCTCTGCTTGGGAGATTGTGCAATACACACCAGACCCTTCTCTTGAACAAGTGTGTTACTGGAAAAGGAGAGAAAATACAAGTAGAGTGAAATAACAGAGCAAGGGACAAATCAGGCAGAGATATGGGGTAAAAGCACTGAAGATACATCAGGAAAGAATCTAGGATCTCTTCTATAAAGAATGCAGCTCAGGGTCTCAGTGAAAAAAAACCTTCTAGGAAAAAGAAAAAAAACATGCAAGAGACAGACTTTTATATCTCATAATCAGTAACCTCAGAAGAGGGAGTTTAGAAGAATAGCTGAGAGAAACAGATCACTTAGTGCAAATAATAAATTCAGTCGAGGAGAAGCACTGATTGTTAGAATATGATTGACACTGGCTCTGGAGACAGATGTCCTCCTGCCCTCCCAGCTGGAAAGGCTGACTGGGTGGAGCTTCTTTAGAAAACTGGCTGCTGCCATTGTACAGCTAAAAGAAGAGTGGACATGCAGAGGTAAATTTTCAAAGCAGTGTGTTTATTAGCTACCCATTGGCAAATAGAGGCAATTGTTAGTGAACCTCCAGCATATCCCTTTGAAAACATCCCTGGCTTGTCTGAGGTGATATCTCACCATTTATGCCAGAAAAGGTGGCTCCCAAGATAGAGGTGGGCCTTTCTTGACAATGGATAAAATGAGTGATCTCAGGAACCCTTTGCCTTTTTAAAAAGCCCTGTGAGGTCTCTCATACTACCATCCACATTCAATTTAGTTTTTTTGTTTTCTCACAAGATCAAAGAATTTTTTGTTATGTCATCACACATGACATGGGTAATGAAAGCTTTGAAGCTAGAACTGACAGTTTCCAGCATGGCCTCTAATTCTGTAGCTTTTCAGTATTCTCATTTATATGGGGGCAACATGGGGGAAATGATTAAGAATCCTTCACCTGGCAATCCTTGAACTCTCTCCATTGTGAGCTGAGAACAAGCATAACCTCACCATTATTATGCCTTACCCATGTATACTTACAATGAATAGATCATCACTCTTAAGTGTTTTTTCACTATAGCATTGCAAGGTGCTGGAGCATTTGTGGGATAGTTATAAATCAAGTAAGTGTAAAGTTTTGAATCCCATGCAAAAATCTCTGGAGTAAACATCACACAACATAAAAAAGGATTGATTCAAATTTTTAAACAATTCCACTAGCACGTTCTTGAACACATTGCTGTCTGAACATGTCTTGACTGTCTGTCTGGAAACCAGTAACATCAGATCGTGACTAAATCTCACATGAATCATGACACAAGAATTGATATTATTTATTATAGGTTTTTTGGTTGTTTTTTGTTCCCATTTTGTTTTTCACCTTCTTTTTCTTTTGTTCCTGGCAGTCTCTCTAAGATGTGCAATTATACAAGACCATGCACAGCAAAACAGCAGCCATCAAGGAATGAAGGAGTTATAATTGTTGCTTCAGTTAAATTGTGCATTACACTGTCACACATGTTGGAAACAACTCTCTTGCCTCTGTGTGCATTCTTCTTGTTCTCAGTGTCACAGAAGAAAAGAAATATGAGGTTATACATTCTCACAGCATCCACCAGCTTAAATGTGATTCAATCAATTACATTTTGGCTGTGTTTTTGAGGTGTGTGTCTAATTCTGCTGATGAGGTTTGTAGTGGCACAGGTGCTATTGAATTTTTACATTTGCAGTGTTAAATTCTTCTGGGCATATCTCCATAAAAAAATGGTCTTTGTGTTTGTATTACCTGGAACTGAGCCAATATGAGGCCATGAGTGAGATGCAACTCAGAAAAAGAGACTGGGTATATTGTGCAAAGACAGTAGAAAAAATTCCATTCTGAACTGTGATCAATATTGTGTTGTCTGCCAAGTAAATATATGCATTTCTATTCAAATGTCTATAAATATTTAGAAATATTTTTCTTTCATACCGATGTGGGAAATCAAGTATCAAAATACTTGTTTGAAAATAAACAGAATAATTTGGGAATCAGAATGGTAGCAAATTGGGAATTTGAGTGCCATGACATCAACTTTGACTTTAGCATAAAATATTAAATTATTATATACCGATTTTCTGCAAGCAAAAGCTTTTGTCTTGATTTGGTATTAGTCTGTGTCTTTCACAGCTGCTGTAACATGGAAATAGTTTCATTGCTTCATGGCTTGTTTTTAGCCGCACAAGTAGTGTCAGCTTCCCATGATAGATAAATTTCTGGAAATTCTGTGGATGTAACATGTAGGAAATTTGAAACTGTTATGGGAAAAGAAGAGTAACAGAAAACCCATAGAGAAGAGGTCTTTGAACAGCTGAGAGCCAACCTTGCTTAATTTTGCTTACTTATAAACATTTTTTTAAGGAAAAAATTACATCCTAATTTTACATATTTAAAAATTCGGTCCAGAAAAATATCATCTTTAGTAAGAAATATGTGAACTATTTTGAAGGATTGAGTTCAAAAGTTTAGGTTGCTTGCAATAATATGTCAGTGCACAAGGAATGCCAATTAAAGTTTCATTAAAAGCCAAACACAACCTGTCTTTTACAAAAGTGATGTCCTGGGTAATTTGAAAACATAGCATAGGAATCTTAGAAATACAAATGCAGAATTGTATTTTCAAATTAATTTCTTGCTTCAGTTATGTCCTTCAGTGGCACAAGATTGTTGACATGGTTGATAGTTTCACTCTGTAAATTGCAGGTTGAATAGCTGAAAAGACATTGGGGATGCTGTTTCTCAACAATCTTAGAAGACACTCATGGGAGAGCAGTTGCAGGGCTGCTAAGGAAACTGAGTGTATATGATAAATTCATTTACCATATATTGTTGCCTGCTGTGATGCGAACACAAGAAGTATGAAGAGAGAATACTTGGTTTCTCCTATTGTTTAAGAATAGTATTATTAGTTTGGGGAATGAACATAACTGCAGAGACTTAATTATCTCTTTCCCAGTTTTCATCCCAATAAGCCGCCTCCAACAACCTTTCTTTACAAGTTTAAATTTATTTTACAGAGGCTAAATTGAGAAACATTGAACAGCTCCCAAGTCCATGATTTTTAATGCCCGTTCCTCTGTGGAAACAGTTTAGCTGCATAATTTGACATAGTCTGAATGTCAGTGCAAACATACCACAAATACTGAGTGACTGTTTAACCAAAAAAACATGGAGTGTACTTTGAAAAATTTATTAACAATCTTTCACTCTCGAGTATTTTTATAAACTGTTTCCCAGTGAAAATGAGATGGTCCCTTAAATTGAAAAGTGATTAACTATACAAACTATGTGACAGAAATGTTTATCATTATAAAAGAAAAACATTTACAGAGTGATTTCAATCGTTTATAGTAAGGAAAGATAATTAATAGTTTGTTGCTATTCTGTGATTTTTCAGTGAGATAATCCATAGCTGGTGGCTTGGGCCACAGCTTCTATTTTTCAGCTCATGAAACATAAGAATTCTCCACTGGGTGGTTTATCTTAAAAGCAGATATCTTTCTGGTTTTCGTTATTCAGATGGTAAAGAGGGAAGACCTTTGTGCTCCGTAGGAAAGCTGTAATGTAGCATACAGTCCTAAAGTAACAGCAGATACAGCAGGGAGCTTTTACACCTCTCTTATCTTGCACTTAATGAACACAAAGTTTGCAGAAAATCCTTCATAATCATGATAAGTGTTGAGAAGAAGGATTTTGTAGAAAACAGCAATGTGCTCTGAAAGATTCAGAGGACAGGACTGTCTTAGAAGGGACAGATCCCAGCAAGCAGTGTGCCCTGTGCTCCTGATATCTCAGGTGACACAGCTGTGTCCCAGGCAGTCCTAGGTGTCCTTGCCCCTGTGCTGTGGAGCAAATGCCTGAGCATGCTCTGGTACTGGTGGTCAAAGTAACAGTAAAATTCACATCCCTGGCCCTTGCACTCCAGGTATTCAGACTCTGGTTTGAATGCTTTTTCAGAAGGTAATCTCCATGAGGATTCTTTCTTCAGGAAAATGGGAAGGGGAAAATAGCTTTTAGGGAAAAATAATAATGGTTTTATCAGTATGTGTCTCAGCACTTTTCCATGCTGGCACCATAAACAGGGCAGTAATTAAAGGTTGTCCCCTCTCTTCCTTTTCCTGCTCTAGAAATATCACTGTGCAGTGTGATGTGATGACATGACTCTTGATCTCCTGAAAGCAATCATACTGCTGTCTCATCTTCACTCTGTCCTCTTCTGGCTGTGCCTGAGTTTAGTCCCACTGTGATTTCAGTTTAAACAGATGGAGTTTGCTAAAAGCTCTTTGAAGACTGGCTTACCTATTCTAATGGAGAACATAAGGAAAGGACCTGCTTACAGGTTCAAGTGCACAGCAATTCTGTGATGGTCAACAAATCTGTGATGTCATGTCCATTAGTTTAAAACAATGGACAAAAAATGGACAAAATTACTTGGATGTCAGAGGGAGAGAGCTCACAGAACAATAGAAAACTGTCAGTGGTCTGCTTTCAACTAGACGACTGACTACAGTGTTGCCAATGTTTTTCCATGCAGAAATGAATAGCAAAACAGAGTTCAGAGTTCAGAAATTAACATCAGAAAACATAAGAGGTTCAGAAGCTTTCAGTAGAAGGAAGTATTGAAAATATTGGAACTTATTAGAAATATTGGAACTTATTAGAAATGTGACCAGAAAAACGTGAAAAGGTGAGATGTATAATGAATCATATTGAGGAAATAAATTGGGAGCTCTCATTTAGTCCTTACAACAAAGTCATCTGGCATAAAAGATCAAGGGGCATTTAATGAAAGGCACCAGACCTAACACTTAACAAATAAAATACCTTTTCTTTATTACCTTGTAAACACTGTTGGAACAAAATGTTACTGAGGCCATGGGCTTAGCAGGATACCAAGGAGAAGTAGATTTCATATAGGAACATATGCCATAATGCTAGCTGGGAAGGCTTATTTTTGAAGGAAGGTAACCCTTCCACTCCTCATGAATTAAATAAGTAATTGGAAGAAATTTTCACTTTATGGTCTGACATGGGGCAGTACTTCTGTTTCTATGCAACAGATTTGTCATGAGCTTAGCTGTTCACTCAGTGGTCGGGCCAATGTGTCTTGTGAAGTTGTCACCTCTCAGATGGGAGATCCTGACCTTCAGGCTACACTCCATAACTAAACTTTGTTTGCTTCTAGTCCAGCACAAAACGTGGCTTAAGAGAAAGAGTTTTCATGTTATATTTCAGCAAACCTAGGGACAGTGCTAGTTTTCCTTGCAAGTTACTTCACTCAGATGAGTGTCAGCAACTTTCCCACACTGATTGAGAAATGCAAAGCTGTTTGACCCACCTCTTTCCCCTCTCAGAAATACTTTTATTTCCCCAGTGGTTTATAAGTTAAAAAGTACAAAATCCAAACTCTGAATAATTCCAGTTAAATAATCAAATGCAGACTTGTAATAATATATATATAAATTATATTGTAATATATGTATATAATGTATATTCTCACAGATATACGCATAGCTATGTATATACAAATGTGTATTCAGTCATGTATATGTATATTATATGTACATGGGAATATATATACACCCAAAACTTTATCTTCCCTCCAATTTCTTGCATGCTATTAATATGAATTTATATTTCAACTTCATCGATGTGAAAAATCACCTTATGACACATTGACTTTGTAGACAACCCCTCTGAACACAGGACTGCAGACACCAAGTGTTGTTTCACAGACATAGGGTGTGCAACTTGAATTCAGTAATATTTAAAAAAAAAAACTCTGTCCCAGAGGAAGAAATTATTTCTCTTGCAAAATCAGCAGTGTCAAGAAACAAATGTTGTGAGGTGACAGTTAGATAGCTTATTTGTTATGTGGTTTATTTTGCCTGTCTTTTAATTTTTCTATTTCTCTAAGGCAAGTCACTACATGCTATCTGAGATGGGAAAACTGGGCTTGTTGGAGTAACGGTCTAAAAATAAACCTCTTTTTTCCCCATTTTTTTTTTTTTTTTCACACAATTACCTACAGAATCTGTATAACCACTAAGACTCAGAAAATCTTACACACTTATTGAGTCATAAATACATGGAAGGAGACTCCTTGCATTGAGTTCATTTTGGGTTCAAGCCCTTATTTCCCAGGTGGATGAAATTCTATGAGACCCAAAAGAAAAAAAAAGAAAAAGGTTGCTCTTAAAACAAACAAGTCTCAAGAAGCCAAACAGTTTAACATTGAATCTCTTTTTCAATAGTAAAAACTCATGCCCAGGGTGACTATGTGTCCAATCTGACAATGCAAGGAGGTTTCGAAGGATGTTTATTATTCCCAGGAATAGAGAGCAAGAAGAGATGTTATGCTTTCTCTCTGCTCAGAGAGACTATGGCTGACTGTGACAATGATACTTTTATTAGATGGGAAGGAAAATGGGAGCAGGAAAGCCTACAGATATGGCCAAGTACAGTATCAAACCTCTTTCTGGAACCCAGAGAGAGGACACTAGATGGGGCAAGGCGTGTGGAACAGAGCAGTCTCAGGATAATGTTTGTGGAGGAGGAGCTGTGAGCCCTGGCAGGGCTGTAGGACTTGTGGGCAGCTGGGAGGTCGAGGAGCCAGGAGGCAGAGGAGCAGGGGTGCCTGAGGAGCAGGAATGTAGAGGAGCAGGGGGGGCTGAGGGGCAGGAGAGGCTAAGGGGCAGGGTTTCTGATGAGCAGGGTGCTGGGAGCAGGAGGCTGGCGGGCTGGTTGCACCACAGGAGGATGGTGTCCCCGTCTTCCAGCAGAAGGCCACTGAGGCTGGGAGCCAGCTGCTGGGGCACAGATGGTTGTCTTTCAGCTCCACAAACTCCACTCAAACACATCGTGCCTCGTTGGTGCCAGGGTGGTGCTTGGTGCCGACTGTGGGGACCGATCCCCCATCTCCTCCCAGGTGCTTGAGGGTGTCCCTGCATGGGCTGGCCTGGGTGGCCTCTGCCCTGTGTGTCCTCCAGGAGACCACGGCTGCTGCTGCAGGAGCTGAGCTGCAGGAGCTGAGCCCTGGCACCAGGAGCTGGGCAGGTGTCAGGGCTGTCCCCGTGCCCTGCTCTGGCGTGTCCCAGCTCACCCCCCAGCAGGAGAACGTGGCTTTGGCTCACCTCACACAGCCATTCTCCCCCGCTTGGGCAGAGCCTCATGTATCAGATATGATCTGGGTTGTTGGTTTTTGAGTTTTAGCTTTTTTTTAGAGAAACCCAGACAACTGCTCCATGCATTCTGTTCCCTTTCTGTTTCCTGTTATAAAATATGACTTTGTGAATCAGTATGCATTAACTTTTTAAAAACCATCATTCTTTATTTTCTCTGCACCTGCATCCCTCCCTTTCCTCTCAAACTGAAAAAAAAAAAAAATTGGGCCAAGTTGTCTTCTTCACAATCATTTGTGCTTTATCAGTTTGAAGAGAATAACTGAGTGGCCATGGGGTTTCCTAGCTTGAATTTACATGTGTGGGCAGTGCACTGTTTCATCCAACAGCATTACCTCCTGAAAGAACATCCTACAGCATGATTTTTAATGATCAGGGGTTACTTCAGAAGCTTTCCAAGTCTGTCTGAGCATGGACAGTCCAGCTAAAAAGCTAGATTTTCATAAGGCTCTGAACTTCAGCTCAGTGCTGAATTCAATACTTTGTAGACAGAGAAGGACCATGTGCTGGAGATGATGGAAGACCAAAAGCAGGGACAATTGTGATGACTACCCTCAGCCCCTGTAGGTCGGGTCATTGAGGAGTCATGCTGGATGCTTTAGAAGCAAACCAAAATGTGAACAGCACAACAGATTTGAACTATTGAAGTGCCTGATCTTGCTTCCCAACAAATTCATGATGTAGTGGCTAGATAATGAGAAGAAGAAAGATTACAACACAGGGAAAGGAAAGAAAAAAAAGTGCATTGGCAATATCCTGGCTGCTTTATCAGCACATGAGCCAATGAGGACTGTGGGTATTCTCAAGCAATTTATTTTCTCAAGAACTCGAGGGTTTCCCAGGTTCAGGCATGTGAAAATTACCATGTTAGAGCTGACTTTGTCTCTTCTAATGCCTAATGTTGAAAGGTGATGGTGAAAAAGGATGCACACAAATCTACAGGGGTCCAGGCCCTTTGATACTTTGGAAATAATTTTTTTTACTCTACTTTTAAAATTTATTATTTTAACACCAGTATTTTTTATCGGTTTGTGACCCAGAACATAAACATTTGCAGTCCTCTTCCTTTGCTGATTTCTTTTAATAATTCTGCACCTTTTTTTTAGACAAAGGCCACACCAGTGGAATGTATGATGATATAGTGTGAGCTAAGTTTATCATGACAAAAGATACATCAGTTTGATGTATTAACCCAGCACTGCCTTGGAGGCAGTGAATAATTAGTGTAACCTGGCAATGAACAATATAAACTGAACCACAGAGATGGTTGGTGTTATCATCTTATGTTTCTGTAATGCAGAAAGGACACCAGGTTATCATGATTATAGCAGCAGGAGAGTTTGTAGAATGAGCTCATGTGTAAATAGTTGCTCAAAAACACTGTGAACATTTATGAGGCTCATTATTTATCATTAATTATTTAACTGCAGGTCCCCATGTGGCCAGTGAAATCCTGCTGATTTACTACATATCAGGAATAAATTACCACTTACAACTTAGGGTTTTCATGCTTTTCCTTTTGTCATCATAAATAAACTAAACTAATAAGACTGTTTCCTTCTTCATATTAAACTGACTGCTGGCAAGAGGCTTTTTGGCAAGTGACCTAATGTGAGACAAAATATAGGATAAGTGAAAAATTGTGTATTTTTATGAAAGCTCAGATTGTTTGCAATAGATCAGAGAACTCAGCGAGGGATCAGTACTTGTTTACATTTACAGTGTGTTTGTACAGATTTTTGAAACTGCTCATCAGCCACAATTAAAGCCAGATTTTTTTTTCTGAGGAGCAGTTTCAAATTTGCCAGCTAATTGAAGTTATTTTTGTACCTAATTCAGGACCAATAATGAAATTCTTATTCTGGCATCACTCAGATTCTCAAAACTGCAGCTCAGCTGCTGTCTAACCCTTAAAGTGCCTCTGTTGTTCTGTGCCTCTCAGCAAGTCACTAAAGATGCTGCTGGGGGCCACAACAGAAGTAAATCCTGATATCCTGAGATAACTCTCAGCCCTTCTTCATGCTTCAGCCTCAGAAGGACTCAAACCCCACGTAGTCTTCAGTGCATCTTTGCAGGTCTCCTGACTAAGGATGGCAGTATTCCACAGCAGGGTACCCAAGACACTGGCACCCAGATCCTTTACTCATTTACACGTACACGCTGCATGCATGTGCACAGAAATTTGGGTAACCCCAAAGCCCAGGAGCTGGTGCACTCTGCAGCCAAGACGGCAACTCTGATTTGCTTAACTTGGCCAGGATGGCTCAGTAGTCAGCTCAGGGCTGAACCCTGTCAGGACTTGCATCCCACCCTGAGAGCACGCCTGTATTGCAGCAGAAGTGCTGCTAAGGTCGGTCACATACCCCTAGACCTGGCTGCAAACCCCTGCTAACCCAGAAGGGTGTTTGAATGGCTAAACCTGACCTGAATCTCTGACCATCTACAGATGGGCTCCTCTAATATGACTACAATGCCTTGTGATGGGCTCTTTGATATGTGAAATAGGCAGGTTTTATAAAAAGGCTCCATTTTGTCCCTGTAGAACCCAAGGGCGTTTTTTATCTGAGCCAAACATTGTGTTTGAAAATGTGATGTCATCTACAGTTGTTTTCTTTTATATATATGAAAAATGTGTATACCTACCATGTACACAGTATACATATATTTTTACATGTGCATACATTGCATATTTTTAATTTAAATACATGTACACTGACAGATACAAACACACACACAATTGTATGAAATTATGGCCTATCTGATTTAAAGATAAACATGGGTGGAATACCTTTTTTATTCTACTCCAGCTTTCCATGCACAGCTTTATAATTTTTATGTCAACTACTGCCTATTCTGATGCAACGTTCAAAAAACCTAGGTCAGAAACTCATCTAAAAAAATTTCCCTTACCTTATAGAACTTGAGAAATCAAGGAGTAAGCCAGATGTTGCATTTTAATAGTGTTATTCACACATAAATTATAAAAGATGTATTTTTAGTTTAATAGATGTGTTAATAATAAATCAAATATTCTACAGCTGACTCAGTGGCATGTTACAACACTTAGGAGTGAAATAGCAACTCGGCAAAAAAATGAGTGCCTACTTATTTAGGATAACTTGCAGGATACTTGCAAAATATGTTACTCAAACCATTTTTTTTTTTTTTTTTTGTTTGTGCTTGGTGTTTTAAAATCTAATTTAATTATATACCTGTAGGAGGAAGTGGCTAGTTTTATGTAATTGCAATAAAAATGTCATTCTTGGGACTAATTATGTATATAAAATTGTTTGGGCCTTCATCAAATATGTGTCCATAGTTTGTCATAGTGAACATTGGCAGCATTTTAAAAGAAAAATTTGTCACCAAATTGTACTGGAAAATGAGATTTTTACAAGCAACCTTAAAAGAGAATTTGTCATATTTCTATTGCTGAATTTCATCTGTTTTCTTCACGTTGATCAGAAAGTTTTGGGGCCCTGCTTTCTTCTGATAAATTCGAAATGCATACACAGCTAGGAGAAAGCAAAACCTGATACATGTGATTTTAGCCACTTGCAAATACAGGGGTTTTAGCCCATTCTGTACTCACATGCATGCTGATGCAGGTACCTCTTATTAACTGTGAAGACACACACAGGCCATCCCTGTAGAGTTTATCCTCCCACCACAGTCAAATTGATGTGAAAGGTCTTGCCAGTGGGTTATTTAAATCCTGATATTCTGTTCTGGCTTGTCAAGAATGCAGGGTATAAATCTCTTGGCACTTATCTTTCTACACTGCCCACTAACATTTTCTACTGTTTCTGTCTGTCCTCATGACATTTCCTGGAGAGCTTAAACTGAAAGTGCTAATTATTAATTTAGGGCTAGATTCTGGCTCCTACAGCCAGAGGCATGCTGCAGGGAATGCAAAGGGACTCCAAATTGTTATATGCACGTTCCCTACCACTGAGGTCCCTGCACATCCACTCCTTGACTCACATTAGGAAACCTTCACAATTCTTTTTAATCAAACCTTTCCAAACCAATTGTTATTTCAGATTGCAAATAAAAAATCAGATAGTTAAAGTTTGAAATGTTTTTTTTTTCTCAAACATGTAAGTACATTTGCTCAGTTTGAACAATAGATTGGATTAATCACTGGTGAGGGTTTTTTTCACATTACAGAGAGGATTTACCTCTAGGAAAGAAATATTTCATCATCCTGAAGCCCAGTAAGGCTCAGTGTTATTATGTCAGTAAAACAGGTTAACTGAGGCATAAAGGTGAAGTGACTTGCCTAAGGTCATGCGATAGATCAGTGGCAGAACTGTAAATCATAGAATCTTGTACAGAGTCATTTAAATCCCTGAAAAATGCCTTGCTCCATAAGATTTTCTTACTCCCTCTCATCAAGTATAAATAGTTTAGGCTTTCTTTGGCAGGCAGAAAGCCCTCTACTCTTTCACTTAATGGATTCCTAAGATAAAGGGTATTCACTGACCTGGCTCTAACAGGAAAACTCTCAGGGCAAACAGAAAGAGACTGTTTTGTTCAAAACACTCCTTGAATTTCCTGCAGCTTTACCATGGGTTGACTTACACATTTTTACAAATCCACTTATTTGTTAGGTAGTCAGTTGTTCTTATTTCCCTTGTCATCAAGCCTCTTCCTCCAGCAGTGTCCCTTCCTACTTCTCTGCTGTATGAATTGCTCTCTCCATTGACAATTTTTCCTATAATAGACTCTTATCTTCATTTAGAGCAACACTGTTAATGCATGCTATGGTAAATCAGAGGTCCTGGTTTTGCACAGCTTATGACTTGTGATGAAATAAGCCCCCTAAATATATAAAAAAGCCCTCTGGCTTTCACCATCTCCCCCTTTAAATCTTTCTCAAGTTCTTCCTCTGAAAACGTCTGCTCAAGAGTTGTTTGAGAGATCGCAGACGAAGTGAGGAATCTACTGCTGAATACTCTTAATTTTATAATACCTCAAATGCCAAATGTTTATACAGTTGTATATATTTCACTGTATTCTCTCATGTCTCTGCCTTATGAATAAGCCAGGCACCTGAACTGAACTCACTAATTCCTTTTTCAATTAGCTCAAAAGTTAATGGAATAAAGTAGAACAGTATATGAGCATTTCAGCTTTCAACAAATATGGTTCTTCGTACGGCAACGAGAAGAAAGACACAGGAGTCTTTGGTGTATAGTTATTGCTACGAATTTATGACATCTTGATGGTGTAGAGTTTTGATTTTCTCACTAGGAAGGAAAGGGGTATAAACAAAGCCTTGAGGAGGTCAAATAAATACAAAGTAGGTATCAGAGACCTTCACCATTCTCTCAGTCATTCTGTCCCCATTCAAGGTCAGAGGATGATGGGTCAAGGGCACCTGACAATGCCAGGCTCCACCAGAGCAGTTTAAATGAGGAAGTCCAGGTTATTTGAATGGTGAGTGTGTGTCTGGGTCAGAGGGTTTAGTAGATACTAGGAAGGAGCTAGTAGAAAGGTTTGATTACCTCTTCCCTTTGCCAAAATTCAAGTTTGATTCAGAATGTGGGGAACATTTTATTTGTTTTGTAATTTTTGACTGCTACAGAAGGAACTTTGAGTGAAATCTTCTGGTTTTGTTCTTTGTTCAGCACAATCTGACATTTGATTTTCACCCCTACTGTATTATTAGGCACATATTTATCTCTTCAGTATTAGTCTAGTGTAATGATTGTATCTTAGACCACGTGGAAAAGCACTGCAGAATGGTGATACATGGAACTTACACTGATGGCAACAAAACAAACTGCTTGTATTTAGTGGAATTGACTTGAAGCTATGAAGTCCTTAGTATTTTGAAGCCTACTTCAGGGACCACATCTCTCCTACTGAGATAAAGCCACAGTTATGAACAGCACAACTGCTCAAACTATCATTCTTCTGGAATGAATATAAATGATCATTTTCACAAATAATTTTGATAGGAAATTATTAACTATGGAAATTTGCCAAGACAGGTCAATCATAGAATGCATTTCTTCATGCACTGGTGAAAAAAAAAAAAAAGGGCATTTATGGAAAATAGCTGATTATTCTTTTCTCCATGTGTGACTTGTAGGGAAGGAGACAGGGAGGGAGAGAGAGAGAGAAAATGCTGGCAAAAAACAGGAAGTATTTTTCAGGTGCTTAGTACATCACAGAAATAACAAATTGAGGAAATTACTCACATTAGTAAGCTTGGCACCACATGCTTAACTATTCTTAAAGTTGTTTATTCTCAAGAAAACAAAGAATGAAGTTTATATTGCTTCTCTTGATAATATTACAAAGGTGCAGCCTGAGCCTTACACAATTATTTTCAATGAAGTCCTAATGAAACTATAATCCTTTATTCTGTGTGTTTGTTTTGTATCAAAAGCTGCTAGTTATGGAAGGAATTAAGAAATGTCTGTGCCAGCTGAATAAGTTTGCACGAAAATGCACCTTGCAGCAGACAAAGGCAAAAAATTTGGATGACTCCCCAAGAATCTCAGTCGTGGTTGAAACACAGATTAGATGCCATCACTGAGAAATTGCTCTAGGTTTAGATACAGTCAACAGCAAACTTTACAAAGCCCATACAAAAAACTGTGCTTCTGTACAACATTATTTGACATTTTGAAAGAAGTTTAAATTTTCCTGAGCTACACCAAAGAAGCCAGGGGTTCAGAGTTCAAAAAATCCCTGTTTTAATGTTTATGAGGATCATGGGTCTCAATTTTTTTTTCTAGTACTTAATATTTATTCATGATATTTAATGACTGAGGAATTTCCCATTAGAGACAAAAACCCCTGTTGGATCATTTTTGTTTAGACTTCAGCACTTTTAGAATAATTTGCAAAGCTAGTAGCCTGTGGAGAGGAGTTCTCTCATGTGATATGTTCAGTTCCACCAACATTTTAAAAAATAATTACACATTGACCCGATTACTAGTCAATCTTATATAGGGTGTACAGAATGAAACTACCTGTGGTTTTGGAGCTTTGGTGAGTCAAAAATAAATTTTGACAGGACTAAATTTTTTGAAAATTCAGGCTGAATTAGAGAAATGTAACATATGCAAAAAATTATGAGAAAACAGTTTGAATTTCTACTCTTCTGTAGCTTCTCACAAATCACTGAACATTTTAAGCTGATTAGATTTTCTCCCCTACCATGAAGGGAAATACTTATTTTTTACAAGAAAACTTAGAAAAATTAAAATTTGTATTGATTTAAGAGAGGTATTCTGTTTTTATTTAGCAACTCAACCACCAAAGGAAATATAATAACTTATTCTCATGACTTTAAATCCTCTAAATTTTGCACTGTACTCCAATGTTCTGTAAAATAGTCCTTTGCCTCATGTGAGATACCAGGTATCATAATAAACAGAATTATGCTCAGAATTAATGCATGATGATAAAGTTATCCAGATAGGAAATGGAGACAAGCCACTCTTTGTACCAGAACTTCAGTTTCTCGTGCAGAGGGACTGACTAGTCATTATGTCTGAAATCCCAGATGGTTTCTCTGGAGCTATGACTTGCACTAAGCTTTTCAAGAGAAAAGTAGAAAAACCCCTTTAAATAGCAGGGGTTTTTTTTAAATTCCCAGTGGAATTACTGTAATAGTAATAGCAACAATAATAAATTAGATTATTTTAGTGCCATGTTGGGCATTGACTGAACATATCCTCTAGAGACAGTGTGGTATTTGCATCATGTTGTAGTCCGAAAGAAGCCGGTATGTTTTCTTTAGAAACCAAGCTCTTTTCTACATACCTATGTGTGTAATTAATATCTTTTCCTCAAACATCTTCTCAGATTAATCTGTGGTGAGGGTTAACTTGGAAAAGTCTCCTTTTTAAAACTCATTACTGGTATGCCTGGAACCGTCTCTCCAGTCTCCTCTCACCATGACATTTCTATTCACTAAGTGAGAATTCTAGCTTTCTTCCAAGCCAGAGTTTTACATGTGTCAGAGCCACTGGAGGGTAAACCTCATCCTCTACCAGTCTTCCTTCCTCAGTTCCAGCTTTGCCTTTTCTTTGTTCTTGTTATGATGTCTTTGTAACTCACTCATTTAAATGGCATGAAAGTTATATTAGGAAGTATCTCCCCATTATACTCCTCTAAAGACACAGAGATGGTGTTGCTGTATTTATGATGGTTTAGTAGGTTTTCCTTAACTTTCAGCTCCTTGTACTTTCCTAGGAGTAGTGCAGGAAGAAGAGCTGTGGCCTTCACATGTGTCTTAGTTGGGTGGTGACTGCTCCTTACAACCATACTATATGGTTGCCATTTAAAAAAATTTCACCTTGTGGTTTCTATCATAGGGAAAAACTGTTCCAATAGGATTAGTGAAGGATTTATGTAGGATAGGGAGAGGGGAAGAATAAACTGTTTTCCTTATCTTACAAAGAATAGGTCAGCTGCAATGAAGAAACAGTCTGGAATTTCCAAAAGGAAGGTAGAGTAGGGTGTTGTCCTTTTCTGTGCCTTGAAGCTCCAGAGCAATTTTATCTTGTCAAAGCATGATAATCTCAGTTGTGCCTACACAGCATGACTGAGCCCTGATGTTCAAAGTTGCCCTAAGCAGGGAATCTGTCCTTGTTCAATATGTTAAATGTCGTGCCCTCTGTATTTTTCTATAAATAATTGACTGAGTTTTAAAAAGGAAATACTTTACAAACTAGTCGGGAAGAAGAAAGATAGGAAAATTCTAGCAAGAAACAAGGAGGAGTTTAGAGTGCACAGCTAAGATTTATGAAATAGAGTTAATAATACTGCATCTTGCACAAACATGTTGTTGATTGACTGGGCTCCCTGGATCTGAGTTGAGGGCCATGGAGAGTCCCTTTTTGCAGTCAGTGTGAAAAATAAAACATGTCAAATAATTGCAGTAATGATGCAAAGAGCTGGGGGTGCAATGTAAAATTTCATATTAAATCAAAGTCAGAAGTGCCTCTTGGCCTGGCCTGTTAATGCTTTCTGTAACCGTAAAATTTGGCTGCACTTGTGCAATACAATACTGGTGAGAAAACATTACAATTATTACCATGCTCTCAGAAGACAAATCCTAAATCTGAACAACCAAGGTATGTAAAGCAATGGCAATTTATTTTCCTAACCAGCAGAGAAACAGAGAAGTACAGAAAAAAACCACACTCCCAGCCTCCTATGATTAAGAAAACAAGAGAGATGTGTTTATGTAAATGGTGGAGAAATCCTAAAATGTTTCACCTGGCGTATGTCCCAAAATGGAAGGCCCAGAAACCATTTCTCCTTGTCTGGTTCTTGGCAGGAAGCTCGCTGGCTTTCGTTTTGCCCCATGGAGATTATACTCCTTCATTTTAGGGGAGGCCAAAGGGCAACCCTGCTGATAAAAGAAACAAATGCCAACCTCATCCTCTTGACGCACGCCAAAAGACGTACACAAATTAGAAGCCAGAGTAATGAGTTCAAGGTCCCCAGTGTCCCTCTGACCTTTCTATCCCCTTTCTCTGGCCTCTCCTACAGTTCAGACAGGTACAGTCCAAGTTTTCACCTCTCTGTCATCCACTTTAGTAAAACACAAAAACATTGTCCAAAATAGTGTGGGTTTGTTTCCTCCTAAAGCCAATGATGGGCTTAAAGGTTGCCTGCCTCGGACATTTTTTTTGCCATTTCTAATCCACTGCTTGTTCACAGAAAGGCATACATAGTGCTTTCTGGATGACAGAGTGATCCTGAAGGACACACAGATTTTCAGGAAGAACTTGGCAGTTTCAGACAGAGACAAACTACAGCTGTACTCCCTCCATCATCTCTTCTCTGCTTTGCCTGCTATGACTGTTACTGTCACAGTAAATCTAGGCAGATGATGTAACCAACCAAAAAAGGAAGCTGCTGTTTTTCTTTTTTCCTGATAAAATTGATAAAATTAAAGTCTGTGCTTTTCTGAATTATTTGAAGTTATGGAAGTCTTAGTGATCTTGTTGCTGGTATGATTGCCATCTAAAGACTGTCCCTCTTAGCAGATTGCTTTTTGCCTTAAATGTGCTATAACTTTGAAGGCATAAATACTTGCCTGTTGTCTTGAAGACACATCCCTTTAAGTCCAGAAGTGCTTGTCAGCCTCCCAGGAATACACTGTAATACATCTTTGTTTCTATGCCTGTTTCAACACCATATGGCCTGATTGAAACCTGTGGAGTTGATATTTCATAGTGGTTGTGAAGGGGCATGTGAACCTCCTGTGAAATACTGTGTCATTAAATGCAGTGTGTTAAAATAATGCAATTGTATATAGCTAGTTATTGGTGGTATGAAGACTGAAAGGTGCAACTGCTGAATTTCCTCCCTGCAGAATACTCTGCAATTCTCACTTGCATGAGTAATATTTGCTGATGTGAACTCCCTTTCCAGATCTACCAGGAATTTGACATGAAAGTTGCTGTAACGAGCTGTTAATGACAGGCTCAGCAGAACAGTATAAACTGAAGCATATACTGAAGTAATTGGATCATCAGCATTTTCATTTTGTATTATTATTGATAAAAATTGATTAGGAAAGAAATGCGCTTTGAGTTATTCACGTACACCGTGTACAGAGACCGATATTTATTCTTTTTAGTGTATATACTGGGTTGCCTAACTGTCTACAGACACAAACAGCCATACTTTAGCTTTTCTTATAAGACTAAAAAAGGGCTTTGAGGAAAAAAAATTGAGAGGCCGAAGATGTTGTACCTGGTCACATATACAGGGATTGGTGGTCAATGGCTCAATTTTGAGGTGAACAAAAATGATGAGTAGTGTCCTTTGAGGGGTTGTGTTGGGACCATTACTGTTTAATATGTTCATCAATGACACAGACATTGGGATGCTGTGCACCCTCTTTTGCAGGCACCAAGTTGAGTGGTGTGGCTGACTCACCTGAGGGATACAATGCCATCCAGAGGGACCTGGGCAAGACCAAGCAGTGGGCACATGAGTACCTGAGGTTCAAGTGCAAGGTCCTGAATGTGGATCAAGCAACCTCCAGTATGAATATAGGCTGTTGGATAAAGCGACTGAGAGCAGCCCTGCAGAGAAGGACTTGTGGGGATTTGTTGATGAAAAACTGGACTTGGGCTGGCAATGCATATTTGCACCTCAGAAAACCAACTGTATCCTGAAAGCACCAAAAGAAGTGTGGCCATCAGGTTGAGGGAGGTGATGTTCCCCTCCTTCTTCCCTCTGGTTAGCTCCTGAGTACTGCATGCAGCTCTGGAGTCCTCAGTCCAGGAAAGACAGAGACCTTTGGAGCAGGTCTGGAGGAGGACCATGAGATGGTCAGAGAGTGGGAGCACCTCTCCTGTGATGAAAGACTGAGACAGCTGGGGCTGTCCAGCCTCAAGAAGGGTGGGTTCTGGGGAGACCTTATAACAGCCTCCCAGTACCCAAAGGGGATTTATAAGAAATGAGGACAGACTTGTTATCATGGCCTGTAGTGATAGGGTAAATTGTAATGGTTTACAAATAAAAGAGGGTAGTTTCAGACTAGATAAAAGAAGAAATTTTTTTATGAATGAAGGTAGTGAAACATTGGAACAGGTAGTCCAGAGAGCTGGTAGATGCTCCCTCCTTGGAAACATTCAAGGTCAGGTTGGATGAGGCTCTGAGAAACATGATCTAGTTGATGATGCATCTGCTCATTGCAGGGGGCTTGGAGAAATGGTCTTTAAAAGTCCCTTCCAACCCAAACCATTCTATGATTCTAGTTCAGAAAGGTATTTCTGACTGAGTCACTGCATGCTAACTTTTGCCTCTAATGTGGCCTTATTAGAAAAGATCTCTACAGTGAAATGGAGAGTACAAAGGATCCATGTCCTGACCATGGGTTTCATGAATACTGATTTCAAACCAGCTTTAATCTGAACTCATGAACTGAATTTCCTTTAGGTGTGATTAGGTGTGGTTTTTGGAACATAACTTCTCCTTTAGTTTTATCTTCAAGGAATTAAAATTGCTCTCACTGATAGAATATCTCATTGAAATTAACCATTTTGGATAATTTTCAACCATTTGCTTCAGAACTACTCTATTCATCTGAACTAATAAAATTACTGGACACACCTATGAAGAAGTATATATAATATAATATAGCAATATACACATATAATATGTATATAATATCTCTGCATGTGTTGTCTATGTGGCAACACAGAGTACATTCATATTAAATATTTATCGTGTGCCTGACCTTGCTTTTACATCCTAATGAGCCTTGTGGACCACAGTATTTACATTAGGACACTGCTTTTAACTTGCTCTCTTTTTGCTGAGACTGAATCTTTGTGGAGGACCTGTGCAACCGCTGCACCAGTAGAGAAGAATGATATCTTACAGATATATTTCAAACAAAGGTTGAAAGATAACTTACCCAACCAGACACCCATTTCTTCTGACAGGCAGCAATTAGCATCTCATCTTCTTAACAATCAGCTGTTTGCAATTTTTGTGTGGTTCACTGTGGTGCTCCAGGTGGGAGGGAGATCAGGCTTCCTAGGGGGAACAGGTTGCCTTCTGACAACTGGCTTTCCAGGGATGTCCAGGGAGAGTCAGAGGAGGCACTAGAACAAAACCAAAAGTATTAAGTCAATTACCCAGAAGTGGGTAAAAATGGGTACCCAAAATACAGAACAAATGTGCCAAAAAAATGGAAGCTTCCTTGAGATTTCATTCTCCATTCCAAACTTTTGTCGGCATTGGTTGACCAGTAAAAGTTGGGAAGACTTCAGTAACTAAAAGGAAAAGCATTCAAAATTTAGGATCTGTTGTAAACCACTATTTTAGCTTTGATCTTAGCTTACTTCTGCTACTACTAGTCTATCTATTAATTTATAATTATACCAAACTTTACAACTGTCCAGCAGATAATGTTATGATACAGACTGTATGATACTAGGTATCATATGCATATCCAGATCTTTTTTTCTCCTACAGAATTTCCCTGTAAATGGTCTGGAATATGCTCTCCCCAAATACTAACTCTGTAATGGACACAAAAGCTAAACCTCAAATGTCAGTAAATAATTCAACATCCCACTAAACTTCTGAAGCTATGCCTTATCACAAACATATTGTGAATTCCTACTATAGAAATATTTAATATAGCAGATTTGGTTAATTACTACAGGAAGCTGAAGGGAAGCTGAAGGGAAGCTGAAGCTTGTGGCCTCCTAAATAAATTGCTCTTTTTCTTATTAACTAGGTGCAGCTAATCAATTGGACAAAACTTGGGGGAGTCTAAAAAAGAAAACTGGATTTGAGAGTTTAAATTAACCATGAATGAGAGAAATGAAGTTGCTGATCATTTCTGTTTTAATGGATGATGATCAGCAATTTGGGAATCATCTGGCTGATGAAACAGAGGGGGAAAAAAAACAACATGGACCTGTGTCTACTGTATGATTACCTTCAAAACTATCAGTTGAAAACAAAACTTTCAGATAAGTTGCATTTATTTAAGGTTCAAATTTTTTTGGTTAGGATGGACACGATATTTTCAAAAATACTGCAGAATATTATCAGAAGTCTGGTCTTGTATCTAAACACTAAGACTCATCCAAATATGCTTTAATTTCTGCTTTACATTTTTTTCCAGGTCTGAGACAGTTTGTATTTTTAGTCTTAATTTAACATCAATTTTCTAAACTAACTGAAAATTATTCCTGTAAAACTACATCTAGCAGAACACTATTGCCTTCACAGAGACCTGTGCTTCAAAATTGCAACACCTGTAGGATGAAATGCACTCCTCCCATCATAAATATTGATTAACAAAGCATTATATTTTAAGATCAACCCCAAAGACTGAAGCAACAGGATTTAAGTCCTTAAGTAGAAGATGAGCAGTGTTATGTGGGGACCACTGCTTTGTGGGTCTCTGTAAAGGCCTGTTCTAGGGACAGTTTTGGCTTCCATAAAGTAATAGATGCCCTTTAGAGCTCTTTCTAATGCCCCTTTCACAGCTTTTGCAGCACCTTTGCATCACTTTGTGTAGATGTTGATGATGATCCATTACGGCACACATCCCTTTAATTACCCCAGCTCCAGCTAACTTGGTCAACTCTTTGGTGACAGCACCAAGACTGTGTTTGTAGTCATAATATGGAATCAAACCACTGAAATGGGGCAGTGCTTTATTACAGGCTAAGAAACATCTCATTAGTACATTAATGCAATAAGCAGGAGTGAAATAGAGAGTGTAAATCATGAGTGCTGAGTTAAGGGGCAATAAATGGTTTATCTGATTGTATGTCAGAAAAGATAGGATTAACTAAGTGTTGCTTCTGTATACCAAAAGTTTCCTGTAGCGAAAAGACTTAAAGAAAAATTCAAAATTAACTAGAACAAAATAACAGAAGGTTAGTTTTTCTTATTTTTCTATTGGGGAAAAGATCATAATTATTGTATAGAGGACAAAAGCTCTCAAACCAGAAGGAAATGCTAAAATCAGTCCAAATATGGGAAGAAGCCAGTGGACAGATCAGAAAAAAAAAAATCTTGTTTACTGTAAGAGATAAGTAGTCTGGCTCTACCAGGTTCAACGACTCCAGTATATAGAACATAACTAGCACAGAACAAACAGGGAGAATCAGCCCTTTTGCAACCTATATGAAATATCAGCCTTACTCCTCTGATTGCCGTTCTGGAGAGTAACATATTTCTTCAAGCTAAGAAGCAAAATATAACAATTGGTGTAATAAATCTACAAAAAACACAATGTGCACTTTTTAACCTCACAGGAAGGAATTATGGAACCTGTGGTGAGCCAAGAAAAGACCCCGAGTAATCAAGGACCTTGAGTCAATACAAAGCTGTTGTAGGAGTTCAGTTAAATCAGAGTGAAAAAGACAATTGTTTTTCATGCAGACATTGTCCAAAGTATCCAGATAAAGCTTTTCTGGCATCCTCAATTAACTGCATTTTTTGCTGTTAATATTTTGGTTTTCATTATTCCTTTTGTGATCTGAATCAATAACAGGCCTTGGGAAAAGCTAAATGGGACACAAGAACTTTTGGACAGATATTCTATAGTATAATTACGTCCCATTTAATCCAAAGATAATTTCTTTCTCCTACTGCAGACTTCCTTTGTAAAAGGAAACCTCTCACCTTGACTCCTTCTGCCTTAGATTCCCTCCACTGCAGCTAGAGGCCCTGTTGCCTTGCCAGGCAATTAAAGGGATTGGATTGGAAATGCTAAACGCCATAGCAAGGGGGACTTAGGACACAGACAGTAAAACACTGCAGCAAGATATTTTGTGCTAGAATGAAGGAAATATGAAATGAAATTCATAGCTGCTACTACAAGAGTAAATAGCTCCCTTGCCTGCTAAGAAAAGACACGTCCTTTTGTTGGAGGATGTGACCTACTGGTCACAACGGGGTCAGGGATGTGTGTGGGTCCCATGTAACAGGAAGGGCGAGCAGAACACATATCCTGGGCAAAATAGTTACATCACAGAGGAAGCCTGAGAGCACCTCATCACTAAAAGCAGTATTGCCTCATGGTTAGAAGTTCCCCACATTGGCCAGCAGTGAACATTTGGCTCCTGGTGCCTACCTCAAGAGCCTGTACTCTGACTGCTGAGCTACTGGGTAGGGGACTCTGGGGAGGAGGGAACCATCTCACATTGCTGATTGGGAAAGTGCACTTAAAGCCTCATCCCCGGTGAGCCCGGTTGGCATTAGTTTGGCACAAGATTTGGCAGGTGCCCAGTGTCCAAGAACATTGCATTTAGTGGTGAACACATTCAGAAATGTTATGTATAATGTTAAATATAATGTCTTATGTAATGTCGTATATAAGGATGTAGATATAGATTTATACATATAGCTATAGAAGCCAAAATAAGGAAATAGAAAGACTTAGTCAAATACATCTGCTCAAGTAGTTTGACAAATTTAGATAAGCATAGTGGAAATAATCAAAACAATTTATGTGTATGTCAGCTCATGGCTGCACTTGAAACAGTGTATAAGACAATTGAACTCTAACAATACCTCCTTTTTCTGCAGAGTTTGTTTCAAATCAATCATATTTAACCACTGAAGAGGTATTAGTATGAACAGATGGAAATGTGTGATTAATAACTAGCAAAAAACTCTTGAAACAGGAAAATTATTATTCTTCTAGTGAAGAAATGAAAGTTAACAATGGTCAAGCTACTTTTATAGCCAGACATGGTGGATTATATTACAGCAATATTAACATGAAAAAGACAGAAGAATTCTTAATTTCTCTTGCTTTCTTTACCAGAGAGGAGATTAACTATTTTCACAAACTAGCAAAGGAAATACTGGACCCTTAATATTCATGGTAGAAATGGTAAAAAAAAAAAAAAAAATTAGGCTGGATCCTTCCCTCACATTGCCTTTAATCAAAGAGAGAGAACTGGGACTAGGACAGGGTAATGTTATACATTAGTGTTGGTATAATGATCCTTCCTGACCCTAGAAGTCCTTGAATTTACCATCTACTGTGGGTTTTTCTGTTTTGCTTTCCCTAGTAAGCTAGAACTTCTCACTCTTTAATGAAATGGGAGAAAGCTTGCAAAAACTGTCATCTCTTGACATAAAATTAACCCACATGCTTATTTCTGCAGTTCCTGTATGTATGAGATAATTCTTTTATATCCACAGTTTTGAGAAAAAATACTCTCTTGTCTAATTGGTAGAGCTTTTACCCTAGTTTCTGGTTTAGATTCTCTCATGCAAAATTGAAGATAACCTCAGTGCCACAGTGTGAGCAAGTGTACTGGCCACTAAGCTAGAGAAATAAAAGAAGAGAACTCACATTCCCAGTTTTTATGAGGAACACTGACCAGCCATACTAATTCTTGGTGAATTTAGGTGAAGTTTAATTCCTTTCAGCTCCAGCCAATAACAGTTCTTTTCAAAATATTACTCTTTTTAAAATAATTAATCTAAGATGATTATTGGTTTTTAAATCAACTTCTGTGAATCATATTTTTGGGGCAAATCTCCATGGCTGGTGAGGTACACCAAAGCTACTTTCTCACATCCCAATTTGCTCAGACATTTTCTAGCTCTAGTACAGGATGTGAACATCAGAAAGGCAGAAATGAGGGGCACAGCTGGCATGTTCTACCTCCTCAGAGTGGGAGGAGGCTGGCTTTTTTTATCTGTATTTACATATTCCTCCACTTAAATACCTAACAGTCCTCATCCATCACATCTGGAAAACCTGTGCTTATTTGCCAAATTCTATTCTATTTCTACCATGGTGGTAGAAATTCTGAAAGTTAAATCTTAAATTGTTGCAATTCTTTTGCAGAAGTTGTGTTAGCAGTGTTTCCTCTCAGAAGCAGGATTCTGATGAGCAGTTGTGTTTGAGGTCATAGGTGAATGCTCTTCACAGAATAATAATGGAAAGATGTCTGCTACCTCATGAAAAATTAGGTGTACAGCACAGGCTGGAACTGGTTCAGTAAAATTCCAGCCTAGTGTATGTCAGAAAAGAGGAAAGGACAGATCTCAGCAGGCTTTCTGTAACTGAAGCTGATTTAATTAAATTATTTGTTTCATAATTTCTATGTGATCAACTACGTTTGCTAAAAGAAATAGATTACAAGCAGAAAGCCCCTATGTCAACATTTCTACAGAAAATTTAGGTGAAATTCTTTACAACTGTCGATTCCTGCATAAATCAGTCTCCTTGCAAAGACCCAAACTTGGTTTCAAGGGAGGCATGTGCCAACACAGGGTTTCCAGATGGACACTGGAAAGGTCATTTCCAGGTGGAGCACAGAAGGGAAAGTGAACGGGTTTGTTTTTGTAACTTTGATCAGGATTCACCTGGAGCACTAAGATTACGTTATCCTGGATTCCAGAGTGAGCTTAAAAATTTGTTCCCCACGTGTTCTTTTTCCCAGGATGTCCAGGCAAACCAGTATTTTTAAAAGTGTCTGCTTTAAATCCCATTTTTTTCTGAATTTAGGATCTCAGGAAAGGAAGGTGGTCATGATAGGATAGAATATAGTTTGCTATACTGTGGTATTCTTAAGGAAAGAATATAATTTTGCACCATTGTTCTTGGACATACTGCTCTCACAAAGGCCATGTAGAAAAAGCAAAAAAAGGTTTGGTCTTGTAAAACATTGATCAGTCTTTCCTCTGTGAAGTACATGAAGGTGTTTGAAAAAGGACTGCTTGTAATGTCCACTCCTGAACATTACAGTCCCTGTCCTGATTTCACAGCTGGACTGAAGAGCATTGGCCACTTCTTGAGTAAAAGGCTTCTAAGAACTGAAATTTGTCAGAGTACAGAAAAGACCAGCTAGAACTCCTGAGCTTTTCAAGCAAAAAACCAATTTTTACTTGCCTTCTTTTTCCAGATTTGAGTATGTATTCCTTCTTAATATTGACTTGTTGCAGCAAGCAGTGCTTCTTGCCTGAAAGCAATCCTTTCTCTGTTTCTAGGGTTACCAGAGGAATAAAATGGTAAAAAAAGAAAAAGAAAAAGAAAAAGAGAAAGAAAAAGAAAAGAAATAAAAAAGAAAAAGAAAGGGAAAAAAAAAAGGAAAAAGTAGCAAACAGCAGAACAGACCAGTACTCAGAAGTTTCCAGGTCTGTTTTGCAATACAGAACCCAAGGGGTTTTGATAGGGTCTAAATTTGGCAAAATCAGCTTTCCCATCCCTCCCTAACTTTATTTTTCTGGCCTCTAACTATTTTTACTCCAAGTTTCTCTCTGTCTCTGTGGATGTAGAGGAATGATCTATGGATAGGAGTCTGGGAATAGGATAAAAAAAGTAAAACTTCCTGGAAAAAATTAATGTTGAAATTCTGAAAGCAAAGCCAAGGATCTAACACTGTACATTATTATATATCAGCATAAGTATATGGGGACTATATAATCCACTAATTCATATTAATGAATAGGTCTACTCTATTGTCTAATTCACAGACAAAACAAGAGCCCACCTGTCTTCTATCACCTTAAAGAAAAACGGAAGGTCTGAATCTTTTCATCAAGATGTAAAAATGAAGTTAGAAAGTATCAGTAGTCCCCTTTTCCACTACATTCATACATTGGAGATATGTTTTTTACTTGGCACTATGGCTTCTTACAGCATTGCAACATGCAAGCTCATATGCAGTGACTTGATTTATTTAAAAATGTTTTTATTTTTTAAAAATAATATTGTTATTAGTATTTACATTTGAGAAATCCACCCAGTCTCGTGAGATAATAAAAAAAGGTGACGAAAATCAGAGTTGATGGCCACTTGCATTATTTCCTTCTCCAGCTGGACTATACTTTGACTTGATTGAATATAAAATGCACAGAAAAATTTGCAAGGCCTTAAGCTGCTCAATGTGATTCTAAATGCAAACTAAAACCTTCTTTGTGTATTGTGTTATTATTTTACTGAAGGGATACATTCTACATTCATAAAAAAAGAGTGGTTTTCAAATAAAGTTGAAGAAGTACTTTGTCTCTTCTTAGAAATATGCTGATGCTATATTTTTCACGTTGTTTCTACCAATGTTTGGAAATATTAATCAGAAGAAATACATGTATTTACTGTGATTTTGATTTACTATGTGACAGTTTTTAGACTTGAAAAGAAATGTTATCAAGAAATTTTACCTTCATACACATTTTAAAATAGTTTCAACTTGGGATGTGGACTTATTTTAGAAACTCTCTTGATGTTATGACATCTTAAAGAAAATTTTAATTTTTTCACTGAAAGATATACAGGAAATCCATCACTACTCAATATCTCTGTAGGATTCTTGCTTGACTGGAGTCGAGTCTCCAGCTGCTGTGAGATTTAATAACACCCTGGTTATGATATCATCCAATAGCAAAACCTTCTGGACAGCTGGAACAATTTTTACACTAATGCTGTAATTAGATACATAGAATTGTCTTGGTACAGAAAATTACTTAAGGCTCAAACTAAATACAATGTTCCACTTACTAGCCAAAGGTCAAAGAAGTTGTTTCCAAATCTACCAGCCTGTTCTTTAGAAGAATTGACTGGGAAGCCCTGGTCCTTTAGTCAAATCATAGCTTGAATCAATACCTTTTATGGAAAGACAAAAATACAGTTTCCAAATGAATTTTTTTTCCTGTTGTGCCACCATATTTACACCTTAGCCATTAGTTCAATATTTTTCTCCTAGATGTAAATCATTATTAAGTTTGGATCGCTTTCATAATAGATGCTGTAATATACTTTTTTCTTTTTCTCTAAGCAAATACCAATATTTCACAAGAAACTGCTTGTGACCAGAAAACCTGGTCAGTCCATAAGCTCCACAGCAAGTGAGAACTAGATGAGGCCCTTGCAGGTAGGTCACACTTCTCAAAGATTGCCATTTAGGCAACTTAGTTGATTCATTGTTGAATTACTGATAGTTCTTCAAATATCTTTGATTATTGATTCAGACTGATGGAAAGTGCTATTTGGAATGTGAATTCTCTTAGGACAAAAAGTTTTACATAGCATTATTATTGACAGACCTGAATTTGGCCCACAGATAAAAGATTAAGTGAGAAGTCCTTGAATGTTTTGAAAAACTGAAAGCTGTAAAACTTTTCAAAACTGTAAATTTTTTTAAGAATTAAATCTATAAATGTTTGGTAAAAAATGGGATCTAAATCTGTTCCTTTAAATTCAGAAGAACAGAGATGTCTATGACAGTCTCAGTATTTAACTGCTACACTCATCAGAAAGGAAACTATTCAAGCTTTTTAATGCACTACAGTATTATTTTTACTTAGTCAATAGCTACTTGAATGAATGTGAAATGAGTTAAAGTGATTTGGCTGGGATTCAGTAATGCATGGGAAATACTTAAGATGCAGTCAAGAATGCTACAACCAAAATTAATCCAAGTAAAATAAATACCCATCCCCATAAGTGGCAGAAAACTTAGTATAATAGTGAAGAAAAATATGAGTGCAAAAGATTAACAGGGGGGCCTTGAACCAGCTAGCTGTTTTTTTGTACAAGGTGGTGTACTCAGGCTGAGGAATGGAGACTAAAATCTAGCAGCATTTTAAAACTGACCTTTGATTTTCTCCACACAGAGAAAAAATAACTTCAAATTAAGAATCAGTTTTCTGGAGGACAGAGAACAGGGTGATGGAAGTGAAAATGGTTGATCTCACAGAAGATAAATTAAAGAATTGTACCAAGAGAGATGATTAATTAATTAAATAAGGTAGTTAAGCATGTTTCTGAAATACTGCACTGAGGATCAAAGGGAAACATCAATGTTAGATGTATAAACCAGAAAGCATTTAGTAGCAGATAGCCAGCATAACCTGGTGAATTTGTGACATTGTTCATAATATAATGTGAAAATTTTGGGAGTCGAGTAGATTCATCAAGATTTTATTAATTTTTTATTGACCTTTTAAATGCACCCTATCTCCCACCTTGTCACGGTATCATGACAGACTCTTGAGTAAACCCTGCCTTATTTGTGCTGCAAGTGCCAGAGAAAATGGCTTCTGAGAGGATGCTGACTCTCAGCATTACGGAGCTTGTATACGGATATGAAGCTGGGCATTCTGTGTGGAAAACTCTGTGCTATAAAACCAAAATATCATGGTTTGATTTCTGACAGCTGCATAACAACCCAGAAGTTTTTTTCCTTTCCCAACCTACCAGCTGTCCAACTAAAAATGGAAATGATTTATGTTCCCCAAAGCCCAGCTGACTGACAGGCAATGCAGGAAGGAGTGGTAGAGCCCCACTGTGCTATGGCACCTCCAGAGCAATGGGAAGGGAAGTGAGCAGATCAGAGGGATACTCCCTCTGCAGGGATCAGGGAGATTTTTCATACCCAAAAGTTGAGCTATGCATGACCAGGCATGGAAGAGAGCTGGCCTATGATTTTTAGTGAAATTCAAGAAGAAATGCACTACCCCAAAGGGTATATATTTCCCTGATTTGTACCCAGAGGTAGATGGTATGGTGGATTATATATGTTCATCATACAGGAAGCAATCTGATAGCTCTTTGACACAGTGTATATGTACACTAGTTTCAGGAGGGTAAGAATATAAACTCACTGGAGTCACTGATTTCCCTAGGTAATAGAGTTATTCAGAGAATATTAGTTGACAGCTACACCCACTTGCAGTCATCAATTCTGCAAGGGCTGGTATGGAAGTTTAAAATGCCAGTATTCGTCTCTTTCTCTCTCCTAAGTCTTCATTATAATGTATCTCACTATATTTTAGAAACTTAGTCTACTTTTTTGGCAGATGTGACAGGCAGCTGTAACATTGATACCATCAGTGCTGCTCATCCTTCTTTTTCTTCTTACAGTGATTCTAAGCACATATTAATTAAGAGAAATAGGAAAGGTGCAATCAATTTATTTAATGTAGTTAATTAAAAAGAACCAGTGAGCTGCTATCAGATAAAATATGGCTTGGGCAATTGCAATTTGACAAATTTTAATCAAAATATTTTTTTTTTTTTTTTCCTTTCAACAATATGTGCTTCTCAAAGCTTTCATTAACCAAAATATTTTATGGCACACAGGAAGCAAGCTTGAACAAATCTTATTCAGCTTATCAAAATATAAAGACACCCTGTACATCTAGGACTTATATTTTTCAAAGTTCAGTGTTTAGGCAGGGGGAAGAGCAAGGATGGAGAAAAGGCTTTGAATGCTTGTAAGAAATGGGTTTCCTTTTCCTTTAATTTGCTTACCTATTAGTATCTATTAGTGGCATTTTAAAATATGGTTTATAAGATAAACTTTTGAAATATTATGTGCCAAATGTGCAAATATGCCACAAGTTAATTAAATGACATGTAATTTTAAATAATTGAACTAAGTACAGCTGGAGAGTTCAGTGGGACTCGAAATCCTTAGCAGAGTATTTAATTATCTCCTTATGTGATGCAACAGAAAAATATTTGGCCTTGAAAAGTGATCTAAAGGTAAGGAGATTCATCCTGCATTAGATGAGAGACAATGCTAGGCAGATCAAGAAATACACATAAAGTAAGGAGGTAGTTTAGGAAAATGAATGCTTCAGCTGATCTTGTGTGGTAGGGCTGGAAGTAGGAGAGAGATGGTTGTTAATGATACAAGTGACCATTTCAAGACTTTGCAGTTCACCTGCAAACAAACTGAGCTTGGAAAGGTTTACTTTACTTTACTTTCTACCTAAAAGGAAAAGCACCTTGAACTGTGTGTCATAAGAGACGCTCAAAATTTCAGCTAGGTCCCATTTAAAATACTCTTGTCTTAAATATTTTTTTTTAAATAATTGAAATTATGGGAATTAAAGTGACATATTACAAAATTTGGAAAAAAAGATTAAGTTAAGAGGAGATGACATGAGCAGCAGGAAATCCCCAAAGAAGGGGGATTGTCTCAGATTGAAGGAAAATATTGAATACTTGCTGCTTTTTGAAGAGACATAATTTTCCTAGGTTCCTACTCATTTGCAGAGCACTGTATTAATGCATCTTATTGGATCACAGATCTTAGTTTCCCAGGTGTGAGAAATTCTTAATTCTGTGAGAGTTAGTCCATAAATTCCTCAGTATCAATGAAGGAGCAATGTCTTTGCTGAAGACATGAATCATGGAAACTTCTGAGCTGGAAGGAACACTGAGTTCAGCTCCTGGCTCTGCCCAGGACAATCCCAAAAATCACACCATTTGCCCAAGGGTGTTGTTCAAATGCTTCTTGAACTCTGTCAGGTTTGGTGCTGTGACCACTTCCCTGGGGAGCCTGTTCCAGTGCTCAACCACCCTCTGGATAAAGAATCAAGAATTGACAATTTGTTATCCAGTGGAGATTCTGCATAATGATACAAGCTGGAGGACAACACCTTTTTCATCAAGGGAATGTGTTCTGTATCAGACCTTTACTCTGCTCATGACCTCCTTTCTACCTTGATCTTTGTTTTCCTTATTCCAAGTTTCATCAGGTGTTTGACTCTAGTGCAGTGGGAGCAGGTAGCAGGGCTGAAAGGTGATCCTCACAGAAAAGTTATGAATGGGGATAATCATCAGTTATAAAAAGTTATGCATTTTTACACTTCATTGTTATAAACTGGCAAAACTGAGGAAAACAAAATTCTGTCTTCTGTGTAATTCCACAGATTCACGGGAGGCAAAAATTCTGTAATTGAAATTGTGCTTGTACTGTCCAATGGAGAACAGAAGAACTTATACATTGTTAAATCTCTGCTAGTTTTGCTACCTGCTGATAGCTCAATGATTTCAAAACATGCACTGGATTTGCAACCACCATAAATAGAATTTTCCATATACTTAATTATAAATACATTTCTTCCATATGAAAATAACAAAGGAAAAACAATGACTGCTTTATGGCACAACACAGAAATATTCTTCTGTTCATGCCAATTAATTGCATCCAGTATGTATAGAGTGTCAGAAGAGTGGTTCAGGAAGGATTTCAGAAACAATTGATTAAAGACAGAAAATTTATTTAGATTCCTATAAAATGTACTGTCTATAATAAAGTTGTAGCAGAAAACTGAAAAGAAATTATACAATTTTTATGGCAGAAGTAGAAAAAAATCATAGACACAGAGGAAAAGAGTTTGAATTTTTGCCGGAAAAAGTATGAGAAATTAATTCACATGAAGATGTACACTACATTTTTTAGAAGTGAGAAAATATTCTTTTTCTATTGAATAATGCTGAAAAGTGGAAGGCAAGCAAAAAAAAAAAGGTGAAGATGGTGAGGCAGAAATTATGAATTCATAAGTGTAAGGAAAGGGAAAATAAGATTAAGTGATAACAGCTTTGTTTCCTTATCTAAATTTTGAGGCGTGAAATTGCTACTGAAATGGGTTTTTAAAATATATCCTTTTTTTTTGCTGTGCACTTCTTATTCTATGGAATAGCAGTTTCTAGAATTAGCAGTGACACCAGTTTCTTTGGACCTGCCTGGTATGACTACACGTGTGTCCGTGGGCTCGCGGGGCAGGGAGGTGTTTGAGGGCAGGTATGTGGCTGCTCATTCCCACACTGTGTGCCCCAGAGAAACTGCCCTGCAATTAGCACAACTCAGCTGGTTTAAAACAGCTGAAAACATGGTCCACATATACATTGTACAGTTATGATGTCTGTATCAACACGGTCTCCTTTAGGCATGTTTTAGCTTAATAAACAAAGCTATGAAAGGAAATGCAAAAGTGTATTGCCATCACAGGCTTGGAGCTACTAAAAGGCTATTATATTCCTTGCATCATAAATATCTCTCATATACTAAGCTAATCCCTTTGGACTGATGCAGTATGGCAAAATAAAAGGACCTTTTTGCATTTAGTTTAAAAACCTTAAATACCATGAAAAAAGACAGCATTAACATTGAATTTTCTGTTTTTAGAGTCAACAAGTTAATTCTGTTTCTTAGAATTTATCCTGCTACTTTATTGCCTTTGGAAGCAATTTGAAAGTGTTGGGTGCATAATAGTCAATAAATCATATGAGAAAAGAAGAAAAGCGCCTTTGTTCTTGAACAAAAATGGTAAAAGCTGCAAAATTATGCCATTTTTAAAGGGGAAAAAAATAAAGAAAAGAATACATCAGAAAATAAATAAAAAATAAATAAAATAAATACAGATTTGAGATCTGATAGAGTCAAACTTCAATAAGGTTAAAGAAGAGAAAAATTATTCAGATCTGACTGTGGTAAACTGTTGATTTCAGAAACAGACCAAGGTTATATTCACAACAGACTTCTTTCCACTTAACTCTTATCTTTACATTACGTTATGTCACTGATGAAATACAGCAGCTCATGCAACAGCCATCAGGAAAGCAACATTTTAATTGCAAGTAAATGCAGGTATGTTAAATCTAATCTCCAAAGAGCAAATATTTACCAAGAGTTTATGATCACAGATAGACTTGTAGAATAAACAAAGTGTACAGTATCAGCTTGTCTACATATGTACTTGACTATTTTTTATTTAAAAAGCATTAGACTACTGAATTCAAGGTACAGCACAGGCTCAATACAAACCTTCATTGCTCTCCTGCAATGCTAAAGACCACACACAAAAATGCATTATTATAAGGGAGGAACATTTGCAAAAGAGACTTCAGGATCTGAAGCCTTAATAGGGCTTTTTAACATTTTAAATAAACCACGTATGTATTTTGAGCTTTATTTCATTAGTTGTGATCTGTGGTTTGTTGAGTCCATGTAGATGGACTATATGAATTTCATACTACTGAAAGAATTAAACAGCTCTTTTTGCCATTCAAATTAGAAACAAAAATTATATTAAAATTATATGCTTTTCGAGTTTGTTGAAAACTGTATGACAAAATTATTAGTATTTTGAAGATTAATTTCAGTACTGAGTATCATGTATCATACCCCAGATGTTATACAGTACCTAACTTGAGAAAAAATGAAAAAGCTGGGCTTAAAGGTCTTGTACAAGCATAAAATCAACACAAAATGACCGGAATTTGTCTGTCTGCATTTAAAATACTTGTATTAGAAGAAACTCTTGAGACAGCAGGAAATACATTTATCCCTAATAATGATCTCATAGGATAATCATACATATTGGGAAAGAAAATTAGTTTTATACACCATACTGATTTACAGAATAATATTGAAAATATGCTATTAGAGGTAAAAGACTGAGAATTTAAGAACCTAAGCGTAGCTGCTGTGACGTAGTTCAGTGCTTTCTCTGAACGCTTTAGGTAAAGTCTTCTTCAAGAATGGAAAATAACAATTAAAAAGTTGCAGTTTTCTCTTTGGAAAAAAGACTAAATTGTTATCAAACTTTTATAATTAAGGCTATCAACAGATTGAAATCTTTCCAATGCAATTTGACATTTGAGGAACAAATGACTCAGGATCCTATTATCGTCTTGTAAGGAAATAACCTAAAATACTAAATAAATAAAAAACAGATATTTAGCAATTGATGTAAGAAAAACACTCTGTCCTATAACTTGAGAACATAAAATTACATGGCCTCACTGAACTCAACAAGATACTCAGAATAACAGTATTTATGTGGCCTCTCTCTTTGGTTCTTGAAGCTAAAGACCAATCATGGATGAGAATAAGTAGGTTTGAGAAAGAAACAGATATAATTTACATTTTTTTTTCTCCATCAGCATGTCCATCATTACTGTTTTCTTTCTCATTGGACTGAGATTTTCCTGTATGCTAAAAAAGCTAAAATTCAGGTAACAGTGAGTAAAGAACAGCTCTAACAACTTTTAACATCCACTCTCCATATAAAACAGTTGGATACTAATTTACATGTTAAGAAAAAAAGAAGAGTTTTAAAAATAAACTATTCCAACATTAGCAGCATCCCAAAGTGAGTTTCCCTCCCCCTTGGATGCATTATATGATGACTGCTGAACTGTGCTCCTTTCACTCAAAAGAACACAGGACCTTTTAACTTCAAACTTTCTCTTCAATGCCACATCCACTCCTTGGAGCAGATTGGTGAGAAGGAAGAATGTCTCAAATTCTACTCCTCCATGGTAACACTGGCAGTTCTCCCTCCAGCACTATACAGCTCCAGCCACCTCTCAGATACTGTCCCCTGTACAGGAGCTGGTGTTTGGTACAGCTAAGCCTGCAGTCATTGTGTGACCCAGGGAGTGGCACTGTCCAGAGTCTTTGCTAGAGCATGGCAGATCTCTAACAACAGGACCAGAAGCCTCATAAACAGGGCTGTTTCCAATCTGAAAATAAACTGATGCTTGAGATCCATGTCTTTCAGCCACGGGCAGTCATACTTCAAAGACCACAGTGTTACACCCACATCTTTTGTACACATCTTGTTAAAAGAGTCAAAAAAACCTGCCAGTTTCTTCATGTGTGCCTCATCAGATTACCTGGCCCTAGTGATGGAAGAGGGGGTAATACCCAGCTTAATTTTGTTAGGAAATCGAGGCAAGACACATGCACGGCTAGTAATGCTGCTGCTGTAGATAATGGGTGTTCTAGAACCCATTATGCAAGACTCCAGGTTGTGCTCACAACCCAGAAAGTGATTTTAGGAAAAAGAAATCAATAATAAATGTGTCAGGATCTCAGGACCTGTGGTTTTGCTGTGGGGCAATATTTTCATGATGGTGTTCTCACAGTCAAGAAAATGTGTTATTACACAATATATAGTTATCATAATTGAGGAGATGTCTTTTGTTACACAATCTGTCGACCGTCCTGACTCAATACCTGTGAGAGAGAGAGTTAATTGTTCATTTTGGCTCCTTCCACAATGAATTACTCTGAGCAGCAAGGAAAAGGACAGTGATATTTCTACTTCTGTCTGAATTACTGCAAGCTACAAATTTAAGCTAAAAATCCTGTCTGTTCTTAATTTATCTATTCCTAGATAAGACTCCTATTCCCTCTCATTCAAATTGCTGCTGCCTTCAGGAAATTGCTGTACCTCGTCTGTACAACCAGGCAGTCATGCTGGTCAGCCAGCAAGAACAAATAAATGCACAAACACTGGTGACATCAGGAGTTTTTTGCAAGCTTCGTTACTGCTAGACTGTGTTTTCCTGCATCGTTAGTCACTGCAAGCGCTTCAGGTGCCGGCCGTGGATCAGCGAGCGGGCTCTGAGCTCGTGTCCCGGGGCGAGCTCACCGGGGCGCTGCCAGCACAGCGGCACCAGGCAGTCTGCTGGGGCTGCAGCCCACGGGGGGCAGCGGCTGCAGCTCGGGATCAGTCATCCTTCTCTGTCAGGCGCTGTCACTTAAACCACACAAACTCCCAGATGATGAAGACCAGACTGCGCCGTTTGAAGGCACCTTGTGTCTGTCGCTACTCTTTATCTCCACCTGCTGGGGTTATTCCAAACACTCCCAGCTCCAACCTCTTCCCCAGAGGTGGGAGTACAAAAGACGGAGACATGATAAGCAAATCCCAGTGATGATCATAACGACGCTTAGTTAAGGATACATAGAAAATTGTGGATATGGAAAAAAAATAAGCGAAATTTTAGAATGTTGCAGATGGACTTTTCCTGAGCCGATACATTGTCTTGCACTTTGAAATGGGCTTTTATTTCTATCTTTATGTTGCTAGGTCACAAAGTAATAGAAATGAGAAGGATTTTTACAATAATGAGTCCAATTCAAAATAAATAGTCCCAAAAGGCAGGTTCATTTTTTTGTTCGTGTTTGAGAGGCATGCCAGTTAGAACTTGAAAGTAAAGGACACCTTTCTGTTATACTTTGGCACTGTTAATTTTCTCCTTAAATGATAAAAGGTAATGTTCATTTATACAGACTTACAACATTTAAAAACAAATAGTAGAATCATAAAGTCATGGAATGGTTTGGGTTGGAACTGACCTCTGATTCCAGCCCCCCTGCCATGGACAGGGACACCTTCTACTAGATGAGCTCAAAGCTCCATCCAACCTGGCCTTAAACACTTCCAATTATCCTTGAACATGATAAGATGTCAACAGCTTCTCTGGGCAATGATATCTTAAGAAACCAATATGTTTAAAACTAATATTTTCTTAACAATACTTTAAGAAAAATTGAAATTTTTGTCATCTCAAGGCTTGGATAACTGGATGTACATGAGTGTCAGCATTGCTATGTAAAAATAAGTAGGAGAAAGACTTTAATTCATTAATGAAGTATCTTATGTATGGAACTTTGTGTGAACAAAAAGTAAATGGAGAGAATAAATTTTTCACATACTCTGACAGTGAGATATCTGTGGTTTATTTATCTCTTATAGAAAAGTGAGTTCCATTGCATAGGCTCAGTACATTTGAATTTTCCATCTCCTTTGCTCATACATTTTTCAGAACACAGTTCTATCATTGCAGCAGAAGATACCTGCTATGAAACATAATGGTCGTGAAAGGAGAAGTGATTTAGTATTGATGGCTGGGATGAAGAGAACCCTTTAATCCAAGCTGCATATTTTCAGTTAGTTCAGTGGTGTGGGATTAACACCAATAGGTTCAGCACTGCCTCCTGCCTGGGGAGGTCCAAGCTGTCTGCTTCAGGGTGCCAGGCACTAAGCACTGTGCTGTTACCCCTGCAGGCAACATCATGCCTACTGTGTTTTCACCTTGGCTGGATGTGACAAGTGCTCTGAGGACACAGTGAAGGGCTCTCGTGACTTGACATTTGTTGATTCTACCAGCTCTTGGGGTACCTGGGGTGGCACACTTAGAATTATGATCAGGGATGTAGATATCTTCAGAGCTGAAAGAATGATGGCACAACTAAATGTATGGATTACCAAAGTCTGGAAAGATTATGAAACAAGTATCCTGAATAACCTCTTTTACCATGTAAATAGTTTTGGGTACCTATGGTCTAAATCCCATAGGAAGTGACCTGAGTTTGGCTCTGAGACTGTTGTAGAGTGTTGAATTGCTTGTTTGTTTGTTTGTTTGTTTTATGAGAAGGGAGGGGGTTGGGGTTTTGTTTGTTTGTTTTGTTTGCTTGGGTTTTTGTTGTTTTGCCTTTTTTTTAAATTTCACTTAATAGGAGAGATGTCAATTAACTTGGCTAAATAAAAGCAGTTTCCCCAGGATCATTATTATGTCTTTGATAAGGAAACACAGAAAGCAGATACTATCAATGGTTAAGATATTAACATCAATGAAGGGATCATGAAAAATCAGGTTTTTAAGGAAGAAAGAAGGAGAATTTTCTGAACTTTTCATCTTATCAAAAAAGGACAAGAAAACTTGGATAGTTGAGAGACTAGAGATTAACAGAAAGTGGAAGATATTGGTTTCTCTAGAGTCACAATTCAGATTAACTCAGAGACTAGGTTTCAGGAGAGCTTATCAAAATTTTTTTGTCTTGGGATCTGAATCTGTAGTGAATTGAACTCTTTAGAGAACAAGTTCAGCTTATACAGAATAAACTATATCAATAAATCAATTTTCTGTGATCAGGAAATGTATTATATTGTAGCATTCAGGCATGAGATATGCAAGTGTATTTTTCATAGCACATCATTCATACACTACAGAACCTTTCATTTTGTTATGATGTATCATTTAAAAACCAGAATCTGTAATGTGATGCTGCAGAAATTCTATTAACTTAGATGTATTCACAGCTGTACAATGACTTGGAATCTTCAGAAAGAAATGTTGAAATAAGTGCGAAATTTTCCATTGAAACCACCTTATCCTATATAAAATACACTCCTAATTATGTAAAAAAATATTTAAAACTAGAGATATTTAGAATTTCTAATAAACCCTGATGTTATAAGCTACTTTCATGGGGCATTATAAGGTACATACATTGTTCCCAAAACTTTAACTACTGTAGGAGTACTAGGAATATTATTAGTTTAAATATAGTTAGAACTTCTTTTTTACAAAGTCAGACCTTAAATATGTTAATCTTGTCCATAACTAAAAATAAGAATAACTAAATCTGCTCTTATTTGAATAAAAATTGGAGGATGGCTTGAGTTTCCTGAACTTAGGCATCCCTTTATTTAAGTCTTTTGTGTTTTAAGTTTTGTGGAGTTTCATGCCTGGTCTCTATTAGACACTCTTGATTCCTTATCGTGTCCCTGATGTCTTGTGTTCAGCCTATAAGATCAGATTTTACAGATGATTTAGAGACTCTCATATAGCTCTGGTGCTCATGTTTAGGCAGCTGAAGTCACTGCTGTGTGCACTCTTAGGCCATCAACCAAAGAAGGATTCAGTTTAATACAGCTACACTTGGGGGATTATTTGTAATCTAAACTCCTTATACAGTCCACAGGGATCAGTCATTCAGTTCTCTTGCCTAGAAATAACCACCTAATGTCAGCATGAAATGCTTGAGGATCTCTTACCTGATTTCCCCATTTTGCTCTAGAAGAGCACGGGTTTTCCATGAGTCTTATCTGTTGATCCTCTATGGATATCTTGGGTTCTCCAGGGCATCTCAAATTACACTAGAAATCTTTGTTCAGCAAACTTATCCAGGCCTTAGTGGAGTCAGATGATAGAATCTGCAGTCACCCAGCTGACTGGGTGTTGGTGTCCACACTGGGTTCTCTATAGCTCTCCAGACACCTTGGAGTAGGTATTTACATTTGTCTGCCTCCTGCTGTGAGCAGACTCTCACCTCCTGTATTTCTTTCAGAGGTAATGGGAGACCAAGAGACAGCAGACCCACGGCACTTCACCTGGAGGGAGCTTGGGTGGCTAAAACTAAGTAAAATGGATCACACTAAAAAGTTACGTTACTCAAATTCCTGATGCTATTTCTTTTCTAGCAAGAAACAAGAAAGGAAAAGAAGTAGGCAGAAAGGCAGGAAAGAGAAAGTGTGTGGGGAAAGAAAGAGAAAGGAAATAAAAGAAAGAGGAAGGAAGGAAGGAAGGAAGGAAGGAAGGAAGGAAGGAAGGAAGGAAGGAAGGAAGGAAGGAAGGAAGAAAGAAAGGAAGAAAGAAAGAAAGAAAGAAAGAAAGAAAGAAAGAAAGAAAGAAAGAAAGAAAGAGAAAGTGCAGGTTTCTAACTTGCTAAGCATCTCCCCACCCATGAACACTCGTGCACATGTAGATGTGTGGATATGCATGTGTGTGGGTATGTATGTATGTTTGTGTGTGTGTTTGAAGTCACCATTAAAACAGGAATGCATCTACTGTTTAGAAACAGAAATAAACACTGTCAAATCATTCAGGATGTGTGAAAGCTCTGACCCTGTGTTTGTGCCCTGGAGCTATTTATTTTGTCTTTATCCTAAGCTCTTTGTTGAATAAATGTCTTCTGCTTCCACAAGGAACTAAAGACCACTTAGCTAACTGAGATCTAAAACATTTGTGTTTTTATCTGCACCGTGTTTATTAGAAGTATTTTAGTGACAGGAATAAATTTATCACTTGCTACTCCTACTATAGTGCTCATTAATGTTCAGGATTAACATTTTTGGTTTTCATTATATCTTAAATGCATTGGTATTGAGAAGAAAAGGAAATTTGTTTAGGTAATTGTGCAGGTCTACAACAAATAAGAACATCTGGGATGTCATGAACATGACAGATACTGACTAAAACTAAGGTTTGCCATGTTGGAACAGAAATAAGAGTAACTTTGCTGAAAAGTAATTCAGAAAAAGCAGATGCAGAGAGACATACAGATATACCTGTCCTTCAACTATGCACATACATGAGCTGCTAAGAGGGAGGCTCTGCTATCCCATCTGTGTACAGGTAATATTGACACAACTTCTTCCATCCTGTAATCCAGACCAAGTAACCTTACAAAAAAATAGAAAAAAAATATGATATTTTACTTCAATATGTGACAAATGGAAATCGCATGAGACTTATCAATCTTCCTTTCTTTCCTTTATCAATTACAGGCAATTATTCTTTTCAGTTATTATAGTATTGCCTTTACTTCCTTGCTTTGCTACAGTGCAATTTTGCTGTAAGTATCAAAGGTGGCAGGTACATGAGGAAGGTAGTAGTGAGGAAGCAATAAAGCTGACATGGTATCACTTGTTAAAGCACAGTTATAGCCGGGGGGGGGAAAGAAAAGAAACCTAAAAAAATATATTTAAGAGATGTTGAGGACTAAAACTTATGTCTCGTGATAATCATGGGCTCTATAGAAAGACACTGATTTTATGGCAGACTAAAGTCTCCATCCCTTTGCCTCTCTTTGCATTGTTCCACAGGACGATTTTCTTTCTCTTTTCCCTAGGCTGAAAGAACCTCACCATCTCTCTGTCTCTCTTCTGCCTTCCCCTAATTACATCTCCTCTACTCCACAGTCACCAACTATCTTTTCTTTCAAAGTTGATCTAATTGATACAAATCTAACTAAGCTCTGAGTCATTGGTCTCTACTAGTATCTAGTTTTTAAAGTTCTTTCAGACCTAAAAAAAGGCCTGTGTGCCTGAAAGCCTGTCTAATTTCTCCAGCCACACCAGGTGGTAGAATAAAAGGTACTGTGTCTGCCTGCAGACCTTGCCTTGCTTTGTTAGAGGCCTCCTATGGAGCACCGGTGTGAGTTCAGAATTCCCTCTACTTGAACCTGAAGTGCCGGGGAGCAATTTTTTGACAAAGCATTATGACTCATTAGTGACTCAGAAACTGAGCTGGCTCAGGCAACCCCTGGGGAATTTATATCAAGGCACTCAATATGATTGATTCCCCTAGTACTAAAAGCAAGAAGTTCCTCAAGGTACCTGGCGACCCCAAGAATGGCTTAAATTGTCATCCCATATGGCTCAGTTCTGTCTCTCTTGTTTGAGGTAGTTGGTGTCCCCTTAAATGCCAACTTCTTCCCATTTTCAAGTTGTTTTTGAGATACAGAAACTGCAGAAAGCATAACAAGTAGCAACAATAAAATCTAAGACTGAAATCGCTGTCAAAAGTAAATGTGTTACCGTTGTTTGGGACCTAATGTAGAACTTCTTAAGAAAAAGTAAGGAAAGTGGTAAGGAATTCATAGTAAAAAATAAAATAAAATAAGGACTGCTGAATACTCTAGGTCTTCTTTCCTTAGCTTTAAAGCACAGAATAGTTGTCAAAGCCTAAATGTTTTTAGTTTTCTTTCAGAAGCCATCAGAACATCATAATTTATTTGGGAAAGTGCTTATTTTATGGGAAAGAAAACTGAACACTAGCTCTATAACTAGGGGAACAGTTATACTTGCCTTAGTAATGACCCTTTTTTTATCTTGTTAGTGAAAGAAAAAAAAAGAAAAAGAGCATATGTGCATTAAGTAGAATAATACTCATCCATTTCTACGTGGAGGAACAATTATTAGTCTGGAGGCCTAATCTACAGGTTTTGAGTTTCTACCATGTTTTGACCACAACTACTGCAGACTGTCTGCAGGTCCAGGCCTCTTGTGAATCCTCTCTATCCTCATAAACTGGCTGTGGTTTGTCTGTAGAACTGTACTGTGAATCCAGTCTGAGTGTGTTCCTGGAAAATGTAGGAACAGAAATACTGCTAACTCTGTTCTAAGGGACCTGCCAAAAAGAAAGGAAATGCAGTCACCGTTTCACAATTTCTCTCCCCCTATAAACTCCACCTCTGTAATATTTAGGCTGACTTTTCTGAAAGACTTTTGTGAAGGGAAAATGCAGATAGCTGAAAGGGTTTTAAAAATAGAATTTCTTCTCTTGTTTTGACAACAGCAAGTGGATCGATAGCTAGATTCATTTTAAAATAGATGATGGTCAGTTTTCTGCATAGATATGCATATTTTATGCATTTTTCTAGAGAAAATATCAATAAAATACATAAGTCTTCACAGGGCTCAATGTACATTGGACAGCCAGTGAATGATGATGAGTCTTATGAAAGTACAGCTACATATGGGTCCTGCTGCACGTAGGCACCAAGGTTTCCATTACAGTCCAAGATCAGTCTGAGATCTAGCTGAGACTAAAGCTATAGCAGAATAAGACAAAACAAGGATTTGTTGAACTCACTGACAAAACTCACACTGTTTTCCACACAAGTATCACCTATTTTACTGCTTTATTTTTTATTGCTGTTCCTTTTTGAAATAAATTTTAATTTAGAAAAAAATAATAAAAAATTAGTACTTTTTCAAGCAGTAAAAATATACAATTTTTTTCTCACTGAAGGTTAACTTTATTGTGTTGTGTTTAGGCCTTCTTGTTAGTAGCCTGTGTTTTCATTCTAAAGTGTTCCTTTAAGGAGACTTCCTGTGTTTCTCTTCACTGCATCATTGCCCTAACTCCCTTTGCCAAAATTAGATTGATGTTCCAGGTGCTTAAAGATCCATTGAAAGTGCACATTTTAATTCCTTGTCACCTCTGAAAATCAGATCGTAAATTTAATTTTGGCAAAGTCAACTAGAAATAAGTAAAACAAAAGAAAACAATGTTATAAGATAATGAAGATTCAGACAATATTTGAAGACTGAGAAGCCTGAAAATGTGGTTCTCCTCCATCCATGCATGGCTGTGTTAATGAACTAAATGAGGTCAGGGCAAGAAACTGAGAATTTTCATGCTACACAGTGTTTAATTATTCATATTTCTTTGGCATGGGTTTGGTTAGGCTTATTAGCACTATCTCAGACAATGCCTGGGCAAGGATAAGGGGACAGCATTCCCCGAGGACAAACCAGTGAAATCACCCCCCTCTGGGATGTGTCACAGCTAGTGACAATTTTCCTTTGCCAACAAACCCACTGAGCAAGGGGCAAGGGAGCACCCTCGCTGCCCCGCGAGCAGCCTGCTAGCAGGGCTTATCCATGAGGTGCTTTAGGGCCTTTGCAGTCAAAGAAGGTTTCTGTGTAATTTCCTGCCTTTCAGGAAACTGCCCTAACCATTAAGGGGAAGATTTTGAGAAAACAAGGTTTTGAATTATTTTTTCCAGTTCAATCCACACACTTAGGTAGTCAGGAATGGGAATTCCGTGGCTGTAGAAGAACTGAGACTCCTGCCTGTTGTCTGGGGAAAGTCAAAAGAGTACTCTTGGGATTATTTCAGTTTATTATTTCAGTTTATGGTGGGTCTTTTTTCTGTACTAACTATCTAATAGAATATATCTATTTATAAAAAACATGTGGAGAGGGGTTCAAAATCTATAGCTCACCACTCAAAGCCATTTCTTACTAGACTGCCTACTTTGTTCTTGCCCTATTGTTCTTGAATACATTGCACAGTATCTACTTTCCACCTCTTGAAATTTTCTTATAGCCTTGAAATAAAGTCTGTAAAGGGCTACTTTAATATAGAGTGCAGAAGACTAAATATAAGCAAAATTTACACAGTTGTACTTTTCTGCAAACCCATACATGACTGGCCACTTGATTTTTGTTAAGTTAGCAGCTGGTTTATTTTCTGTATTTTGCTGTCTTGCCTTGTGTGCTGGGTTGCTGTGCTGTCGCTCTGCAACACAAGTTACTTTGTCATGTTAATATAATATTGTGTTAAAAGTATCCTGGAGATCTGCACAGTGAGAGCTCCTAGAAGGGTGAGGAGGGGAAAAATAAAATCACACTTTCATACACTTGTGAAATGAAGTCTGCAGCTTCTGGCTCAGAGTTTATTTCTCAAACAAATCTGCAATATTAATTTCCATTCTGAATGCACTCCCAAAGCAATGTAATTATTGGCATAATTTCAATATGCATTGAACGCTGATGTTTAATTAATATTTTATTAAATTTGATACTTAAAACCAGAGCCTGAAGACTATTTTATTGGGGTAGCTGTAGAAAATATGTCTGAGTTTCTGAGGTCATATGATACACACTCAGACACTAGTGACCTGTAGTTTTGGAATGTAGAAATGCACTGTGTCATCATTTTACAAGTGGTAAATGGTGGGAAAGTTTGCCAAAGGGATCAAAAACCATATAATCAACAATATAGACAACAAATGGGGAGGGGAGGGCAGTTACTCACCCAAATCCAATTAATGAATGGAGTGGTTCTGTCTTGAAGAGAGTTTAGACTGTAGTAAGGGTGTGAATGAATAGCCATAATATGCCATAAGGTGCTGTAAGAGTGTTTAATTTCCTTCTATTAAATGGAGAGCCTTCTTTTTCCAACTGCTACTTAATTTCTGATTTTAATATATTATCCCTGTGTATCATTTTTATTGCTGTAATACCTTGATGTTACACAGACCTAAATTTTAATCCTGCAAAAATTTATCTTCTTCGGTGTACAGGCAAAGCAGGTTTCACATTTTTGACTGAGAATTAGACCTTGTTGTAATATAATATCTAACGTATATGAAGTTATGAAGAAAGGCCAAAAGAAATGCTGCAATGTGACCCTGGAAAAGTAATAAAAGGGCTATCTAATCACTAAAACCTTTTTTCTGTAAATTAGGAATGAAGTTATAAATAAATAATGTTTTCAAAAAGTTGTATTTTCAATATGGAATGTTTTTATTTCAAGATTGTTCCAATTTTCAGCAAATTGCAATTTTGTTTTTTCCTTGCTTCCACCTCCTAGTAAATTTTCATCTTCTTCTCAGATGCTGCATAAATGACAAACTACAAACTACTCTTGTGGTCATATGCAACACACACACTCTCAAGGAAGTCTTGAACTTGTCACTTTTATAAGTGCTATCACAGTGTAAATGGTACAATGCATTTCAATTACTTGCTTTATGCTTGTATGGGTACCCTTTTGATTCTCTTACCCCAAAACATTGGGCGCAGAGTTACATTTCAGGGTTTTTGGCCTGTCACTGAAAAAGAGAAAATAATGTTTTGAAATGCTAAAGGTTGTGGAGCTTGACTTAATCAAGTCCACTAAAAAGGAGAAAGATGACTTTTACGTACAGGCCTTCACCACAGAATTGTTTCCCCTCATTCCTGTAATCTTTCTGCTGAGTTTCAGCAATTTTGAATTCTAGATGCCATTTTACTTTCAATGTGAGAAAATCTGAACAGTTGGACATGATTTTAGTACAAGCCCCAAGTTTAAAATCAAACATTTGTACAGCATTATCTTTGCTGTCAGCTGTCAGACAAACTGGCATGATGTTACACACTGGGCTGTGCTCCACACATATTCACACCCACTGCAAAAATCACTATTCTCTCTACTTTGTGGAAAAGGGCAGAAATTCACTCTTCTATAAACAAAAGCTAAGTTTTTAAGTGCCAAACCCAGAATTAGCAGAGGCTAGAACACAGCCAGGTTATAAGAATTTATTTTTTGATAGTTTTTTAAAGCCAATTAAATAAATGTGTTCAGATATTTTCATGAATCTGAGCGATCCTTTGCTAACAATTTGCACTCTGAGCTTATTAGGAAAGAGCCAGATTAGGAAATATATTTTGTCTGCCGGATAAATTGGACAGAGCTGCTGAGCAGTGCTCTCAGAAGTGAGAATAGTGAGCTCTGCCACTTTATTAAATTGTTTTGCTTCCTACCCCTTCTTCCTTGTTTTAATAAGCAAACCTTGTCTAGCATAATGTTAGTTACATAGACTGGGATTCTTAAATATTTTCACAGGAGTACAGGGAGAAAGAGAAGTAGATTTTTTGACAATGTTTCAGATGCTAGACAAGATTAGAACATGAGGAAGAATGCTGGAATGGAAAATTAATTTGATGGTATTACAGCAGTTTTGAAGAAGAGGTTAGGGAAAAAGTACATTAATTTTGAAAATAAAGCCCTCCCTCACAAGTTGAATAATACCTTGTCCTACTTTTGGCTTCATATATATTACAAATTGACTTTGACTGCTGCATAATTTTTAGGGTTAGAGGAATTTTTTCTGCTCCCCTTTCTATCACTTTCTAATAAAATATTAAGAAAATTAGACTCATCACTGTTGCAAATTTGACAGTATTAATTTCTTGCCTCTAAGCTCTAATTGCATAAAATTGAGTTTTTATATGTGGTGAAATACTGAAACAAGTTGCCTGGAGAGCTGGTGTGTGCCCCATCCCCAGAAACCTTCAAGGCCAGCTTGGACTGGGATCTGAGCAACCTGATCTAGTGGATGATGTCTGTGGTCACTGCACAGGGAACTGGACAATTTGACCTTTAAAGGTCCCTTCCAACCCAAACTATTCTGTGATTCTATGACATATTTTTTATTGTCATGTCCTGCATTTCTTCATGGTAGCCTACTTTGTCTGCCCTCAAAAATTCCCCTTAAAATTTACAGTTGAGGATGATTTGCTAGAAATACACCTTTCTTTAAATGCTGTGCTTTGAAAAATGTGCAGGACTTTTGGTGTGCTGGTTACCACAATTCTTCTAGTTTTAAAGGGTGTTTGTTGAGAGGTTTTATGACATTCAATATATGAATATCAAGACAACTTTTTAAAGAAAAAAATAGGTTAATTTATTTGGAAAAGAATATTTGTTACAATGTTTAGTAAAATAAATTGCAATATTGGTTTTGAAAAAACCCCATGCTATTTTGCTAATATTTGCTTTCTTTATATGTATGGTCAGGACATGAAACCACTGGTGTGTTCTGTAAAGACAGTAAAGTAAAGATACTGCTTTGGTTCAAAGGATTGCTGATTAGAAATTCATAGAGGGGTACTGAAGCCTTGGTATGTGCTCTGAGCCTGGGCCTTAGGGATACAACCAGCAAAATAATTTTTGCCTAAGACTTCATCAAATGTGAGAAAATCCCCCAATTATTATTACTATTGATGCATTCATTTTCTGAGGGTAAATTACCTGTCATCATTACTATTAATCCCATACACATATCTACCTTCAGCTATATCTAAGGTCCTGTAGGATCTCAACACTTATGTCACTTCTCTCCTTTGAACAAGAATAATTTAAATGTTTTTTTGCATATTAGCTCGGTCTTCCTGGTATTGAAATACAACACTTCCTAGCACAAGCAACTTATTATTGTCGTCTGCCAGAAAAAAATAAACAACAAAAGCAAAATTTTGGCAATAGCAGCAGCAGCTGAAAAGGAGCTAAAAATAAGTTTATCAGTGTATAACTAAACGCCCTGTACACAGAGAATATTCTGACAGTTATGTAAAAACTCTACCCCAGATAATTAATACTTAACCAGTTTTTTACCACTTAACATTGTTTTTGTTCTTATTTGGAACTTTTCTAGCACTAATAAATGTTTCTTTAATGTGCATATTTGATTCAAGATGTGGGCAAACACATGACATTCTGTTTAGTTCTCTATCCCTTTTTAAATATTTTTTAATATTTGCTTTCGAGTAATGCATTTATATTTTTGTGGGTTGATCTATCATACAGACAAGTTTTACTCCTATATGCCTAGAAATAATTTTATCAGCTGCAATTTTTATTTTTTTATGTGCATCTTTTCCTATTTATCTGAATTGCACTTCATCTGTAATGCAAATGCCCAGTCACTGAATATGGATTTCTTCTAGTCTGCCCTCATTCTTGCTATCCTTAGTACCTACTTGGTGTTTTCAGAAAACAGTAAATTTCCTCATTTTTCTAGAACTGCAGAACTTTCAGAAATATGGACAATAGCAAGTGATTGTGGCCTTTAACTTCAAGGGCAGAAAATAGCCATTCATGCCCAACTTTTCCTACCTTTAAATCAGTCTGTTGTGGTGGTATTGTTTAGTCATTTTTCTTATTTGTTGTTCTTGCTGTTGTCTTTTGTCATTCTTTTATGAAAGCGTGCCTGCAGAGTATGTTTCAATGCAGCGAAGAGCTTCCTAAATTGTTCTGATTTCTCCTATGGAGCTGAAATAGCACGTGCTGAGTTTGAATTTTATAATGTTAAAAACATTAACATTATCCTATATTAAGGTTTTCTATTTTCCTACAGCCCAAATGCTCTTCACAACAGAAGCTCTCTTTGTGCCTGCGTTTTGTCACAGGGAATCTTAAAAAGGACCACAATGAGAGCGGCAGGAAATCCTAATACTGGCTTTTGCTTTCCCCAGTTTGAAGTCATATCTAGTTTAGGATTATTTAATTCCTGTTTCAGCTCCCTACAGTCTCCCATTCTCAAAGGCCCATAATCCTGGTGATGATCATGTGTCAGACTGAATCCAACTTCCTCCTCTGTATGTCCCCCCCAGGTGCTGAGCCAGGCTGGGTTTGCTTAGCTGGCGTGGTGACAGCAGGGCAAGGACACTTTATTTTATGGCCACTTGACCTTACCTTACATACTTGCAAAACAAGAAAAGTGCAGAAGGAAATCAACTTCTTTCTTTGTAAAGTACTGTACAGGATAAGAAACTGGATAATTCCTTCTTCCACACCTTTTTCAACAATTTCTTGCTGTTGTTCTCCTTTTCCATGTCTCCTTCTCAGCCAAGTCACTTTTATTTCCACAATACTGTCTTGTGTTTATTTTCCCTCTGCATTCCTATAATTAAAAAAATTAACCTTTGCTAAATAAAGCTAACACACACAACTTCCCCAAAGCTGCTTTGCTCACTTAATGTCTAATTTTTTTTTTGCTTTTTTTTGTGTTTATAGATGTCAGCACCTCTGCAGCAGTCTGTCTTTTGGCACAATTTTGTGTCTTTTGCTCTAAGGAAGAGGGGTGCTGAATGACTCCCCTATCACCAAGGCTAATATGAGAAGTTATGCAGGACCACGTTGCCTGATAATTTGGCTGTCTGGGAAGTTAGAAAGGAAAAAGCCAATTTGACATTATATTCAAGAGAAAATTAATTTCAAGATTCCAGAGTGGATTAAAGGCTGGAAAATCAATTTACTTAGATTAGAAGTAATTGTTGTGAAAAGCATCTATTTCTAAGAGGAAACCTTTGTTTACTTTTGACTAATGAGTTTCAAACTTCATTAAAACTTTATTATGGTTATTATTTAAAGAGTGATTAGAAATTCCTGGCTAAAGAAAAACATACCAGCCAGAAAATATCAAGCAATATCTGCAAGGCACTAAGCTACTGTTCCATCTACTCACTGAAATAGGAGCTGACAATTAGATTTTGCTCAGATAGGAGCAGCTTGAAATCAGAGACAGCACGGGGACATTGCCCTCTGACAGAGTTACTTTTGTAAGATGGGATTTTGGTCTGTAAGTAAAACAAGAATCCTTATGAACATAACTGATATATGATCACCCTGTAAAATTCACTGCTTAAGAGATTCTCATACCTGCAGCCTTGCCAAAGTATGGGAAAAAAGACCAAAAGAGCCTCCAATAAGGACCTCTGCAATGGACAGCTGAATTTGTTGAGATTATGCACTCAGCACTTTGATGAAACTTTCTGTGGATGTCATTGAAATTTGAACCTGTAACTTCATAGGATGTGGAGTCATCCAACTGTGAAACTAATTGTAATTAGTGACTTGCATGGAAAAGAAAGTTGCATATACAAGCAGCAGTCAGGCAAGGCAAACTGCATCTCACCTTTGATGGGAAAATATTGGGAAAAAGTAGCTAGTGAATAATTAGGATCAGCTGAAGACATTTTAGAAGATGGAACAACAGGGCTTGGTGGAAAAAAAGGGTGAAAGATTTAAAGTGGATTAAAACACTTGATATTTGCATATGAAGGCTTTAGCATATAAATAGGTGTTTATCTTGATCTTGCATAGTCTTTGTGTGCTGTGTCTGGGTAGAATAACACATGATAGATGCATGTGGGGGCACACTGTTCTACCTCTTTTATTATGAATCATGGTAACTTGACAGCAAACCCCACATTTCCTATGAGGAAACAGTATGAAAGGAGGAAGAAGAACAACCTTCCCCCTGGCTTTGGTAATCGTACCTTTGGCTCGTTTGCTACAGGTGCAATTCACCTCTTGCCAAGGCAGAACGTGCACATCTGCCCCAAAATCTTACACTGCATCTGCCAGCCCCGGGTTTGTGTCTGTGATACCCCAGCCATGTCAAAAAGAACTACTCAGGAATTGTTACAGGTTATTGGCAAGGGGAACAATTATTCTGTTGTGAGCTTCCTGATTTCCCTATTCGAGTATGAAAGACAAGTGGGGAATTCCTTCATGAAACATGTTAGCATTAAAGGACATCTGAGTGTCCTCTCCCTTTCCAGTTTGAAGTTTACAGAAATGACTCAAGGCTGTGGGTTAAATATGATGTCATCAACAGGAATGCTTGCATTACCATGTCCCTGAAGTAGACCTAACCCTGGAATACAAGGTTCTCATTTTATTACTATTAATTTATCCAAGACATTAAAAAAATCATTTTTCTCTGCCCTCCCCCCCCCAATAGTTGATAAGAAGAAGTCTTTTTTCTTCTATGCTGTGTCTGCCTCTATAGAAATATTTTCATCAAAAGAGCAATATATACAACATGCTGGAGATGTTTTGGATGCTTTTTTTTTTTTTCCCTCAACACATCAGTGTTCATAGTGGCATTTAGCAATGTACACAAGTGCTTTTATTGATTTTCCAGCATGGATTCACCCTAAACAGAAAATTTTCCTAAATGAATAATCAATGCTTTTAATTAACTATTCTGACTTTCCAAAAATTTTCCAGAGGAGATTTTGAAGATACTCAGGGTTCAACATATAAGATCTATACTTTTGCTGTAGTCATTTAAAAAACAGTGAGCCTTACCCATGTATCCCAAAGTGTGTCACCTTTGCTGCTGCAAATCCTGAGCAAAATAAAGCAGCTAGAGCAAAAGAATTCCCAGAAACTGGCTGATATCTTGATAAAGGTGGTACCCAAAGGGGAAAGTGAAAACCAGCGATATTTCTCATTTTGTGAAGAGAGAACAAAAGAAAACAAAAGTAGACTAAGAAGGCATGATGAGTATTAAAAATAAACCATGTTGTGATGAAGCCTTTAAAAGACTGTGACAAGCAATGGAATGTTAAAAAGTCAATTCAGTGAAGTACCTGGCAATTTTTTTCTTTTGAAGATGAGAGACTTGTAGAGCAAATAGGATTTAAAGTGTTCTGCTGCTAACATAGAGCTTTGCCTTGTGGCATCTGTTAACAATGACTTGTTCCACATTCAAACCCAGCATTATTAGAATAGAAATTTGTATTAACTACTTTTTCAATTAGAACAGGGCTTTCTCAGTGAAAGAGAAAACAATTGAACACAACCTTTAATGGACAGTGTTTCCTCTGAGAACACCATGGGATATGAGGTCTCTTTCTGTAGCTTTGAGTTAATTGCACACAAAAGACTGCAGGAGATGGTATTTGTTTAAAATTGTTGCTGGCATTGCAATAAGAGCTACCACTCCTAATTAAATTGGAACATGTAATTCTGCATGGAAAACTGGTTATGCCAATGCAGATCTTAAAACATCTTGGGGTGACAAATATTAGAAAGCAGACACAAGTATAAGTAGCAAATACATGAAAGAATTCTAGTTAATATCAAATAGATTTCCAATAATACATTTTCTGAAATAGCTACAATTTTACTTACCCTTAATTAAAATGTCAAGTTGTTTGACCTCTACTTTTAAGCAGATCTGAACATTCTTGGCTATATTCAGCTTTGGTGAAATGACCTGGATTTCACAAGAAATTAATAAAGCAAGTAATTTGTGTCCTTTAGGCATCTGTGAATGAATGCCCAAAATCACTGTCAAAATTTACATCTGCAAACTGAACAACCAGTACTGTTATTTTAAGAAAAACATATATTCTCCAGCCTGCAGCATAAGTAGAGAAGATTCTTTGGTAACTGATACTAAATCAGAGAGCAAAGTTCAGAATTATCTATTCTAAAAACAACACATTATCTTTCACATATAAATGTTTTCTTTCAGAAATAAAGGAATTAAAAAGAAGAATGAACAGAACATTTCTTCTTCAGTCAGGACACTTATACTCTATATTTTTAACAGAACTTGTGTTCCTTCAGCCAAATAAGAGAAATTACCCTTCTCATCCTGAAAATTTAGCAGGCCAGAAGCTGTCCTTGTACATTAGTAGATGATGTAAGGGTCTAAAGTGAAGTATAAAGGAAAGATAAACCCAGAAATTTTTTCATAACACTTTGTCAAGACATAGTAGAAAATGTTCTCTCAAGAGCTCAGAAACCAGCCTCCAAGTTTCTCGAGGGTACGATCAAATTCAGAACAGTCATTGCTGTCATCAGAAACTTTCATGATTTTTTACAACATGCAGGAAATTTTATTGACAATTCAGAAGGGTACAAATAGTAGTAATATTAATAACAATAAAACCACACATAAGGAAAACTATTTAGATTGTAAGAAAAAACAATCTCCATTTTGCTATAGAGGGAAAATGGTTTGGATATACCATCTCAGGATGTCTTTTGTGCCTGGAACCCATTTAGCTGCTAAATTTAATAAATGTACTACAAACTTCCATCTAAGCTTTCCACCTGGAATTTGGTCTTCCCTTCACAATCTCTCTGTTCCAGATATTATTTCCCTCTTGCACCTGGTGTAAGCTCCTCAGAAGTTCACTGTGTTCCTGGACTCTAATCTGATTTGTTTCTATGAAGTGGCATTTTCAATAAACTAAAAAATCTCAATTAACATAATCCAAGATGCCATTACTTCTTATACTTTGACAATCCACTGCAAGGCTTAGCAAAAGAAAGTAGACTGGTGAACTCACATCGACTTTATAAAATGTTAAATCGTTGTTTTCTCTGTAGTTTGTAAATGGTGGTTCACCACTTTCCATATTAATACCATTTTAATTAAAAAAAAAATATATATATAAATGCTCTCCTGAGCATTGTGAGACATGCTTATGTATTCTTCATACTGTGTCTGCTACACTTCTAAAATGATAATCATGAAACAGTATTTATTCAGGCTAAATTTTTTGACAGAACAGGCCTTGAAATGAACATTAAATCTTGTAGGTTCTTCTCATCCCCCACATCCCCACCACTAGCCAGTATTATCTACTGTCCCATCTTAAAGTCAGGGCAAAATGTGCCTCATTAACAATTCCACTTTAATAAATAATGAATACATTTCAATAATGTTCTATTTAGAATCACAGCTTTTCTCCTTGTAACTTTCCAGCTCCTGTTATGTGAGAGTGACCTGGAGTCCAGTCCCATGGACACTTGTCTATTCCTTTTTGCAGCTGCCATCTCTCCCAGTCAAGGCCTGCATGCTTTGCAGATCCATTTCACTTATCTTCATTCATTACTGTGGTGAACAGACCTTTCTGTGCCGAGATGGGTCTTGCACCTTTCTTTCAGTATTATTTGTTCTTCCACATCTTGCCTCTAATTATTGAGCATCAAACTTCTAAAACACAGAGCCTTGATGATAGTTCTAAAGACCCTTTATGAAAATACAGAGTTTAGCAAATTAACTCTGCAGGCGACTTTGAAAGTTGCAGCCTGGACCTGCCAATAATCCTGAACTTCCACTGGTCCTTTCAGCAAGAACAGCTCAAATGACCTAATTTTGTGGGTCAGTGTCTTACCTCCATCCTTCTCCTCACAAAAATCTGTGAGTACAGATAGATCAGAAAGCATGTTTTTAAAGTATGTTTTAAGAATTTTTTTAGTCTGTTTCCTGACCAGCCACACTGAGAAGGGAATCCTACAGCTGTTTAAATCCATTTTGAGGGTGCCCTGTGACAAACCTATTCCAGTGTCTATCCAGATCTGGGCAGAGTTAAAAACATCAACTCTGTAAAGTGTCAAAGAAAGAGTGAGAAAAGCTTCACTGTGGTAATGCTCATTATAAAATCAGTGGGACCTTTACAATCTCATGGACCCTGCCAGGGTGCCTTTGCTGCCTTCAGTTCCCATTAGAAATCAGTGATAGCCAAATGAATTCACTCATCATTACACTTGTAATAGGTGGAAATACACAGTGTATATTTGTCAAAGGCTTTTCTAGGGAAAAATCTTTTGTCAAATGATTTTGTAGTCTGACAAAACATTTTCATCAGTTTAACAAAAGAGAGAAGAAATAAAAATTCTTTGGACCCACTAGAAAGACAATTTCTGTTTTTACTTGGAAACAGCTTTTTCCTTCAGAAATGTGTTTTGTGTAAAAAATATTTTCACAATAAACAAGTTTCATCTGATAAGATGGTGATAGACATATATGCTGTTTCTTCAAAATTGATACTTTTTTCTAAAAGAATTTGTTTTTTTTTCTCCAATACATGAAAAATGAATTCTTAGACCAGCTGTCATGACCTCAAATTTGATGTTTACCTGTGTTTTCCATTATTAGATAGATTATTGATTAATATTTCTTATTTTTGTTTTTTCTCAACAATAACAGACTTCTTATTTCAGGCACTGTGAGAAGACAAGTCTCTCTAAGAAGACCCTGCACAGGCATCTCACAATCCGTTTTGTAAGAGAGTTAAAAATTTCCAATTATGCTACTGTATGGCTCTCAGAATACAGTGTCAAAACACAAGAATCCCCATTCTTTGGATGATTTAATATTGTTGAAATAAATAACCACACAGAACAATCTAACAATCTAGTAGTAAAAAAAGAGCAATCAATACTAATCTGTGTGCACGTGTGTAATTAATATCTCTGCCAGTTTCATGAGAGTTGCAATGTGCAATGTTATCTTGTAAGTAAGAACATTTCCCTATGGACAAACACATTTACTCACAATTTAACGGTTTATAAATTAAAGGCTGCTGCAGGATTTTTTTTCTACAGGACACATCAGTGTCAAACCTAAAACACAAGCCTGAATCTTTTGAAAATATGGTTTCTGTGAAAAAATACAGTTGTTATTTAATTTATCTTGATTTGAGATTTCTCTTGAAAATATCTTCTGTAGTCTGCAAGAGCTTATGTGCATTTCCTAAATAAATAAACAAATGCAATTACAAAATGACCTCTCATGAGTCAAATCATCACCTTTTTAAGAGTGCTCATAGGCAGAGAAACAAATGGGTAGAGTTGAATCACCACCTATTAACAGCAGACACACAAAAAAATGTGTGCAAACAGAAGCCTGGTTAAAATGCACTCTTTGGAGCTTCGCAGAATATATTATGGTCAGCAGCATAGTCACTTCTGCTTTAGGTATTTTACAGTACAGCACAATATATACCAGTGAGGCAGGAAAATGCTAATGATGGACATATATATACTGAATTAATTTCTCAAGGGACAAGTCTGTTGAGCCTAGCACACGCAGGCATCATTCCTTCTAGACTTCAGCTAATTAATGTAATGCAATTTAAGAAAAGGTGGAAAGGATCATATTGATAAGTGTCAATAGTGTACATTCAAAACATCTATTATTTCTGTTCTGTGTCCTTGGAGGCCTGAAAAAAAACAAGTCCAGCAATCACTTATAGTTTATAGCTAAGCTGTACACAATTAAAACAAAAATATGAAACCCCTCTTCTCTTTTATTGTTTTATCTGTGTTCCCTTCCCCCCTCTCGGTCTATCAGAAGCATATAGAGATCCAGGACATACTATTGCTAATCTATAAATTGCAAAATTGTTTCTTAGGAGCTGGAGCATCATCTAATCCATTTAGATGTTCGAAGAATTGTTTTTAAGTAAGTGTTTTGTGTGTCTGATTGAAGGATGCTGTTGAAAGCAATGGTTTCAAGCAGAAAACACTACAAAATTAGGACATCCAGGAACAAAAAACTGCATAGTTGTTCTAAATCTTTCTACAAATTCAGATCCTATGAAAAAAGAAACTTTACTAGAGACCTAACATCTAGATTTTTTTTTCCCAAGGTTAAAGAATCTCCTTTTGTCCTTTGCTTTTACTGTGGAGATTTGTAATGCTTTTTGTTTAATTAAGTGACAGAATAAATTGACCAAGGCGATCAGGAAGTGTTTTGATCCAGATTATTGGAATGGAAACTACACTCAGCTTTCCCAGTAACTTGTAAGCCAGCATCCTTCTCCATTAGATCTGACAACTACAATTTGCTCTGGAGCTCCTGATGCAGCTTGTCACTACCAACAGGCCAGTATGTACATGGCCAGGGGTTACAACATACTGATTCATTAGGCTGCAACCACGAATCTGCCACTTCAGAGAAAAGGCCCATCCATCTCCCTACATTTAGCTGTCATTCCTACCATGAATGTAATGCTATTACTGAGACAGCCAAGTCCATTGCTCATGCCAGATGTTGTTAGGAATTCAATCCATCCTATCTGTGAACAGTGGTCCCTTCAAACAACAAGATGTTGAGTGAATTACATATTGAGTGGTGAGTTTTTTTGGCATTTAATTATCCAGCTGAAAGGAACATGCTTAATTGTTACTGCGGTTACTGGTCAGCAGCTAAACAGAGGAATTTTATGAAGCGATGGTGGAGCAAAGGCAGCTGAATAAATGTTTCACAGCACTGCAGTGGCTATGACAAAAAAAAATCTGTGTGTCTTTACTGAGCACGGATGCGTCTCTTGTTGGGTAAAATGAACGTCTTTTGTTTTGTTTTAAAGTGAGAACACATGCCTTTATTTCAATAAGGCAAATGCATGCTGCTCAGCCTCCAATTTTGGCTCTTCAAGCAGAATCACTGCCAGAGTGTACAGGGGTAGCAGCACAGTGCCAGTTATTCAACACCTTCAGAAAGCTGAGCTCGGATATGCAGGAAAAAGTCTGTGGGACTGCTGGGTTCAGCAAAAGGGGTATGAAATACACTTGGAGATGAGCTGGTCCTACACGAGTCCAGAGGAATAAGACACCAGTCATCTCTGCTTAGGTTTGCAAGGCAGGAAAACCCAAGAGCACTTCACACACCACTACAAAGCTGAACTCTGAAACTGGAACATAGTTAAGCCTCATCCTTTCATTAGGCTGATTAAAACTGTCCACATTAGAGAAGTATTCTTGTGCTTCTGTACTTGACTCAAGCTGAAGAAAGAAATATTATTAATATATGTGATATTTTCAGTCCAGGCAAAGATGCTGTGTAATCTCTGTGAATGTTTGGTCTTGTAATACACCCAGCTACATTTCAACAGTAAAGCTTTGAGGAAATTGCATCACAGCTTGGGACTTTCTCAGTTTCCCAATGTGAAGATTCATTCTTATTTATAAATGCAAGAAAGCAAAATAAGCAGCTGAAAAGGCAAGACTTTATTTTCCTGGATTTTAACTGGGAAATAAGACACATGCACTATGACAGAAGCAGAATAATGCTAAGATTTTCTGAGAGCAAACATGCACATTGCCTTTGGTTCGTTTTTGTCATTTTTTCTTTTTTAATCTGGCTTAATGATATAGTCTGGAATCCAGGAAGTACTTGTCCCATTCATTCACTAACAAGTAAGTGATGACTTTTTCATTTACCAACTTTACTTTGTTGCCACATAGAAAGAAATTATTGATGATCTTCATATTCCTTTGATGAGGTCAGTTTGTCTAACATTGTTGAAATGACCATATCTAAAGGAGAAAACGAAGTGCTCAAACTGACTACATCTGAAGATTTTTTGAAAGCATTTGAACTAACATTATACTATATTTAGTGATGATTTATCACAGCTTGTCAGAGCTTAGACTAAAGAGGACCAAGCATCTTGTGGAAGATTTATATATGTATATTTGTATATCAATATCATTACTTACAAGGACAATGTCATATAACTTGATCTAGTTGAGAGAACTTTTTCTGCTCCTGTCTTTTTATTTGCTGAGACTAACAGCCTTCAAAACTCAAGGACTCCTATTAGCAGCAATATGTGGCTCTGCTAGATTGGCACCCTTGCACATCCTGACCTAGACTTAAATAATTTCACTGATTCCAGTGGATGTCACTCACACCAGCACAGGGAATACTACTCTTTCTTCTACCCTAACATGTCCTTCAGAATCTCTGTACAAACAATAACATTGCAGTCAGCTGTGTGTCACACTGTCGTAATAATTCTATTCTTCTAATTTTTCTCATCTTAAGCCAAAGCAATAAATGCTTGAGGCTGGCCACATCTAGGAGCTCTGGCTGCTATAGGTCAGCTCACCACAGCTTTGTAAATACCAAAACACTTGACAACTGACTCACTGGTCCCCTGCTAAGTATTAAGACTTAATCTGTTGACAGCCTGATCCTTGACAAAAGAGTGGGAACAGGTATTAATATAGGTAACTATTTAGGGTTAATAATCCATTTATACAGTGCCTTCTGCAAGACCTGATCTTTCAAGCTGGAAAGCAGCCTTAAACTTATTTTGCTTTATGAGGTTTAGACCCATCAGGTGCTGAACAGCTTTGTACTCTACACAACACAGTCCACAGTGCTAGCTTTATATTTCACCTTTAAAAATCCATGACAAACATCACAACACCTTAAAAGAATTTGGGTACCTTATATAACCACAACTCCCAAATGAAGTGCACACAACCATTTCCACAGATTCCTCAGTGTATGAAGTACAGCAGTACTATCCAGTATTATCTGACCTGGAATTTGGCTTCACCGAGGGTCACATACAGATATTTACATATTTCATACTAAAGGTAGAGACATAGTCACAGTAAGACAGGGTTCCAGTTCACAGCAAAAAAACTATGAAAGAAATTCATAAATGTTTCACTTTCACCTCAATAATTTTTTTTAAGGGTGACTTAAAAAAAAAAAAAAAAGAAAACAAACCCAAACTGTTATTGAGCATTTCTTCAATATTTTCTTCTTATTAACTCTTTCAAGCATTTATTTTTTTGTTTTTTTCTGTCCTATACTGTATCACGCATTCTGTTGGCAATTCACAAATGATTAGAGAAAATAATTCCCCCAATAAGCAGAAATATAATCAAGTCATGTTAATATAATAAGGCAAATACTGAAAAAAATGTCCCACAAGTAAACAAACAAAGACTAAAGAAATTGAATGGGACAACTATACAGGAAAATTAGGTAATAAGCCTTAGCTAGAATCGAAACATGATTTATGAAAGTGGTATTACTGAAGGGAGAGGGGTTGTCCTTAAGCTGTGAACAGATTCAGCCAAGTAGTTATTCTTGCATCCAATAAATTATTTACAAACTATTCGGTCTCTTCCAATTAATCTCCCAAATATAAATATAAATTAACTAATAGTGTCATTTGAAATTGCTTTTGGGAAGTTTGAGATTTAAATTTTAAATTAAGACAACTGATGATTAGCCATACCATTTTTTATAGCTGAGGTATTTCCTGTAAACTTTGATAAAAAAATTGGTTGAATCTGGTCGGCTTTGAGTAGTCCTCAGGGAAAATATTAAAGTAAGGTTTTATTAAATGCAATTCATTCTTTGTTACCTTATTCCATGCAAGATTTTATTTTCTGGTTACCAAGAAAAAATACTTGAACTTTATCGATTCTTGAAGATGAGGCCATGGAGAAATTTACCCTGTCGTATCTTTAGTTAACACTGAGGAATGATTTCTGAGGGAACTAAAAAGCATTTTGGCCTATTTCTTAAAACAGGTGTGGAAATAACCATTGTTATTCCTGAGAAATGACTTGAGACCCTGCCTGCTGTGGGGTGTTGGATGCACGTAGCAACACTTGGCAAGCCTGCAGGAGCCCTGCGTAGGAACACAGCCTCAGCAGGAGCACTGATGGCAGCCCTGGTGAGGCAGAACTCGGTCACACCTTGAACATGGATCATTCATTAGGTTTAGTGACATGCATACACTCTTCCAGGGTCAATTCTGTGGTCTGATACAAAGCTCTGAGGTGAACAGGTGAATTTAATTGGCTCTGAAGGTTCAGACTGTGCTTTAAGCATAGTCAGCACTGGTATTATGTGTATTGAATAATCTGACTGTTCTTCTCCAGGTACTTGGGACTGATGCAAAAACTGTATTATTTTGGGAAAGACTGCTGCATCATAAAGCATTCCTCCTGGCCATCTACCAGGCCTCTGCAACTACTGGAGGAAGTACATTTAATGAAGCATTGGAATTAGCACCTCAAGTGGAACGTCACAAGTGGAATGTGTCTGTTCAGTAAAGCTGTTTTAACTGTTTAATTCTTGAATGTTTGGTTTATTTTCTTTTTACTGCAAAATATAGGGGCTAAGGTTCCAGCAATTAGTTAGAAATAGGCCAGTGCATGAAGACATAAATGAGAAAAATTGGTGATTAACCTCAGTCCTACAGTAATGCGTTAAGGTGGGAAAACTGGATTTGTATATTCCATTAATAATACCACTTGGTGCTAATCATGATGTCAGTTTAACTCTCAGCCATTTGTCACTTCATTAAGGCTGCAGTAGGAATACAGTTATGGTTTTCCATAGCCTGACAACACTGTGGCAATTAAAACACGCTTGTGGTGGAAAAAGCCTAGATTTGCTTTTTGTCATAGAGTTCATATTAGCAAGAAATTGTTGAAAAAAGAGCAGGAGGGTGGGCGGGTAGTGAATGAGTCTGAGGGCACAAAGGAAAGAAACCTTTCAGAGAATTTGCAAGGAGTGAGAAAATATATTCAAATATATTCAAGGTAGCAGTGGCTAAATGGCTACAGCCCAGATGACAGGACTGCAAGTGGTTCCCTTGGAAACATCCTTCTATTCAGAGAAGTAGAAGACTGTAACTGGCTTTTAGGTCATGCAGACCATCTTTCCAGTAATGCAAAAATACAGCTGAAAAATGTGAAAAATTTAATATAATCTAAAATTAAATTAATAGATAACCACAATATTTTCCCACTTTAAATCCCAAAGTCTTGCATCATAGAATGAAGTCACATTCTGCCCTCCCTTCTTGGTCCTGTATGCCACATAAAATTAGAACATAAAGGCTGTTTTGAGTTAGGAACTCTTATCTCTCCTTTGGAAATGTAGGGGTTGACATTAACACAGTCTCTGTTCCCCTGATCTGTGGATTGTACCAAATATGTTCTTTTCTTATCTGACAGCTACAGTGTTTAAATAGTCATAATACAGAAATTTAAAATGTATCTCAGATTATATGTTTCTGAATTTGGCCCTGTATACATTTTTAATAGAGGATTCTAACACTTCGAGAAAATTGCAAGCTGAGATAGAAGAAAAACCCCTGCATTTTTCTGAGGTAGGTTTGTTTTGAACAATCTTCCAGCTTTCACTTCAGGGCTTTATGAATGCACCTCAGTTCTGAATGAAGTGCTACTCATTGAGCAGGATATTTATTGAAAATTAATTCTACCCTTTTTAGTAAAAATTATTAATAATCACAAATATTTCATAAATAAGGTAAACTTCTCATGTGGCGGGGGGGGCTGGGGGTGGGTGTGGATGTGTGAAGTCACTTTTACTGATTTGGTTTTATTGTTTCTGAAAAGATCCATCCTCTGGGTGCAGCAGAGGGGAGGAAAACAAAAAAAAATATTCATATCTAGACAGGACGAGGTACCTGAGGACAAACTAAATTAGCCACTATGGAATTCTTCGTGGATGCAGCTGGGCTGCTGCAAGAGATACCTGAATTAGGTCAGGCACCTTCTCTATCATTGCTGGCTGATATCTTACTCTTCAGCACCTGTAGTGTCATTATATTTTTCATTTTGAGTATTTAAGCCTCACTATAGCTGCGTAGACAGAAGGGGGATTGTTTACCACTCTATTATATGACTTCATTGAAGTCTCATATCTCTCATTTATACTTGACTTCCTAATAATTTCTTTTTCATATTCGAATTATCATCAGACTAGACCTCATTTCTGCTACCTTTACTGTATGTGAGCATGTGGTTTGCTAAGAACAGAAAACACCTGGGCTTCTTTCAGAATTCTATGCCTTTGATTTTTCTTGCCTGAGTACATTGACTTGAGTGATTATTTATCTTGGCTCAGCAAAGCTCTCTATTGATATAAAATTCATCCAGAGCATACTGCAAAGCAGAAGGATAAATTCCAATTATAGCAGATCCTTCACCAGTTTTTAATCCCTATCACCATTTCACAACCAATATGTTTCAGGTCTACTTTTTTTTTCATGAGGAGTGAATTGTGTATGGGTAACAAAACACAACACCAATAAAGCCAGGGATACCAGAGGTACAAATGCCAGGGTCTTCTATGAAAGCTAAACACTCATGTTTTTGTGGATATTTATGTGGCCAAGATCCATCAAAAGCTAAAAATGGTTTGAGTTGAACAAAATTATCGGTACAAGATATTTCCCACACTTTGGTAAAAAGTGACAGTTTCATTCGTGTTTCAAACATATCAAGACAGCAAAGTAGCAGCTCAGAAATTACAAATAAATGTAAATGGAAAAGAAGGTAATCAGTGTCTGTCCCAGGGTGAAAAAGAGAGGATTTATGCTAACATCTCTCTTGCCATTGTCCATGAAAAGTGTGTGCTGGCCACAACGATTTGAAATTTCCTGGCCTCTCTTCTCTGCAGCTACTTGTTCCCAGCCTTCATTGCAGTTTGCTCAGCTCCTTTACAGCATGGCACCTCTTTGTAGAGACCTGATCTGAGACTGCTTTTTGAGGTACAAAGTACAGGGCAGGAGGAAAGTAAAATAACCAATGAGAAAAATAATTACATTTAACCCTCTTATAAAATGGAATTGCATCCTGACACAGAAGCAGAATTCTGTAAATATATGACAAGTTAAAAAAGCAGAGTTGCTTGCTAGTGAAGCTGCAAGATTGCACAGCTGAATAATGCTCATGATCTAGAAATGTCCTTCCAGTGCTGGCAATGAGAAAGGTCAAATGTGGTGCCATTAAAGGTCAAGATGGCTTCACAAGGAAAAACAGATTTTAATACTGAGCCAGTAAAAAGAGAACAGATTTTCTTTTCTCAGGCTGTGACTTAATATAAGCATTTGTGGATTCTTGCTGGGTGAAATCTTAAATTCCATCTAAATGAAACATTCATCTACTTGACAGTTTGTGGTGAATTGCAGCTTCTGTTTTCTGTCAGTATGAATTATGCATGTTTGGAAAAAAGCTTCCAAATTTCAATTAGTGAATCTTAATTTTCTTTCTAAGACCAGATGGACTTTGTTAACAAAAGGATTGTATCTATATCTAATGGAAGCTCAAATTGTTTTAATCAATTTCAATTGAGATAAATATTTGAAGCATTAAACCTGTCTCCACTATATTTTTAACAAAGTCATTCTGGATATCAACAGCACACTGCTCAGTTTATTACTTTTTTATCCAATTAGAAAGCAGAATCCCAATCCACTAATTGGCAAGTGCATAAAAGAATCTACATGTTGCTTAAGCAGCAGAGACGCAAGGAAGTTTAATTAACTTGTAACAGGCAATTTGTAACTAATTACATTTGATGTTAGATGGTGCTGGTTTACTGGCTTAGAGGGGGCAAATTCTTATACAGTTTATTCCAAGCCCTAAAATAGATAAAGCATTTTTTTCCTACAGTAATGCCATAAGTCTTAATACTGAATATTTTATAGCCTTTTTGACCTGGTTAATGTCTTCGAAACACTACGGTACTGTACATATTGGGGGCTGTAGGTTTGCATCAATTCTCATGGCATTCAACAGAAGTCAAATATTTATTTTCAGACTGAGAACTTTTATTACAGAGTTCAGTTACTTCATCTTGTTCAGTAACCTCAACACCTTCAGCAGTTCTCTCTCTTGCTTATGAAACACCATTTAGAAAATGTGTGTGGAGCTGTGAGTAATTTAACATGCATACCTAGTTTGTTGACATTTTGTTAAAGCACAGAATTTGTTTTATTTTCCAGAATTCATGCAGAAGATACTGAAGATTTCAAAGATTTTGCTGGTACTTCAATAGTCAGAATAAAGAAATATTCATTTTGACTGGATATATACTTTTAACATATAGCTTGATGGTACTTAGATTTACACAGATTCACTCTTAAAATGATATTTTAATATGAATTTTTAAACTTAGTCATTAAAATTCATCATTTATTCCTTGCCCAGATTTTTTTTTTTTTTGTTATGTACAAGAGCAAAAATTAATATCTTTGTAACAACATTTGTATGTGTAAGTGACCAGATAAACTTTTACTGCATTCTTTTGGTAAGACTGTGGAGTTTTAGCATTGGCTCAGAGGTGCGATGATTCTCATGCTCAGTAGTGGCCTTAGCAAAATGGGTTTATGAATCCAATGTATCTCCTTGCATTTCCATTACATAGAAAATAAGTCTATAAAGGACATAAATGACAAATCAGAGAAATCGGAATAATAAAGGTTACAGACATATCCAGGAAAGAAATCAGACCAACTGACAGTTTCTTAAACTGTAAGAGTATTATTTAGCATCTATAAACCACGTGCATGAGATTAAAGAGATTTCTTCTCAGATAGTTCCCTTCGGCCCCACTGAAACAGTGCAGCAGGTGAAGAGGGATGTTTGCACTGCCAAGGCTGAGCACTTTTAAGTTCCCTACACAGTTAACAGAGAATGTCCCTGCATTGGGTCTGGGTGAGATGGAGTTCACAGTGCTGTGCTTTGCACTGGTAGCTAGAATGGTGTTGATAGCACCAGTTATGCTTAGAGGTGATTCAAAGAATTGAACTGGGAATCCTAATTGCTGCCTAGTTCAGGTATTCTGAACAGCCCCTTGAAAATATCCACCTTTCTTCACAGACTGTAAGGAACTGAATTGCTGAGGTAAAGCTCCTCAAGTCAAGGGATGTGATTTCTTCCACCTATTCCTAATAACTACACACTGTGAGAAACACTATAGTGAACAGGTGACAGAAAGATTTCTCTGGCTGCAGAGCAGACATTAGAATGTTACTTCTCATCAGGAGAATGGTAAAACCACAATGAAATACTTTTCTGTAAAACATGTAGGTCACCTTCATAGTATTTATTTTATATATGCATGTATAACAAATCAATAACTGCATCTATTCCACTCGGTTTGTCATGGCTGTATGGTTCACTTTGGTTTCTTAACGGAATTGTTGCCCAGACTAGTGTAATATTTTTGTCTATGGTGACAAAAATTCTGTAATCCTTTGTGAAGATTAATAACATCTGTTACAGTTTGGGATTATATGGAAAGTTATTAATGGATGCCCAGCATGAATTCCAGTTAAGTATCAGTTTGTGTGAACAAAAATGTGACAAAAATAAAAGGGACACCAAGAGCAACACATCTGCTTATACAGCTAATGCAATCTACAAGTACTTTAGGACAGTAATTTAAGCGATTTTTCAACATTTCCTGCTTGACACAGAGCCATATAAGACATGACAGAAGCACAATCCAGTCGACATGATGCATACCAGCCCTTTCTTTAGGGACAACAAAGCCACGACACACAATCTTTCAAGGTCTGGGGGGCAGTGAAAGGCTCAGTATTGGCTGTTAATTGTGATACATTACTTCTCTCCTCTGTACACAGGTTCTGAATGTCTTACAGAATTAACCACTTTTATTTGCTCAATATACATCACCTCAGAAATAAAAAGCGATCTGAAATCGCTGATGAAGAATACTTCTCCTGCTGACTGGAATATCAAATGGTAATCCACCCCGAGTATGCTGCTGTAACAGAAGAAATACAGGTTGCATGGCCATAACAGGTACAACCCAGCCAGAAATAAGGGTACTCCTGTGTGTGGCCAGGCACTCAGTAACTTGTTAGTTAGGTTTGCTGACTCAGGCACAGTTTTGTGAAGATATGGATCTGCTGCTTCCACGCTCCTCAAAGTTGAATATGGGAATATGGAGACTTGTGTGGAACTCAAGCTCCAGTTCTTTGCTGATTTACACCTTGCTGCAACTGTCTGTGCAACTGTACTCATGCATCCTAATAATAAGTTGTTTAAAAATATTAAGTAAAAAATGTTAAAAATGGCTTTTGAGAAATAATTTTTAACATTTTTAATATTTTCAATATTTTTATTAATTAAAAACTTTTTTTTTGTTTTACATTCCTAACACACATAATAGTAATCGATCTTTTAATTGTGAATTTCTAAGAGAAAATTTTGTGTGCAGAAATGCTTCTAATCCTGTTTTTTCCCCTTTGTATTTTAGAACATTTTGTGTATCCAGATCTCTTAAAATGAAAATCTGAAGGGTTTATGATTTGGGTCTCCAAGGTAAATTTACAGTAAATCTGGGGTGAAAGGTACCATCTGTCTTTGACTTTATTAATGCTGTTATTGTTATTGTTATTATTCTTATTGTTATTGTTATTGTTATTATTGTTATTGTTATTGTTATTGTTATTGTTATTGTTATTGTTATTGTTATTGTTATTGTGATTGTGATTGTTATTGTTATTGTTATCGCTATTATTTTGTTTATTCAAGTACCAAGTTTGTATTTGTGCAGCAAATTAGTAAGCATAAGGTAGATTATAATGAGAAAATATTTACTGGGCAAGTATAGTAAATGAAAGTGGTGATATTAAGATACCTTTTATTTCTATCCAGCATGAAGCCATGCCGCTTTATGAATCTACCTACTCAGAGCTCTTCTATGCGTATATAGGTACCTAATGTAACCAAAAAAAAATCCCAGTTCCTGGTCTTTAAAAACCTTGATTATCTATAACAGTGGTGCCAAGTTTCAGGATGAGCCCCTCACCCGTGACCGAGGAGCATTTACCTCATTTCTCCTGTTACTCGCAGGAAGGATGGAGAAAGGGCCTCCTGTGTGTGCACTGTGCAGATCACCTGTGCAGGGGCAGTAGCTGTCGGAGCACCCTGTGCAGAACAAGTGCTCTGACCTGCCCCGTGAAGCTCCATCCTGGGAGGCCTTGCAGGATATGATGTGCACGGTGATGGAATTGGGCCACGTGGTTTTGTTTGCAGGTTGTACATAACAATAACTGACACCCTGCTGATTTAAGACCATAGCCCCGTTGATAAAACACTACATCAAAATTTCAGACAGAGAGCTTTCTTTTCTTGGCCATGGGCATTCTGTGTGACTTCACTTTCCAAATTTATTTCCTTTTTTTCCTTTCATTCCTGCATTTAACTGTTGACTCGTGACAGAATCACTTAATTGAAATATTTCATATAAATCTCTTTTTTAATACAAGTCTGCTTATAATTCTCTTTTAATACAAATCTGGTCTTGATTAGAGTTTCTAGACACTACTGTAGTGTAAATAAATAGTACAAGGAAAAGTTAGGATTTAATTGATTACAGTTTATAAACCCATTTTCTTGTGACTAAATTTTGCCAGGATCAACATAAGGTAGCGCTGCCAAATCCATCAAAAGTACTGACATTAATTAGAAGCAGATCTTTTTTTTTTTTAATTTCTGGAAAGAGAAAACTGTGGTTTGTTGCACATTTTGTATCAAATGTACAGCATATCTATTTTCATTATGAAATCATCAGATAAGCACAAGATGTGAGTAAGGTTGAAAAAATACATTGAATGTATTTAAGTCAACTGTTACTGCATAAAAAAACAATATCAGAGCTGGAATGGCTATCAAGTTCTGCCCTGTTGGTAATATAAAAATCAGTCTAGTACAGAATTTAATATTAGCCAGTAGCTTGAGGTATTGGTAATGTTAACTGCTAGGAGTCCTGTTAAATGTTGGCAGTCATATGTATTTTCACACAGGATAAACTGCAGAGAGCATTATGCATTTATTTTACCCAAAAATGAGCTAAACAGAAATTCTCTTTTATGGAAGTTCATCTCCTTGGGAAATGGGAAATGACAAGGAGGGAAACTGTGATGAAGTTTGGTGTGCTTCTCTGCCCTCTTTAACAACGTTTAACATATTGGCCCCTTGGGAAGGAAAACTGCCCAAGGACAAGCAGGGTTTACCAGCAAGAATAAAAATAGTTATAAAAGTTATTACACATGCTCACATTAGCACAGAACATGATTATATTTTCCTTAAAACAGGAACAACTTTGAAGGATCTGTCAGACAATGAATCTCGTACACAGCAGAAGTAATAGAGAAGTTCACATTTTTACCCAGACAACAGCAGATGTTACTAATTTTTTAGGCAACAGCTGAGACCTTCATTTTGTTTGAAAAGCAGGAGACAAAGGGCAAGGATAGAGAAAATACCTCTTTGTGGGCTTCCTGTGCCCACAGGAGCTTTCTCAAGGTATAAACCTTCAATATCTCAGCTCCTGCCACTTCCTTAAACAGCCATGGAAAGAGGCAACTTGAAAGGTTTATCCTGTCTGAGGAGATTCTCCTGTTCTAAACTCAGAACTTCATGGAGCTCCAAAATGCTGTTTTGACAGATGTCTTTTGAAGTAAGGCGCTTTCTCCCAAAGGCTGTTACAAATTAAAGAAACCTCAATTCACAGGAGCTTCAAGAAAGACAACAAGAGTGAGCTGTGTGTATTTTGTTAACCTTTGAACATATTGGTTACAAGACTTGCTGTAGCCACTCTGTCCAATTACAAAACAAAGCAGAACCACAGTGACACTGTCTGCCAAGTGTTGAGAAGTATAGAAATGGAAGAGCCAAACCCACAAAGATCCCTCAGGCAATACAACATCCAGGACAGAGAGGTACACAGACATCTGGAAATTTTAGGAAACACGTCTTTAAATTTTATGAGTTTATCACCTGATTAAAAAAAAAAAAAAAAAAAGAAAAAGCAGAATAATGGAACATTTTCAGAGTAATTGATCTATTTATAGTTTGAACAAATTAAAATATGTTTCAGCTCAACCTGAAAAGTTGCTAAATAATTTCACCCTTAAAAATGAATAAATGAATGAATGAATGAATGAATGAATGAAAATTAATGCTATTTAGATATGTTGGAAGATTGGCAGCAATAATAATAATAATAATAATAATAAATAAAAATAATAACAATAATAACAATAATAACAATAATAATAATAATAATAATAACAGCAACAACAACAACATTGCCTTACATTGAATATATTTATATTCTATTGCAATTGTGTGTGGTGTCCAGTTGTTAGTTGGGAAAAAAAATCAATCTAGAAGTCATTTTACCCCTAATCTATTGAAAGTTTTATCTCTTCACAGAAGAACTGTGGACATAAGTGGACAAAATATTGTAAATTTATTCCATGCAAACAAATTCTTCCTGTACAGATATTCAGTTTTAACTCTCCATTAGATTGTATGCATTGGATTAGACACTCTAAAGAGGTCAAATTACTTACCAAATTACTTACCCTGGAACACAAGTGATAGCAGTAAGGGCAAGCCTGAACTAAACTAACTACTCTCACTGTGTTGGGCAATGAGGAATGTTAAAAAAAATCTCAGTGATTACTCAGAGCTAGTGAATGTAAGAATGAACAAGAAAACAAACCCCAAGCAACAGGGTTTTAAGCTAGCTAGTGTATTTTTGTCAACAATAATTTTAAGTAGAACTTTGTACAGATAAATAAATGTGGGCTGTGTTTCAGTTGCCTCCTTGTGGTCAGTCCTAAAGTGGAGGGGTCTCAAATCCTCTTCTGGAATAACCTAGAATTAGTCAACATAAACAAATCTGCATCAGAGAAGCTAGTTCAATGTGCTGTAATAAATATGATTTTTGTTAGTCCATAAAAGTTTTCAAAACCCTAGATAAAATCCTCTGAAATTAATCAAAAAATGTTTTAAGAAAAACTGAGTGTGGCCCAAAATTTGCCAAAAACTACTCAACTTTTTATGTTAGTGAGCATAAAAAGGTGTAAAACTGATTTATCTTGTTCTCAGGAAATGTAACATATACAAGATAATTAAATGTGTTCCTTTTATAACTAAATTTGTCAATCGAAAATATCTGTTCTTGAGTTGTTGCTAAAACAGAGCCTGTGCAAGAAGTTGCTTTCTTCAGTTGCATGGCCTTTTTCTAAATGAAGATAAAGATATTCAGCTTGGCTAAATGGAAACACAACAGTCCTTGATCTCTCCATGGATGGGTTACTTGGAGTAATTTCTTCTTTATATCTTACTTGGCAATTGTCAACAAAGACAGCAATAAACCTTAATTATCTTACCATGCTTGCTTACTCCTGCTGGAAGGTTTTATATTCCTTTAGAGAGTCCACAAGTCTTAGCACAGATTTCTGGGTTTATTTATATGACATTATGAAAACTGGTAACATGCTTGTCAGAAAAAGTGTAAGTTACCATATTTTATCTTGTTTAACAGGCTTGCTGTTTCTTCAGATTCACTGTGGGCTATGCTAAAGATGATTAAAGAAACATTTTAATTACAGCCTGAACGCATTTCTTCCTTGAGGTACACTGTAAAAAATTCATTGCTTAAATGTAAATGAAAAAATGGTGAATTACCTGATGCAGGTAAAAAAAATGCAGTCAGAGACAATGCACATTATTTACTCTGTAAATCCACCAGTTTGGGTATTGAAGGAACACCCTGATGATTCAGCTAATACCACAGGAAACCTTTTTCTTTTTCTTTTACTGTTCTTGAAAATACCAGAAATATTACTAGGGGTTGTTCAGTTTTAATTTACTCTGTAATTTGGATCTAGGACTGCTCTCACTGAATTCTCTCCTAGTTTCAGAGTGATTCCCATCACCCAGCACTGGGCCCTCCAATACCTGTGGATAGGAGCCTGGCTATAGAATTTGAAAATGACATGTTCAATCAGTTTGTATCAGGCTTTTGTCAGCAGCTGGACTCATGACCCCTTATGCTGGCATGTAGGTATTGTAAAGAAGATGAGGAATGACCAGCAGGTCTTTGGCAAGATTCATCAAAGATTGGGACTTCAGGATGGCTGCAGTGAATCCAGGAAGCCCAGTTTAACAGGAAGACATTAATATTATTCCACATACACTTGGCTAGGTTAGGTAAGTGGATGTATTTCTTTTTTTTTTCTTCCTTAATTGAGGCATTTCATACTAATTACACGGAAACTTCCATTTGGTACAGTAGGAAAACTTGCAGAAAAACCCTATGATTAAGAACTTCTTGAACTCTCTTGTAAACAATACAGTGAGAAATGAAGAATCTCCAATTGTAGTTTGTTTCACTTTTGAAGCCTAGTGGATGATTTACTTTTGAAGAAACTAAACAAAATTTTGCAACCAAGTATTTTGTCATAAGAGAGATTTTATGTCCCCTATTACACAGGAAAAATCAGAATAATTTCTGAATAATCATTACTTTTGTTCCTTGCAGTGTTTATGATCTTGTGAAATTTTTACTATCCCTTGGAATTGCCAGTAAAAGGAAGAATTTAAGTAATTAAAAATGGATAATAAATTTTGAAAACTGAACCTCCCAAAACCTCAACGAACTTACCAAAATATTTTGAAAGTGAATTTGAAAGTGAACAAGTAAAATAGCCTAAATTGTAAAGACTAGAAATAATTAGTCAAAAAGATTGTAACCATTTGCTCTGACTCTACTATCCATGGCAAGCATCCTAGATTTGACATAAGATCTTCAGGACAGAGCAAAGAAACAGCTGGACAGCACTTGGAGCACTGAATCAGTCCTTTTTCATTGCTTAAAGATTTATATTTTTATTCTTTGCCATATTATCTCTGGAACTCTACAACTAGCCTTAGCTGATGTTCAAACATTCTGTAATGTAACAGATAATTTCTTGTATTAGTATGGCTATGGGGAACTTGAATTATAGATGAATATCCAACCAACATCTGGTCCAAGTGATACAGAGAACTGTATTCTATAACCCATACAGTGCTAATACCTACTAAGTTACATTTTCTGCCATGCAAATTATATTTAGTTTTAGATTACCTCATAACTTTGATATGTGTTCTTAATTTTGTTCACTTGAAACTGGGGTAAAAAATGTTTGTACTCTGTCTCATTTTCATCACCGAACATTTTCTTTAACTCTCTTTGTTTATTCAATCTTATAGGCCATATGGCTTAGTTACAAAAAACCTCACATTGTTACCTTTTCTTCATGATTTTGCCAACTCTGATTATTCAAAAATTCAATTTTTTTTTTTTTTTCTCCTAAGTAATGTTATGTGTTCTTGCATATATGTGTAGTGAAAGGCACAAATAGTTTCTTTAGGACTAAAAGACATATCAGTATGTTCAGGATAATGAGGCTGATTCAGTAAGACTAGACCTTCAAGCTACATTTTCCATTCACATTCTCCTTAAAACTACAATGACACATGCATGAATGAACAGCAATGAAGTGGTTAATTCACTAGGAAAAGAAAGAACAGCTGTGGGCACCTTATGAAAAACTATGTTTGACCTGTCCATCATGAAGACATTTGTTCTTTACTGCTGCAGGTGGCAGAGTTACTAAGAAAATCAACTTAATTCAACACAATCTTTGGAATGACTTGTTTTCGTGATAGTTTTCTGAACAGTGCAGCTCTATGTCAAGTCATGATGGTTGCTGCAATGCTTAAAGATCGTGACTGGGAACTGAAAAGATCATTGCAAAGAGCATTGTGAAGGAGACATTATGCTCAGCATCTTTTAGCATATGCAAATACAAACCACAATGTAAGATTAGGACACAAGTGAAAGAAGCATTTCAGCATTTTACAAAGTAGTACCAATAAACACACCGTGGTTACTGGTTCTAAGCTATTATCCATACTTTCTAATAACTAAATCTACTAAAAAGCTTTTTTTGCTTTACATGTACTTTCTATAAGTTTAAAAATCACTTACAGATTTAATTTTTTTTATCTTGTATTTCACTGAAACTTAGGTCATTCTTACTATATTTAAACAGTTAATCTGCAGATCCTCAAACATAATTCTTATGAGAATCAGTGATAGTGGATCAGAAAATAAGATGGTCAACTAAATACTCTGGGAAATAAAGCTCCCAGTTATCTACAGATTTGGAAAATGTATGTTTGAGGAGCTTATATGTTTCAGACATGAAAAGAGCAAATTATAATTTTACTTGACCAAGAGGCAGGTAGCAGAGAACTATATGTTCCTGAGAAACGGCTGCAAAAAGCAGCAGTGACAAGTGGTATATCTTTTATTATTCTTTTCCTACTTATGGCTGATTATCATTCTCCTTTCTCAATCTGCACAGCTGAAAAAGACCCACTCTCAGTGGTAGCAGGAAGAGGCAGAACATCCATTGGAATACAAAGGATATAGGTTGTATAGGCTGCTGAATCCCTGTCTTTTTAGACCAATGACTGCTGTTAACAGTTCTGATATCTTCAGGAACTCCCAAAAAGGGTCCACTCCTTTTAACTCTGTGAGTTACCAGTGTAGGGTGGCCTTAGTGGATCTGGTCACGAACAGAGGAAGCGATTGAGTCAGCTGAAAATGATGGCAAACTGTGAAATTTTATATCATAGTTGTACTTTCTTGCCTCTCACACATGAGAATTTTTTGAGTTATATTTTGGATGAAAACAATGAACAGATAAAAAAATTCAATTCATTTGAATACTTTTCTTTGACCAGTTTTGGATGGAATAAAAACAAAAAATAATCCTATTTTAAATGGAAATGAATTTAGTGCTCTTTACTCCATTAAACAACCATGCCAAGAGAAATATTTTTAGTAGTCCAGGGCTATCCAGCTGGTAGACTTATCCTGAAATAACTAGAGAGATATAAAAAGTATGTTTTGAGCCAGATGAATACAGTGCAGTCATTGCTTTATTATTTTAACACCCAAGGGAAAATCCAGAAGATAATCTGTTATTCCAATGTGAAAGGTGTCTGTCCTAAAAAATGTATCATATAAATTGACCTGACAGAAATAGCCATATGTCATGATGTAACTTTAAGAGGTCCAATTTTTTCCTAGGTACAACACGCTTGATATTATGTCTGTCCCCTAAAAATTAGAAGTTTTAAATTTTGCTTGAGGAAATGAATTTGCATTTTATGAATTTCTAAGAAGATATTTTTATTTTGCTGCTACTTCTGGGGTTTGTCTCTTGGTATTAAATTATGTTTGTGCATCTTTTGGAACCAAAACTCTTTGGAACCAAAGGAAAACAGAATAAAACAGCATAAAGTGGGACTCATTAAATATTGTAATTGCTGACATATATTCAAAGAAAAAATATGCTTAAAGCTTGGAAATTATTGTAATTTCATTGTGGTCATATGCACAGCACTGATAATGATGGGGTTAAAATAGAAAAAAAATAGATGTAGATAATAGGGGAAATGTTCTGCTTTCATACAGGTGATAATGAAATTCTTTAGACCTCTGCAGGTGTAATTTAGTCAATTAGAGCACAAATTGAACAATTTCCTAATTGTTAAAGCAAGTAAATAATATTATATCTGTCCCCTGAGCCATCAGTTGAAGAAAGAAACATATAATTATCAGCTCATCAACCTAAGGGCAATTTACCCGAGCCTAGAATAAACAGGTTGTAATTCGATGTATTCTAATAGTGACCAAGTTAAAAACAACTTCTTTTGTGTGAGTAATGGGCAGTCATTTGTAAATAACAGTCCTGGACAACCTTAGGATTACCTTTCTTTATTCAAATGGAGACACAAACAAATTGCTTAGAATCTAAGTAAGTGAGGATATTCAAATAGTGTGAGAAGAGCTGTTCTTTTCAACCACAGATGTTAATCACAGGTAAACAAAGACCTTATGAAAACCTGATCTGATATCTATCAGGTTTAAAAAGACAAAAAGGAGCATTATCAGATACCTTTTTGTTCTCTCAAGATACCTGTTTAATATTTCTACTTTAATATTTTATTCATATGCAGGGAGGAAAGAGTCTTTAATACATATGCTTATGTATTCATATGTATATTTATGTCTTAATATATGTATTTAATGTTATATGTGTTATAAAATACACATTATAGTTATGTATTGATATGTATATTATTTATATATTAATACATTATATTTATTTAATTTTATATTTATGTATCCATATATGGATTTATTTGGTCTCCAGGACCTCTGGCATATTAAGTCTGTTGGTTATGTTCTATAGAGGTCACAGCTCTGTGAACGTATAATGATGTACACCTTCCCTGAATATACCTCTACTATGCTGGTTTTAACTGAGTGTTGAGATTCTCTTGTCACAGTATTGTTTAAGATAACAGTTGCATATATACAACACAATATAAAGTAAGATCTCTCATATAATCTAAAAAAGCAGTTTTTTTCTTACCTTATGTTAAATACCTATGGTGCAGAGGCCTTTGCCATCCAGTCATCTTTCATTTCTGGGGGGAGAAATAAACCTCTGTGAGCTGTTATGTATCACATCAAGGACAGAGATTTCAGGCTGCAATGAATGCATGGTATCTATTAGAAACTTCTAAAACTATCTGTTCAACTCTTATATGGCCCTGTTAAAAGCAAGAATACCCATGGCTTCCACTTTTTACAAGTTGCAAACATCATCGTCCAGCATTCAGCCGTGGGTACCAAGGTCATCGAGTTACACTGAAGAAACTCCTTTTCTTCACTCCCTGTGCCAGTCCCATTTCCTTCAGCTGGGTGAAGCAGAGAAGTATGTTTGCATTGTAGTACAAAGAAACCATTATGGGTGGAGAATTCCAGATAGATGTTCATTATGTTTTCTTCATTGATTTTTTATACAATTTAAGGAGTTGATAATGGGTATGCATTAGACTTAGAGCCCAAATAATTTCTCAGTTATATTCATGCAGTCTGACATATATCAGTAACAGTAATAATCAGAGAATTCCTAAAATAAAAGAAAGAGAGAATAAAAGAGTAAAAGGTCTCTACTTTTTCTCAATTCCAGTGAAAGAATGGTAAATGCTGTCACATCCTGTAATACAGCTCTTCAATGTACTTCAAATCAAGTCAGAACTAAGCTGATGTCTGACCATAATTAAACCTTATTTCTTTCTGGAACATTGTACTTGCAAGTCTCCAAGCATCTTGCCATTTAAAAAAGAGGGGAATTGAGGGTGGGGTTTCATGGACTCATAGAATCATTGAGCTTGGGAAAGAACTCCAAGATCATCAAGTCCAACATTTGACCGAATACCACTTTGCCAAGTAGACCATGACACCAACTGACATGGCCAGTCAGGGATGGTGACTCTGCTACCTCCTGGACAGCACATTCCAATGCTTAACCACCCTTTTAGTGAAAAAATCCTTCCTGGTGTCCAACCTGAACCTTCCTTGGTGTAGCTTTAGGTAATTTCCTTTTATCCTGTCGCAGGTTGCCTGGGAGAAGAGGCTGACCCCCACATTGTCTGCCGGCATCAGAATTCAGGCATCTGTATGTCAGCAGGGTGTCTAAGATATCTATTAAGGGATCTAACAAGGTGTCTAAGCTCCTGTTGCTATCTGTGGAGCTCTACTCAATACAGTCACTGGGTTGGTAGAGTTATTCAGATCACCCTGAAAGAGAAACCTATGCTGGCCTAGACATAAACTCTCCTATCTATTGTACAAAACCCACTCTGACAATTTACTGTAAGATATGGAAACTATCACCTGAATCTTAAGCACAATTGGCTGTTGAAGCCCAAACCCCTTGCAAAAAAAAATGGGAACAGCTGCATGTTGCATGTTGAATGATGATGGTGGGTCTTTAAATCACCTAGTTCTATACTAGGATTTTGAAATGGCACACTAATGAAATGAATGAAAGCACAGGTTAGCTGAATGGCACACAGCTTCATTTACACTTCAGTTCTCCTAAAGATATTTTAACTACCTACTCACATTAAGTAACTAATTGCAATTCCCAATCTACCTCATTGGCAATTCATTTGAAATGCAAGTTGGTAGTGCATGCTTTACTATTCACTAGAAAACAAGGAAGCATTAATCTTGCTTTATTTGTACCTTGAGATCTCATGCCAACATTTTCAAGTGTAAAAACTTGTGGCATATAAATTAAGCTTAGCAGAAATAAAAAGCCACCATTTGATGGAAATTTGACGTTTCCTATACATGCTGGTCCCCAGGCAGCTTGTATAATTCCTTTGTCTCAGTGCATTAAGTAACTGTATTTTCAACCTGAGTTTTCAGATGAATGTATGCTTAAAATACAGAGTGTTGAGGATGTTGATTTCAAATGGCTAAATGTTGAAAAATTATGTTGTCAGATTTACTACCATTCTGCTGCCAGCTGTTCTTAAGCTGAACCTTAAAAGTTGCTTAAGCAGAGCAAGAGGAGAAGCAGTGGGAAGGAATTTAGTGTCATTAGTGTTCTTTATGTTTTTTGATATCAAGTAGTTGTATATTTTTATTTCCTGACCACCATAAAGACAGGAGTTTTAAAAAATAATATGTTAAATTTTTCCTTTAAGCTACCCATGAATTCACAGAGCAGGTATTTAAATAGACTTATTGAACTCTCCTGTAGCACAAAATGGAGGAACACTAACTCACATTTATTGTAAGTCTGTTAATATTCTTCACAGCAGTAATTACTTTGGTCACATTGATTTTCCCATAGTTATTCTGCTCTTTCCTCATCTGTGACAGTAAAGATATGTTCTTTATTCTAAAAATAATGTTGAAATTTTTGCATTTTTGATTTTTCACACAAGTTTATGATAGTAACTGCTAATCAGAGATATTTTATTTCACACAGGACAGAGAAAGAGACCTAGGAATAAAAACTTTCAGGAATATTTTTTTTACCTTTTGTTTTTACTTTTATAATCTTTGCTCCAGTGTCATAATAAATTAACAATAGGCAGAAGAAATCTGGGTAGAAAAGCACTTTCCCCCAGTAACAGTAATTAATACACTGGAAATGCAAACCAATACAATAACTAACAAGCTTTGCGTAGAACATAGGATAATTATTTTATTTAGGCTCAGTATCATTGGTGAGTGACTAACATGGGTAATACAGACTACTCTGGTCTCATAGTTTGAATAGCTAAGAAATCAAGAAGTGGAAAAGTGACTCATCCACCACTTCTCTCAACCCTTTTTTTTGAAAATGTTTTTCCTTTAATACATTTTTGAAAATTTTTCTTGCACACAAATATACAAGGAAGCAGGAGTCTGTGAATCTTAGGAATCTTCCTCTAAAGCTTCTACTAAAAAACTGTTTGTCCCAAATATAGCTTTTTAGGAAGTACTTGATTGTTCTATCTTTTTCCATTTCCTTGGTTTATTCTTCAAATTTCTTTCTTTGTCTGTCCTATGGGTCTCTACAGTCTAGATCAAAACCCTGATCATTTCTCTATTTTTACAGTGATACTGTGACAATGTATACCTTCTAATCTGTGAGCATGTGAACATTCAGGCTCTTAAAAAAAGAACTTTAGAAAGCTCAATGGAACAATGCCAGTAAAGATTTATTATGTTGCCAGTGTATGTTGCCAAGAAACTGAATGTTGCTATGCAGCTTTGAACATGTTCTACTGGTCATTGAACTTACTCCAGCAGAACTTGTGCTTATCTGACAGGTTACTGAACTATTGATTGGCCTCCAGCTGGACTTTGTGCCACTGATCACAACCCTTTCAGCTCAGCAGTCCAACCAGTTTTCAACCCACCCCACCATCCTCATATCTGGCCCACACTTCATCAGCTTGTCAATGAAAATGTTATGCCAGAGAGTGCTGAAAACTGAAACTCTTATCAAAGTTAAGGCAAACAACATCCACTGCTCTACACACATCTACCAAGCTAGTAATTTTGTCACCAAAGACTATGATACTGATCAAGCATGATTTCCAGTTTCTAAATCCATGTTAATTGTTTCAAATAACCCTTGTGTCCTTAATAAATTTGGAAACGGTTTTCAGAGCTATGTGTTCCATCCCCTTCCCTGGGATAGAGGGGAAGTTAACCAGCCCACAGGTCTCTAGATTCTTCTTCTTGCCCTTCCTGCAGTTAAGAGTGACCTTTCTTCTTCCAGTCTTCAGGAATCTCCCCAGACCATTGTGATCATTCAAATGTAATTCACAGAACCATGGAATAGGTAACATTTGAAGGGACCACAGTGAGTTTTCTGGTCCAACCTCACTGCTGAAGCAAGGTCATCCTAGAGAACATGGTACAGAATTGATACCAGAAGGCCCTTGAATATCTCCAGTGAGGGAGATTCTTCACCCTTTCTGGGCAACCTGTTCCACTGCAATCAATCCCACAGTAAAGAAGTTCTTCCTCATATTCAGACGGAATTTCCTGGGCATCAGTTTCTGCCTGTAAATTGAGATGGGTTACTCAATGTCATTGTCCAGCTCCTCATGGGCTTGTGTACATCCAGTCAAGTTTTGCTCGTTGTCCAGGCTTCCAGGAATACACCAGTTTCTTTGCTCTTTTCTACACAACCAGCTTGGCTGATCACAGTATTTTGAGTTCCATGCCTTTTCCCTCATTGCTAAAAGTTGTATTTGATCTTAAATATTTTCTATTTAGACAACACCTTGTATTGTGTGCATCTTGTTATAAATTCCAAAGACAAAATCTATTAATTAGAACTAATTGTTTTACATTGGAACTATCTGTATTTCAGCAGATATCACAAATGTCTAACAACCTGAGCTCCTCATAAGCATTGTTTAAAAAAATCAGGTTATTTAATATCAACATATATTTTATTTCATGGTCATTTTTACATACAAAATGAAGTTATTATTGCTATTATTAATTGTGACAGGACACGAAGAAAGTTAGAAATTCTGAGTTCCCAGATGCTAAGAAGAGCACCAGCACCATAAATCAGCAATACTATACCAAAACTCATAGCCAAGCAGACTCTTCAGACAAGTAACAATCAAGGGACCAACAAATATTTAACCACAATAGAAGCTTGCAACCAAGACAAAAGCACTTACTCAGATATTCAGACTGCACAGGTAATACAGAGCTCTGGTTAGTACGTGGTTCTAAGTGAACACATTTCCTGGAAGTTCTGGGAAAAGGGCATTGGTTTCAGGTAATTTTTAAAACTTAATATGAAAAGACAGTTTTTCCTTCCTAGTAAGCCAAATCATATACTTGATTTCATAGGAGAGCTTCTACTATTTCTTTTTTTTTCAAACATTCCTTTAAAATTATCTGGTGGCTGGTAGGGGTCATCCTTGGGATTAAAATTTTTTTTATCAGTCTCTTTTACTGCTGATGAGAAATGTCTTCCATTAGGGGAACATCTTTGCTTCTCACTGCTCCATCATGTTTGCACAATTATTACCTCTGGTCTGAGAAATTATGCCTTCTTGCACCACGGCTTGTAATTTAGGATGCCTAATCCTGTCACTGCTAAAAAGAATCAAATTCTGCTGAGTGAGTCACCAGGATTATTTTTGATTTGAATAAATCTTGACAGTTACTGGTTTGCATGTCTAATCTGATTCATTGGCTCTACTCTCGTTGCACATGCTCAATTAGAAACAAAGAAAGAAACAAACCATTGAAGCCCACCATTTAATATGTGGAATATTCCTTCAGAGCAGTCATAAGCCTTAATGTGGTATTTTTCTTGAGCTGTGGTAGACCTTGAACTCAGTGCCTTTTAAAAATAACTCTGAATTAGACAAAAGAATAGAAAATAAAGCCCCCCAAACCAGAATTACTTTTATGTGTATACTCCCTTGGAAAAAGCTGATCACACTGTCAATGGGCGCCTGCTCTTGACACGATCAATTTGATTATGATAGCCTCAAGACTCATGGGGTATGTTTGTAAATTGTGAGGCTTCAGGATCAGGTGATAAACTCAGTCATTATAAAATCCTAGTAACCACTGAAACCCTTTCAACTTTCTTGGTTTTCTCTGTCAATTAACATTATATATGGGTAGATATTCCTAACTTTTTTTCCCCCTTCTCTGACTTGAGTACTCTGACTTTCTTGAGGAATATTTTTTAGGAAATTACATAGGATGATATTTTCTGGCTGCAAACAGAAGAAAATAATGTAATAATATTAAAGTAAGTAAATAAAATTATTAGTATGCAGGAGTATGGGTTTTTACTTATATTGATTAATATACTACCCTGGGAAACAGATTTATTGATTAATGAGACTGTAAATGCGAAAGCACACTGTTTTAATCAAAGAGGGAAGCAAGGAACACAGAAAATTAACATGCATAAAGAAAGTAATGGATGTATTTTATAGTCATTTATCGTTTTCTGTTGGCGGAATAAGGCACAGACTCTGCAGCGTTAATGCAAAGACATTTACTGGTTTCAAGTGCTTATATTTATACTTTTCAAAGCTGTGGTGAGATGCTCACTCAGTGTTTGTTGGTTGCACGTTCCTGTGCTTGCCTCGCGGCCCGAGCGGGCTGCGGTTACCCCGCGTACGCGAACTGCACGCCCCGTTTCCCCCCCTGGACGCGGCTCATCAGCGCCAAGGCTGCTGCTGCACAAGCTTTAACAGATCAGCCCTGCTGCTCGTGTCGTTTCATTCAGTCTGCTCCACAACAGTTTTCCATGCCTGATCACGGCATAACAAGCCAACGTGACAAGAAGACATAAGATTGATTAACATGAGTTAATGTAAATTCAACCTGCTCAGACTTACAGTGGAGAATAATAAATCCCTTCTTGGAGTGGTTCATCACTCTCACTTATATGAATAAATCAATAGTTGCATTAGGTCAAATTAAGAGTTCACTTCAACAATTATTTCAGTCTCCAATACTTATCAGCAGAAGAGGAATTTAAAGCAGGAATAAATTCAGTTAAGTGGTGCCCACAGGCACCTGAGGCCGACACTGATGCCTGACACATGGGCACTGAGCCTTCTGTGAGTGGATAGGAAACTCCATCTGGGGATCTTAGTGATTTGGGATTGAAAGGCAAGAAGTATCTCTGGGGAAATTTGGACAGAAACTTAGGACATTGTGGGAATTCTGGCAACTGTGGGAATGCTTTTGGCTCCCTGGTCCTGGCCCACCTCCATAACTGGCCAGCACCTTCAGTTTCCCAGACGGCTTCAGGGAGCCTTGAATGTTGTTGGTGGTGTGTCCACTGCTGGCTGTACCCTACCTGAGGAGTAGGAGACCCCTCTGATTCCTTGCTTTTTCACTTTTTGTCCTTTGATTATTCCCTTTTTTCGTGCATTGTCCTTAATAATGACTTACTTTTTGTGTGAAGTATTTGATTTTTTTAACTTTTGATGATCTCTCCCTTTTGGAGGCAGTGGAAGAGGGCATCTATTGTTTCAATGAATGAAATGGCAGCTTGTTATTGCTAGAAATAGATGTGGCATTTTCATATGGGCAATGACATATATGAAAGCCTTTCCTCTTCCTGATTATAGCTTGTTTTACTACTGCACAGGTCACAGAACCCTGATTTTTTTCTGCAGAGTTGTGTTCAGGGTGTGATTGTGATGATAATTGCGTGCCAGCAGTTTAAGCAGTTTTGAAACGATGCAAGCTTACAAAAGTATAAGGAGAAATTTTTGTTGTCACTCCAGCAACATTTCCAAATCATAAAAAGAAAAAATAAGGAAAAAAATCAGAAGTTTTACTCTTTTTTTCTTAAAAAAAATCAAAACCAATAGCAAAATATTAATACTAATACTTTTATTATTTAATAATAAACAATTATTTATTATTTAATTTCATTTATTTATTTAATTTCATGAAACTGTTTCCTCCCAAGCAGAATTGTCCAAAATATTAAAATAGAACTACTAAAATATCAGTCTATAATGTGATGGTTCTGCCTTGAAAGTGTTTGATTCCTTTACAGTACCAAGATTTGAGAAGGGTTATTATTATCCTAGCCAGATTAGAAAAGACAGCCTTTAAGGGCACTCAATATAACTCTTTATTTAAGGTCTGAACAATATTTTTAAAATCAGTGTTGGCATATCAAGAGGAAGTCTGATACATATTTCTGAACCCCTGTAGGTAGTGATTTTGACTCAGGAGGCAAAAATAGTACTTATAAAAAGCAAAGGAAGAATGTGAAGCTTAAAATATAAATTCTAAAATTCCATATAGAAAATATATTTTCAAAAGAAAATAAAATGAAAACAGTTTAGTCTAGAAATCTCTAAATTTGGATCAATTCTTTGAAAATAAGTATTATCAGAGCTTTCTTTCTGTTTTAATTTACCAGCAAATGGATTTTGGTCTTGAAGATATAAATCATAAAAACTTCTACAATCTGGGATGACTGAAAGCTGAATGATGTCTCTACATGATATGACTATGTCCAGCTTGTCCACATAGCACCTCCAGGTAAGTGTGGCTGGGTGAAAATGACTATAAAATTACTTTGGTTTAGCCTCACTGATCCATTTATTCCCTCTGATATTAAATAGCATGTCACATGTATAGGGGCTCACAACCAGCCCAATGGGTAGTAAAGAAAGAGCATTTTTCTGAGAGAAGAAAGATCTGATAAAAAAAGCTAAAACAAACTTCAGATCAGTGGCTATGTCACCAAAATTTATATTTCTATAATCAGAGACACTCAGATTTGCTTAAACTGGAATTAACTCTGTGCTCATCTAACTTTCCCCCCTCAATAAAAGTGATAGCCATAATCTACAATTATAGAGTTCCAAGAGTGGAATTAAACTGTAAAAACAGGTCTCAGTCAGCTTGAGGACCATGTCAGCCATTTATGGCTTGTGGCAGAGGTGCAGCTGATTTCATCTGCCTCTTTTTCTCATGGGTGTTTTTAACCTGCATTTCCCTGTCAACAAAAGCCACACCAAATTTTATAAAGAGTCTGAAGTGACTGTAAGGAGACCCAGAACTTACAACAGTACGCAGGTATATGGCTATAGGTAACTTATAGGATGCAGTATATTGGAAAAGGTTGGAAAACACACATGATCCAGGCTTTCCAGGGGGCCTGTGGAGATGCAAAACCCTGATTCTGGTAAATTTATCACTATAAAATCATTCTGTGTTGTTTATATTTTAAGTCAAATGTCGTGGATACTTTTTATTCAATGCACGCATTGTCCTCATCTGTAACACTGGCAGTGATACTTCCCACTTCAATAAATGCTATAAATGGAAGCTGCTTCCTGAAAAGAAGCTGCACCAGGGGACTTTATGCCCTAAATTTTGAACAAAAAGAAGTGAAACAAATGCTTTTTACTCTGAAAATGTTGCTTCTTACAGTAATTTCTCAGCACATGATTACAAATATAATTAATTTTCCAAGGGATCACAGGATAAATCAAAGAACTGATTAAACCATATTGTTTGTTACGAAAATCCTATTGAGAGAAAATCAGATGTTGAAGACAAAAAGTAATTTTGGGTCACATTGTTTATTTTCTGTTACTTTCTCTTACCAGTTCAAAAGATTTGTGTTGCTTATTCAGCCCTCTTTCTTAATAAGCTATCACTCTGATTTTCAATAAGAGCAAACAGATCTTCTTAAAGAAAACTTTCTGAAAGTCAGAAACAAACACAGAACACCCAGAGGCAAGAGGTCTGTAGAATCTTTAAAAAGTAGCTGGAGGCGAGAACTAAAGCTGTGGAATCTGATAACCAAAATCTCTAGCCTGACAAACAAATGTTTAGGAGATAGACACATACTCCACAAAAACAACCAAACCTAAGGCTGAACCCTCCCCCACAAACCCCCATATTGAATTTGTTCTATATTGTTCTTAGTATTAATTCCTAGTAATATGATTGTTCTAGAGACTCCAATTTGTATGAAAACATTGGAGAAAGGGGTTTTTTTTTGTGCCAGTGGGCTGGAGCATCACTGCCTTTTCAATGCTTCCCTCAAATGATGGGCATTTACAAGTCTGATTCAGATTGTGACTTTTGTGAACTGAATAATATGACAAAAGTAAATTTCTTGAAGACCATGAATTTGCTGCTGCTTCTACAAAAATAATAAATTCTTTTGTGATCAAAATACCTTAATGGTCATTCTTATAACAGAGATTTAGAGAGTTTGAGTGGGTAACAATCTCATTAAGAAAGTAATAGGGAAAAGGAAAATAGGATTAAACATCTGTTTAATACCTTTTCGTGATGCCTCATGAAATGAATGGTCAGTGCTTCAGCCTTCCTACTCGAAAAACTCAGGCAAAGGCTGACAGACATTTGGATGCAAAGCTGGCAAAACAATTGCAGCAACTACCTCTGCCCTATATCTTGCTTTCTCATTTGCCTTTGTGAAAGTTTCCCAAGAATCTTCAGATCTGGACTATCTTCCTGTTGCCTGTCTGTGTCAGAGCTCACAGCTGCCACTGCTCTGCTCTAGCAGGGATCTGTCCCAGCCTTGCCTGCTCTCCCAGTGGAAAGTTTTTTACTTTGGATTTGGACTAGTCTACCAGGCCATTCTAACACTAGCTGGAGTTTTTTCAGGTCACTTACTGAGTTTTATTGAATTACTGCAGTAAATTTTGTGAATAATAAAGGTAGGGTTGAATTTTCTAACCTTGTTTTTCTTAAAGTCAGTGTGAAACCTTTAGTCCTTATAAGTTCAAACTTATCAATTTTTTAATGCAGGAAATTAATCTATTCAAGAAATTATGTTTGAAGATCAGAAGCTAAAGGTTATTTGGATGACAGATGAGCAGATGCAAAGTTGAAAGTACCAACATGTAATTTTTTTCCTCAAAGTTAAGCTGTTAAGAAACTAAGTACACATAGGAAACAATTCAAATCAGTAGTAAGAAATCTTTTTTATTTGGCTATCTGATAGAATATATTATTGCCTGAAGAAGGTACTTCAATTTTCTTAAACAAAATGAATCAGAACATGTCAAGAATTATTTACTGAACATTTTTTCATACCTATTTCAATTTTTCATGTGCAAGAAATGCTCTTTTTACTGCAGCTAAAATTCTTTGCCAGTATGGGTCAGCTCTAGATAATTTATCAACTGATAAAATTTGAAGAGATATTTAAAATTTTTCTGGATCATTTATGATGTTTTGCTAAGAGTGCAGTCTGTTACATGTCCAGATAAGCTCTTTATAATACAGTAGTATGATCATGAATGGCTAAAACAAGATAAGACATTAAAATTCTTAGAGAAATATTCTAAGTAATTTGAACTGAAATATTCCTTATTATATTTTCAGCCATTAAGGGAAATAGTTACCATAATCATCAACTAAATCAAATAGAAGGGAGAGAAGTACAGGAAAATTAAAATAACAGTAAACCAGTAAGACACAGAATTGCACAGGACTGATGGCATCTGGAACAAGTGTGCATCCAAGAAACCATATGGAGTTTCTCTGTTTCTGTCTTTTCTGGTAGCACCAGGAGAGCTACTGAGGAACAGCTGGTTTGGTTCTGCTGGAGCCCAGCAGGGGCTGATAATGTCTGATCCTGATGTGGGGGCTAAGGGAGAGAGACATCACTGAAACCCTGCTGTCCTGAGCAGACATCTGTGCTATAAAAATGAGAATATGGTATTTAGATTGGCTCCTTCTGAAGATTTGTCCTGTTTCTTGTCCTGACCTTTTTTTTTCTCTCCAGCTTGCTAAGAAGGCATCATCAGGGTATAAAGTGGGTTACTTCTTTTCACCTCTGCTGCCTGCACACAGCACAGCACATTTCACAGCTGCATTTGTTCTCCACACACTCACCTTTCTCCACTTTAGGGGAAATATGAACTACAGTACACTGCATATGTCTTTCCCATGATACGTTTTCACAGGGAAAATATTGATTTGTCAAACCTGAAGGCTTTTATACAGATGCGTATTTATATCAGTGAAAGTTTTGTCAGGAAATTTTTAAAAAAGCAATTATGGTTAGATAGAACTTGATGTTCAGCTAGATTGATTGAAAGAGAATTTTTATTTATATCTTTGTCTAATGTTAACCAGATGATTCAGGAGTGGGAATTCCTAGTGACTTCATGACTTAGTTCAGCTGAGGGTGTTTTCATTCCAATGAAGAATTAAATTAATTTAAACCAACAGCTTAAAATCTTGTATTTTCTTAGGTTGAATCTGTGGTGCTCCTATGCTACTTGTTTATACCAAAATAAAGTTTTATCATCTTAAAAAGCAAGAAACAAAGCATTGCTAATAAATATGTGAAGATCTCTAATGTATTTTTCTTTTATTTTACTTCTTTACCAGGTGAATTATTTTCTCCTCAAACCTTCTAATTGCAGAGATGCAAAGAATAACTGCTGTGATATTGTTAGACTAAAAGAAATACTGCTTTGCTTTGCTTTGCTTTTCCCCAATATTAAATTATTTTCACAAGGTAAATTCTAAGAGAGTGACATTTAGTGTCAACACTGTGTAAACAATAGCTGCCCTGCAATTGCTAATCTATTTCCTTCATTACTGCTGATGTCCTGAAATTTGTGGAACACCAGAACTGACAGAAAAACAACCCATTTCCTCCAAACTTTCCTGCTGAATAATTACTTCCTATGTTTATCTGATATAAGCTTCCTGTGGGCAGTTTCCATAGGTTTTTCCTGTGCATGGGTTTTTTTAAGGACTCCAAGAAAAACCAATTTTGCCAAGTACCTCTTCAAACAAAGAAGCTGAACAGATTAACAGGAGACAGAATGAGCTTTAAATATCTTTGAAAATATTTTCTTTAAGAATTTTAAGACTATTTTTACTAATAGTATGGTCATAAAAATTTACATTGCATTCAGTTTTTACAGGTGGATCAACTTTGGCTATTTGTTACTGCAGTTGTAAACAAAACAGTTTTTAATCTTCTTCCTTGTGTACACAAACATTTTATTTCAATCAATTAATTCTGAAAGAAACTATTGTCATATTTAGACATGAGAGAGACTTTATAGGAGCTTGAGGAACACAACATGTTCTCCTCTTCAGTTGTGTGTGATGATAGGAAAGCTGCACTCTTCTGCTGAGATACCCTAGACATCAGCACAAAGCCAACGTGTGACAGGGCTTGGGGACATAAATCCTCCAGATTTCCCTGAGGCATTCCAATTTAAGGACTCCCAAGGCAGATTTGGTGCTTCTGCACACATTTGTAACATCAGTCATTTTGTCTAGATGTCATCTGTCTAGTCACTTTTCAAGAAATCTGAAGGACTTGATCTCATTAGGTAGTCCTTGTTTTATATATCTTGCTGTTAATGTTGCTAGCTGCTCAGTGTGAAGAGGCTTTTCAGCAACATTCAGGAGAATATTCTTTGGTTTATATTGGCCTCCAAAAAGTGTTGTTTTTTGTTTGTTTGTTTTATTGTTTTTGGGAGCTATGGCTTCTTAGAAAAATGTGAAAAGTATATGCCTCACTACTGATATCAGAATCTCTGTATGTGACAAAATTTCTTTGGGATTCTCCCAGGAATTCTCTGATAAATTATTACATCTTCCAGCTGGATGAATCTTTATGAATGGTAGCAGGTTAATTAAGCTGCTTCTCAGATGGTAGACTTGAATGTGTCCAGACTCCCAGGTATTAATATCTTCTTAGGTGGGAAAAATCTGATGTTGGTTTATGGAGCTAAATGAAAGACTCAACAATTAATTCAGCTATTTCTGTTAATCCTTCATCAGAATGAGTTTTCCAAGTACAAGAGGAATGGATGATTTATCTCATAATGGAGCAAAAATGTAATTTCACATATCTTGGCTACGACAAACATCCTTCTTCATGGAATGAATAATTTTCTATTGTCAGAGACGCATCCATTATTTGGAGCTGTAACATATACTCTAAATATATTTGTCTATGTGCATACTTGGGCAAGGTATTATTTGAAAATTGTCTTTTACTGTAAATTAGAAGAACCTTCTAAAGGTTCTTACTAGAATACCTGTGTTGTTAAATATTCAGTGATACACTGCTTTACGTAGAAGAAAACCCATAATTCTTTCAGCAACATATCCCGTAACAGTTTCAGGGTGTTCCTAAATTGTGCTGAATGCATTCAACAAGGTAAGCTTCTATCTGTAGCAGGTAAGATTCTCTTTGTGAAGGAGGCTCTATAATAAATGGGCGAAGCTGAACCAGTTATGAGAGATGGCTGTGTTTTCAGGAGGCAGGTTTCATCTGCTGAATAATGAAGGAGGCTGGAAGTTTCTGTACTGAGGAGAGAGGGTCACTTATATGATGAGGAATGACAAGATCAGTTCCTGAATTCTTCCAGCAGTGGGTGGAGCTACAGCAGAGGCAGAGTTTTGGTCAGATGCTTCCACCCTCTATCCAGTACAGACTGGATGGTGCTCTCAGGCACATGAGTCTTGGGTTGTCCTGCACAGGGCCCAGAGTTGGACCTGGTGAACCCGAGTCCCTTCAACTCAGCATATTCTTCAATTCTGTGATTCTCTGGAATCCTAAATATGTAAACTTCTTAAGTTACACTTCTATTTAGAAGAGTACATGTGGAGGGGAATCTCCTTCAAATTATGTTTTAATTTAAGAAGTAAAATCTTAGTGCAAATGATTTTAATTAAAACTCAGTTATTGCCGGTTCTTATATTTGTGTTTCTATTAAGAGAGTACAGTGAGATACCATTGCCTCAAAAGAAAGTTGAAACTCTTGCCTAATTTTAGCTTTGTAAAAAGAAACAAACATATTTAATATTTTAAGCATCTAGACTTGAACAATGAATGAATCTCATTAGCATCTGGAGGATTTTTCTGCTATTCCTCTTGCTGACATTTCTCCTTACGATTTCATTTTAGCAAACCTTTATCTTTAAACACAAATCCCCAGGAAAAATGCAAGACTGGCTGAATTTGATATAAATCTAAAAGTACACATTTCTGTCATTGTGGCTGAAGCCTAAATAAACAATACAAATTGTATGGTGGAACATAAGATTAATTTCTGAGTTTCAAGGTTCTACTTTGTTAAAATACTTTTCATGAAAAAAAGAAAAAAAATCAAACAGGATTAAAAAAAAATAGGTCAACTGAATCAGGGATTTCAAACATTAACATGCATCATTCATGGTTGCATGGTTATTTCATGGGGTCATTACCTTGCAAAACAGCAGAGCTTATGATGTTTTGACTGTCTTTCTATCTTAACATATTTGGAAGTCTTTCAAATTCAACTTTAGACCTGATTTACATAAGTTTATAGTGTTTATTTCAGTTCAGTTACATCCTGTACATTGGCACTCTTGTTTGAGGAATATGTTGCCTTTTTATCAATACGCACACAAAATGGCTTAATGTCATCCTTCACTGTGTTCTTAGTTCCTTTTCTCTAGTTAATAAACAAAATGGATGTTCTGTAAGTATAAATATGCTTACACTTTACCATCTTTACTGTGAAATTCTCTCTCTCGACAGTACAGAAACTTCCGGCCTACTTCATTATTCTCCAAATGAAGCCTGCCTCTTAAAAACACACCATCTGTCATAATTTATTTACTTTTGTCCATTTATTACATAATACAGGATCTTTGCCAACCATTACCCGGTGGGATTTCTGTGTTGCCTTGGCTAAAAGGACATCCAGCCTGAATAGTTACACATCAGCTCAGGTATCCTCACACCAACTTGCTCAGTCCTTGTTTGTACTAATGTAAGTATTGGGATGGAAGTATTGTGGTGTAAAGTGACAGAAGGACCACGATGTTGTCAAGAAAAGCCACTAGTGCCCACCATAAGTGTTGCAGGGCAGAATGAGTTAAACAGCATGAACAGTGCACTTGCTGAAGATTGTACCTGCAGGCAATTGTGACAGAAGCTTGGAGAACATTGCCTCACCTGTTCTGCAATATCTCCATGGTACCATGAATAGATAATTTTGATACTTGAGATGACTGTTTACCCCCTACTTCATCAGAACCACAGGAACTTGAAATTCTGAGATCGATCAAGACAGATGTCTGCATATACTTCAATTACAGCAAATTAAAGAAGCACAACAGAAACAGTGACCCCTACTACAAGATGACTCAGGATGTTACCCCAAGTCAGTTATTATTCCACAATAGTTCTTTGTGGTACAATCAAACTGTAACATTCAAAGGCTCTGTGTATTATGCACCCTCAGATTCTCCCACAAAAATTGCCTCCAGGGATATTTTTGATTTGCCGTGATCGTGCCTGGCCTGCTTTGCCTTTGTGAGTGGTTGGTGGACCTTGCGCTGTTGGGCACCTCACAATGTTAACTCCTGATTTAACTATGATTATAAATCATACAAATAAGGCAGATCAGCACTGACACAAGCGTGTGCTTCATGAATTTACCAAAGACTGTGACCCAAATGCACAGTTTTGAAATCCCCCACTTGTTAGTGTTGCTTCAAATTTTGCTCCAAGAGTTGCAGCAGCCAAAGATTTTACTACCTTACAAAAGCTTGGCTGTTGGCTAGCTCAACAAACTAATGCAACTTCCTTTGGTCTTTCTGGTCTTTTGACAGATGTTGATTCTGTATGCCATGCTACTTTGCAAAATCATGCTGCCATAGATTTTTTGCTGTTAGCCCATGGTCATGGATGTCAGGATTTTGAAAGAATGTGTTGTATGAATTTATCCAATCACTCTCAATCCATATATGCTAGTGTTCAGAAGTTGGAAGAAGGTGTTAGGAAACTGCAATGGGATGACAAAACAGACTGGCTAGGTCAGCTGTTCCAGTCTTTGAACATTTCTGGATGGGCTGAGAGGTTTTAGGAATTGAGAATATTTTTGTGCCTTTTTGTGGTGGTGCCTTGCTTATTGCAATGTATGCAAAAAGTGGTTAATAATGCAGTTCAGCACATGCTATACGTGAAACAGAAAGGGGGAAGTGTTGCAGAGCAGAATGAGTTAAATGACATGAACAGTATGCTTGAATTGCAGAAGATTGTACAGCAAGAGCTGTGAGAAAAAAGTTGTGAAAAAAAGCTGAAGAAACTGAGAAAGATACATACCAAAGGAACTGCAAAAATGGTGTTCCCCTCCCAAAGAACAGAACAGTCTGCTGTGGTAAGTAATTGCACAAAACAAAGTATATATTATGGCCTGCTATGCACTAAATCGTACGTAAACAGAATAATTAGAAATTGTTATGCAGAAGCTAAAACAGTATAAATATCTGTGTCTTTTGTCAAGAAATGTCCTTGTAGCCTCACACTACTCGGTCCATCTTTCAATCACCATTGCATAAAAGATGAACTGATTATAAGTCATGCCATACAATTTAGTAAAAGTCCAATATTTAAGAAAGGAACCAAAGGGTGTATTTCCTTGACAGTAGGTGTTGCTTTGGCACACCCAAAATTTCTTGATTTCCTGCTATTTTTGCATAGTATTACAGTAAATGGCTAAAACTATCTAAATAGAACAATTAGCCCTTTAGCTATACTGATAGTGCACAACTTTGATTTCCTACTCTACATGCAACATGAAAATAAGCTCTTCTATTCGTTTAGCTACTCCTACCCCCAGAAAAGAATGAACCAATCTATGATTTAGCTAAATCATCATCAAAACTTTTAATGACTCAAAACACTTTGGATCTTCAGTTAAACTTACGATCTAATAGTCAATAAAGAGGAGACTGGTATTATGAAAAGCGTGAGTGGGATTCAAACATTAGGTGAACCACTGGGGAAGTAATGCTTTGCTTCTGTTTCCGTGTCATCAACACACTGCTAAACAAAAAGCAAACCCAAGACAGTTTTGTACATCATGGCAGATGTAGAACATTCACTGTGTTTCTACATAATTATTCAGACTGATACCAGACAAGATTTACATGACCGCAAATGGAAACAGATATATGATTTTCACATTTATCTCAAATTCTTTCATGCTCTGATGGACATTCTTCATGACAGTTAAGAACCTGACTAGGATCAGAGGTTAGGTAAGAAGATAATGCTTGTGGTGGTTGGGGACACAGGGATTCACCAGATAATTTTGCCAGCTAACGGCAACAAGGCTGTACAAGCATTAAGAGACCATCAGCAAACATTTTTACATATGCCTGCAACAATCTCCTGCTTAAGTCTGTTTCCAATCTGAGTCTGCCAGTCATTCATAAATTTTACATGATATTTTTAAATTCAATAACTCTTCTCTGTCAATACACAATAATTTGGGACTCAGAAAAATGTGACAGCACTTGCCCCTCTCTACCTCCAGTCATAAAACATCTTGGGAAACACTGAGACTTGGACAAATATAGACCACCACGTTGAAAAACATTAGCATAAAAGGGGTCTTAATTTAGATAGTCTATGTTCCAGACAAGTTCATCAACCTAGGGTATTAAAACATCAGTGTTTTCTTTGCTGGAAGGCGTTTGGTAAAGGAACATAATCTCTTTGGGTAAACTTCTTCAAAGCATGCTCTGAAACAGGTAGAGAAAAACTATTTTCTGTTTTCTGAATGGTCTGATTTAATTCTATTAATACTAGCAACAGTGTAATTAAAACTCCTACAGGATCATGATTTGTGTCTCCCCCACTTTGATAATTTGTAAGGAAAAAAGGAAATTTACAAAATGGATCAGAACTCAATTTCTTATCAGGAAGCATTTAATACTGTAACAATCCTGCTATTACCAAGCCATTTAATAGGGTTAAAAGTATGACAAATTTGGCCTGTATATGAATATGATCCCTATCATGACTTTTATTAAGTTGCCTTCGTTATCTGTGGCAAAAAGATTGGGGGGAAAAGTCTTGAGAAATGGGCCATTCTCTTGTCTTTTTGATGATCTCAGAAGTTGAAAGATGTATTGTTTATCTTTATGAACACTGCACTCTGGTTGAGAACCAAAAGCTAAGACACGTTGTTTGGAACAACATCAAGTATGCAGTGTTTTCTACTCATCTGAAATGTTATTTGTTATGTGGGTATCTTTCAACGCACTTTGTCTCAAGGCCTGTGTGCTGTTTGATACTGCACTGTGTGCAGTAGATATAGCATTATGTGGATTGCAAAACAGCTCTGAGCCAACGTTTTAAACTGTGGTAGCACAATAACCATGAGTTGAGCACCAAAGAATGTGGCAGGTAACCACAAGCTATAATTCTGGCAATTACAGCAATGATATTTTGAGAGACTGGATGGCTGCAGTGGTATTTTTATGTTCCTTCTTAAGGTCTCCCTTCAAAGTTAACTATACAGTTTTGCTTAGCTGGGCTGAAGTGAATCTTTAACTAATACTGGAAAACCCAGCAGGATGTTTAATTTCTGAGTCTTCCCTCTGTTTAGCATGTCAGTGCATGGAAAGGACACGCAACATCAATAAGATTATATGCAAGGGATCTAGAATTTAACAGTGCTTTTCATTATTTGTATATTTCTTCTAAAGATTTTCATGGTATCTTATTAACATGGACAGAGAAGATAGATATTCTGGATTTTGCAAAAGAAAGCAAAAGAGCTAGTGTTTTTCTCATAGCTGCACATATACCAGGTAGGAAAGGAAAAGCAAAACAAATATTATCACTTGAATGACAAGAGAACTTCATATACTGCAAACATATTTAGACAATCAAATCAAACTGGCACTGGAGGAAGAGGTGCTCCTGTCATGGGTTTAAGGTGGTAAAACACAGTTTAGTCTTTTCATGGTAGTTTGGCCATAAAGACAAATGTTGTCTCATCTAATTTTGGCTTCAAATGATCAGATAGAATAAAAATGAAAATGCAGAACTATGTAAAAGCATCATTTAAAGTGATGTCCCCTTTGAATGCTTGTGTATGAACATGTGGTTATTTGTATCAGCCATTTTATTCATGCTGCACCTACTACCACTCCTACCAATTGTACGACCACCATTCCCTCCCCTCCAGTTCATTTACTGAAAAAACTCATGAAAAAGTCCTGCTGCTTTCCACCAGCTGCAATTATAAACTTGCTTTTGTCTCATTTTTTCTCATTCAAGAATTGTAGCCACTAAATTTGAGCATTTCTCCTAAATTAAAATCCCTAGGGAATCTTCATTGATAAACTTTTCAGCATGATACTTACTTTTAGCAGATTTTTAGAAATAAAATATGGCATTGATCTATTAATTGTATATCTTAACCTGATGTTTCATTTTTCATTGAGTATACTGTTAATAACCTCCCATACATGTTATACTTTTCCCCCTGAAGCTTGTTTAAATAAAGGGAACAATAACAATTTTTTTTATATTTATTTTGACTACTATTTGCTGTTTGAGGGTCTAGTAATGGCATGATACATCATTTTTCCTGAGAAAAAATCTAATTTTTTTTTTCTCTTTTAGTATGTAGTGTCTTTTTTCCTCTGGTAAAAATTATGTCATTCAATGGCACGAATATATGTGCATATATATGAAGATGACAAAGCACTGCTGAGAGAAAGTAAAATTTAGGATTCACAATTTCCATGCAAAAGCACAGATGCATTTTTCACTGAAGTGAATTAGAAGATAAGCTGGCTTTTACCTATGTCTTTTGTACTGTATATTATCCTAACTGTCTGTTAAATACATGATTTGCTCTTCATGTAGTTTTCATACTTTGTTTTGTGGAAGTCTGGGAAATATCATGCGAACAACACTAGTAATCCACCTGTAAAATGGCATTGAGGATTTGAAAACTGTTGATTTTCTTTCCTGTACTGACAACAGGTTTTGTACTTAATCATAGCATAGTTTCTATTTTTCAGTGTTGCCTGAGTTGAAATAGAACCAACACTACATTGTTGGCTCTACAATGCTGTAATAATTTCCACATGTGCTGTTTTCTTCAATGTTATTTCTTAAACTTAAAAATACTTAACTCACAGGCAAACCTATCAGTATTGAATAATCATAAAAGTACCACTGATATAAATCTTGCTGTAAGGTTTCATATCTTAATAGAATACACAGTCTAGATAGTGTGACAGACCTCTGAACTCTGATACAAAATATCAGGTAGATGAGTGTGCTTGCCCTGAATTCTGTCCTTTCCTGAACATTCTGACATTACTAAAAAATCCCATATAATTTTTCAGAGAGCAGCAATCCACCAATAGAATTCCTGAAGTAGCCTTCTGTTTCTAAACAGCTTTTGGCATTTAAGAGACATATATTTAGAAATTGCCTTAAGTGCTGTTTGAAACAAACTTTCCCCTCTAATACCTATAAGATTTATCAGTAGGAATAAACTAACTGAAATTGTCTGCAATGTCTGAAGAGAGTAACCTTTCCCATTAATTTTCTTCAGTGCTTTGAATTTTGGAGGATACCTTTAGGATCTCACATTGTAAGAGAACAGCTTGCCATATCTTCTCTTCAGGTCTACAGGAAAACAATTACTTTATTTTTGGCCAGAATAATGGGGAGTCTCTCCTTGTTTTAGTTACAACAAAAAAGATAGGGTCAATCTCATAAATAAATGAAATGTTGATTTATTTATGTGCTCAATTATGTATTTTTAGTAGTAGCAAATTCAAAGTGAAGCATCAATACTTGCATAGAGGCTTGATTTTACTGAAAGTGTCCCTTGTACATTTATGTAATCCTTCCAAAATCCTCTTGATATGAATCAGCATGGTACTGATTTGATAGAGAAAAAAATTTATATCCATTGACATTATGATCCATTATATATCTTGTAGACAATTTTATGTTTCATAAACCTTGGCAAATTCTTATTAGCTCTGTAGAGTACATGACTTTTTAACTGTAAAGCCTTCCTTGGAATGAAATATGCCACAGTTAATCCATCTGTCTTTATTTTGCTCACCCACTGGATCATATCCCTCACACACAGAAAATTATTTTTTTAAATAAGCAAACTCTCACTGACAAGGAAGACCATAATGGTTCTGCAAGAGACAATGCTGTGTCATTAGTCCATGTTTTATAGCTACTGAATTCCACACTAAAAGAGATTGTTGCTTCGGGGGCCTGAAGACTGAACATGATGGGAACGTCTGCTTGCATTTACTGAAAATTCTTTTATTTTCTTAAGAAAAAAAAGGGGAAATATCAATAATTTGATTTTTATTACAAACTAAATTCAAAATTCTTCAGGATATACATATAACCTTATTCTTGGATATGTTTTGTCTTTGTTACTCAGATGTTCTATTTCTGATTTATGTTGAATCTTGCATAATAACTGTTACATTCCAAAATGCACTCAAACCATACCACAGTGTATCAGCAGCGTTTCACATCTACACCAGAAAACTCCAAGAAACATACAGTGAAGCCAGACTCCAGAGTGGTTATTTTATAAGGCAACTTAAAATAATTGGTGATATTGTTTAATCTTTAATAGATCTGAAACATGATCTGTTTAATTACTTATAAAATTCGAATAGAGTTGCAGAATAAGTTAATCCTCGCTAAACTATATTGATCTTCATTTGATCTTTCTTTTCAATCTTTCTCTCTTTTTTTTCCTCTCCATTCCTTCTAACTTATAATCAGTCTCCAAATGTCTGCTGTTTAATTCATAAAAGTTTCTCCTGAAGTCACAGGAGCTTCAGTGGCAGTAGAAGTTACTGGAGTGAACCAGAAATAAAGTCAGGCCTATGAAAAATGCTGTTGAAATTCCCAGTGGATACAGTAATCTGCTTTGTTCCCAAGCCTGGTTATCCTTCTCCTTCATATGATCATTCAGGAGCATGCAGACTGAGGAAGATTCTCCAATGTGATTTTCAGAGGTGACTTGAAATTTTGGAGTAGTTTATTCTCCATGGAGATGCCTTTCCCTCTCTGGGCAGGGGAAAGAGTCAGATGTTCCCCTTCACATATAAGTATTGAAATCTGTTCAGTGAAACTCAGTTTCCAGCAGGAGAATGAGAGTGACATCTTTCATGTGTCAGATTAATGTTTATCTCACCTCCCTGAGTATCAGAAGTAGACCTCAGCTAATAGAAAACACTTGGAAAAAAACCCATGAAACAGCATAGGAGGGATAATGGAAGGATGTGAAGTGAAATTTCATTGCAAATATTTAATACTTTGTTTAGAGAGTAAGGAACCTGAAAGTTTTAAAATTTCTAAGCAGAAATCCATTAAAAGATCTATTTCTTCTACTTAAATATTATCTTCCCAGCCCAGAAAACCCATTTACTTTATGCCTTCAAATTTTTAAGAAAAGATGAAAATACTTTTCAGGAATTAGATTATTTTGAGAAGAAGTAAGTCAGCTAAAATCAATTGTTCATCTACCAGTACATAGTCTGTTTTTAAAAGAGACAATATTGATGCTCTTGTTTCTCATGTGAAGTCCCTTAGAAAAAGGAGAAGTTTCAGGTGGACGTAGGAAGGAAGAGAGAATGTTTTGGGCTTAGCTTCACCAATTAAGCAGTGACCAGTGCTCACTGGGGTTTATAAGTACTGTAGGACCTATAAATTAGAGTGGGCCACTCTAATCAGAGAAGCTCTAGTCAGAACTGGGTTGGATCTGTCTCTGTCTTTGTTTTGTAATACGTATAAATTTCATGCTATTGAAATAAAGGCTATTTCCATAATCTGAGCTTGGCATTGCTTATCACAGCAGAGGCCATTACAGTTCATGGCAGCAAATGTTACCAACTGTAAATGATTTTCTTTTCATCCTTGGGCCATTGGCACATTTTGTTTGTGTTTGAGCCACTTTTAGAATAAGTTATGTTGAAGTGGAACTTATTACCACCTGGACAAACGTGACAGGTTGATTTGTAAGGTACAGCAGCCAAATCAGCTTCACTTATCTATATTAAGCAACTTTTTTTAAAATTTATTTTTGGTGCATGAAACATAATTTTTCTTGTGAGTTGCTGGTAGGACACATCCTGGTGCTGTGTCCAAAAATCTATGTATCATTTTAACCCTCATCCAGTAAAAATAAAAATTCTCAATTTTTTGTAGCACCAACCTGGGTAGTAATTTGTTAAATTTTTAGTCTAAAATTTATTCACAAAGACATGATTTAACATTTTTAATGTGTCTACGAACCAAAATTGTTCAGGCTTTCTTTTTGTTATAACTTATCACAAAATTAAGATGTGGAACACAAAGAACTGATAGAAGCAAATTTTTTACTAGACTTTTAAAGAACAGAAAACAATTTTCTATATGAGTTACTGTAACTGTTATTCATTTTGATTTCACATCTATTTCAATTTATCCCCTAGAAACAGTCCTGACCAATACATTGACTTAAGTAGCTGATATTGTAGACAGATGCTCAAATCTGCTTGGATTAGTTTTCTTGCAGAAATTTACAGATAGGGACACGCTATATAGACATCTAAGTTTTCAGAAACTAATGTGTTGCAGATACACTTTAAGCTTTTCAGTCTGTGTGTTTGAAAATGTTTCTGCATTGTGTCATATCAATTTGCCACTTGAGAGCAGAAAGGGGGAAATGAAGTGTTACTGTCACAATCAGCTACTAGAACACATGATTTCATTTTTATATTAAAAGGTTATATTCACAAATGCTGATGGCTTTTTCTTTTAACTCAGAGGAAATAAGGGAAAAGTGTTATGAGTTCTGAGCATCTGGTTTCTGTTTCTAACTTTCCTATATTTCTAACAGTCGTTATGTACCAGTTTATAGGGCTAAGGAAGAACAAATGATATGACAGAGTAGCCAAAATGAATCATTATGTTTCCCTTCTAGTTCCCATTGTTTTTGGAACTACTGTAGGGTCCAATTACAGTTTTACTCAAATACTTCTGGCTTTTCTTGTTCTCTGTTTAGGAAAAAGATAAATAAGGACACTGCTCATATTGTGGTAGGGAGGTAGCAACTGATCTTGCACAAGGCTGCAAAGACTTTGCAAATCCTCTCCCCTTCCCCACTCACTTCCATCAAAAGCCCACCTTTCAAAGAAGCAAGGGGTTTAACAGCAGAAAAAGGTGGGAAGATGGCACTTTCCAGTTTCTGTTTTGATTCTACAAATGTTTCTCCTAATGAATGTATTTCTGTTTTCTGTATCAGAGTTGGTATGTTTACGTTCAAGCAGCTACAAAGAACAGCAAAACTTGAAAGCACTTAGGATTTATACTGAAATGTTGGAAACTGTGTGCATTTTTAATTATTTTTCTCTGTTATTTGAATGCTAGTTGCCTCTTAAGCCATCTCACCTCATTCATTTCTGTGGAGCCCTCTTTGGCTGCAACAGGGAGGGCATGTGAAGGTAATGAGATCTAAAGCCCGTCCTTTTGGGTCTGCTACACTTTAAGCACACACACTTTGATTTAGTTGGTTATTAACCTGTTTGAGGATACCCTGCCTCTTGTCTCTCCTCAGCCTGTTGGCTACTTCAGGTAGCTCAGCAGGCTGGTTTCACACACTCTCTTAGACATTAATGATCTTCGTTCACTCTCTGGGTAACATGGGTTATCCGAAATAACAAGATTATTAAGAATTAGAAAATAAAGTGCTTACCTTAGTAGCGTGCAAATTAAATCGCACATTTTCTTTTCTAAAATCATCTGCTTTAAAATATGTTTGTATGTGCTTAGTGTTCCACTATTGACTAAATCTTGAATTTGGAACATTGCTCATACAAATAAAGTTATAAAAGTTAATTAAATCCTTCCAACAATCTGACCCCTGGTTTCAGAAATTTAATAGCAAAAGTTCAGATGGCTACTGATTAAGGCAAATTCAATATATTCCTTCTTTTGGAAAGAACATTTTCCTTTGGAAGGAATATTTACCTTTTCTTTTTGATTATTTTAGCCTTGGGTAGTTTAGGTTAAAATTCTGTTTTCAATTTACTAATCTAATAACCAAGATAGGACAGTCTAAAGTAACAACAAAAGGGCAATATCCCGAGTAAAGAATCTGTAAAAAGGGGTGTGATGCCTTCTCTAGAAAGATGACCATGAGTACTGCTCTTCCAACAACCTATCCCCAAATTCATCTGTAATCTCCTACAGACTGTGAGACTTCTTTGTTTGACTTATAGTCAAGCATGGTTTGTGGCTACTTTATTTACTCACTTTTTAATTTATATAATTCTCCCACAGGCTAAAAATTTCTTGCATCATATACTAGCAGTCATCACATACAACTAAAACACTGGTTTATAACATTTAGAGTGAGGGTTTAAATGAAAAGTTCAGCTAAACACAGGGTTTGAATTAAGTCCTAACTTAAGCCTCCACAGTAGGCTATGCATTGTAGTAGGACTGAATGTGGAACTGCAGACCAGTTAACATTGTTTGACCTGAGGAGTGACTCAGAAAGATTATAGGAGGTCTAGGAAGAAAAATAATGCATCATGGCACATCAGAGTAAGAGAGGAATAAGCACAGCCAGTGCCTCAAATGCATGCACTTGGAGGTAGCTGAACTTCCTCCCCTCTTTCTGTGTGTGAATATGACTGGATTTGCAGCAAGGCAAAGTCACAGCAGGACATCTTGCCATGCATGCTGAAATACCTTACCCTGGTTTTGAGGCCACTGCAGAAATACAGCCCCACATTTTTAGCCCAATCAGGCAGCTTTTCTCTCAGGCAGCCCTTCATGGGGTGTACTTAAAGTATGAGCAAAGGGACATTTTCCTGACATCTCATCTAATCTAGATTTGTCTAATTCCCCATTTTTTAACCTGTTCTTGCCTTAATAGTCCTCAGTTTTAATGTTATATTCCAACATCCCTCTATTCTACCAGGTTCCCAATCTACTCACTCAGCAGACCCCATGAGACAACAGAGATGTTGGCAAGAGAGGTCCTGGATTAGAGGAATTTATTTTCAGACATGCCTGTGAAGTGTCAGTCATGCTGTTAGCACTAGATAATCTGAAACTGGCAAATGTGAGGAAATTAAATTTAAAGCTGGCACTTGATCTTTAATTCACTGTTCTGCATGTTGTAATGATATAATTTTACAGCAGTGTGAATTAAGGCTGGAGTAGGATCAGACTTTAATCTGACTTATCTGGTTTTTGTCATTTTAATCTAGTTTAACAGCATGTTTAATTTGGAAGACTTTTCTAGTCACCTTAGGGAGTTGCCTTGTAGTACATTGCAGTATTTGATACTGAAATCTAAAAAAAGATTTCATCAGGATCTCCTTTCTTTGACTTGATAGTACTGATATTAGCAACATATGTTGGAATACAGTGTCTCTGCAAGAGTCATAAGATGATTGAACCTTAGATCTTCAGCACTGCAAGCAAAAGCCTCAGCTACATTGAAGAAAAACTTTTTGAAATAATTGTTAATGTCGTTGATGTCAAAAACAGACAGTGAAAAAATCACTAGCACTAGCGTAATGTATTATGTACTCATATTTTACAGATAAGATTCTGATCATATTGTTTTCACAACTAGAGTTTATTCATAAAGTAAGGGCTCAGTATATTTTTCTAACTGGATATTTTCCTGGACAGGCTTTCATCTGACCTCAAAAAGGCATTTATTTACTACACTTATTTACTTACCACTACATTTTCCCCCCCAGATCTTACTGTCAGTACAATAGTTAAAATCCTTACCCTCTGACCATGCTGTATTTTACTGCAGTTTATTTTTAGATGGACAAGGGGAAATCTGTACATTATCCATACTGGATTACTGTCTGATTAGTTAGTTGCAGCTGCAGTAGCAGAAGGAGGGTGATAAGCAATATTCTGAAGTTCAAACATTTTATCGCGTGTCTTGATTATAGACCTTGTCAGGGAATGTGTTTTATCACTTATGGACCCAGTGATTTACTTGAGCTTGGATAGCACTGCTGGCCAAAGGGATCCCAGGGCAAAGAGTTGTAAGAAAAGCTGTGCATCTTGCCAGAGCCCATCGTGCTGCTGGTCTTACCTTCTTGGTAGCTAAAGCCACATGAAATATCAGCACTGCTGGAGACTGTAGCCAGGGTCACTTATGATCTTGTGCTGGAAGTAGTATGTGACAGAGGATCTTTGCACCTCAGAGGAAGGGAGCTAACAACAGGAGTAATTCCTCTTTGGTCTGTGCCCTAGAAGTAGAGAGTCAACCTTAGAAATGAATGGAGACTTCATAGGCTTCACAGACTGAAATTATTTAGTGAATTTTTCCAGGAATACCTTAAAGCTACAGGTATGCCTTTTTAACTTAAGGGTTAGTTCCCAAACAAAGGAACAGAGCAAAATTTTCTATATATTTAAGCTTGGTATTATTCACCAAGGCAAAAATGGCTATCTGGTTTCAAATGAGAGCTACAACCTGACATTAAGTTGCACTATTTACCTCTGAACACAACAAATTTCTATTTAAACATAGCTTCAGGGGCCAAGTATGAGAATGTTGGTGTACGCCTTCCTCTTCCATGATTCAAAAGCATTTTGTGCCCTCTGGTGACCATTTAGAGCTCCATTTTGCAAGAGTGGCTGCAACATTTTGGGTATCAGGACTGTACCAGTACTGTTGATAAGATTTTCTAGTCATAGCTTGGGCTAAATAAATAGTTTATTAAAAAATGATAAAAACCCCAAACCGGAAGGGGGCTCACTGTCTATACACTCTTTTGTATGCTAGATTCATATGGATGTAAAAGATTTTCATCCGAGTTGTCCTGGGTTTCCCAGTTATATTTTGATCTTCTAATCAAAGCATGTAGAATGATCACATGAGGTAAAATTGGGAAAGAATTATCAAGTAAGCTTTCTAATATAGTCCCTCAACACAAAAGGAATTTTGTCAAAGTACAAAAATTGTGCCATAATGGTAGCACGTCTTATGCTACAAAAAGTAAGACAATTTCTGTACCAGAAGATCATTAAATATCTCCCGCTTTTTATGTATCAAAAGTTGTAAAAGTTAATTGGTCTCTTAAACGTGAAAATCTCGTTGTACTGTGTCTTGTGTTTGGAGGTCTCACTAGAACCAAGGCGCAACCACATTTGGAAGTGAATCATTGCCTGTTTGGAACAGTATGCATAAAGAGAACAGCAAACCAAATCCTTTGTGGCATATAGAGGGGCATATGCATAAAAGAGTGACAAAATGAATAACTTAATATAACAGTTTGAAAATGTTGAGGTATTATAAAGAGGCACAAAATAGCTAGAACTGAGCTGGATATTTGGAGATGTCATCAATACTTTTGCAAAAGTTGTCATTTAGTAATAGGAACTTACTTACTCATTTCACACAAAAATAATGAAAAAGTGTATGGCATGTTGTCATACCACAGTGAGGCACTGATCCGGTACCAAATTGGACTTTCCCCCTGAGATTGTCTTTTGCTGTCCAAATACTACCCTAAAGTAGGAGAAGGAACAATCACTCCTTACCCACACCACCATGACTTTTCTACCACTGCAGTGTTGCATTTTTACTAGCAGTAGCCCTGATTAAAAGTCTGATATGTTTCTCTGTGAGCAATTCAAAGCTCCATGAGGTCAGCTGGATGGCTGTTGCTGATTTTGTTAGGTTTTGGATCACACCCCAAAGGAAAGTGGTCTGACATATTAAGACTAAGAAAAAACCAACAAAGCAAGCAATATATGTTCCCCTGTCTGCCATGGATGTATTGTTGCCTTCTGGGCAAGTTTCTCAATTTGAAAAAGTGTCAGACTATTTGGTTGGGATCATAGTAGTTACTTACTCTAGTAAAATATTTGGACAATTAATTAATGTTTGTAGAAAGTTGGTAAGTGAGTTAAAGATGTTAGAAAGTGCACAAAATTTAAGTATTTTTAGCAGGTCTGTTTTTTATAAATCCCCCTTGATCATAATTCATTATCCCGCTGAGATTTCATCCAAGGCTTTTTAGTCAACACTTTCTCCTGCAATCCATATTAATTAGCAATATTGGTCTGTTGGCTCTACGGTATTTACCATTTTTCCCTCTGGTTTCAGAGCACTGTAATTAAAGCATTCCTAAGAGAACTGGTTAATGAATTGACCTGAAATGCCTTATTATAGATCCTACTCAAAACTTACTTTTAAAATGTACTACAAAGTTTTGTAGAGTTTAGCTGAAAATCCACTGGAGCCTGGAGCATGATTCCCACTCCCCAAAAGACAAAAGGCAAAGAAGCACAAAGCATGAAATATAAATTTCCTTCTACCTATGTTTGTAAATCAATCTCAGAACGTGCAGCATTACAAAGTATGGCTCATGTTAGAGTGGCTTTTGCTTATGCAAAAGATTACTTTCTAATACCACTATAAGAGGGAAGAAAATATATTTCTACTCTCATCTGAAGCTCCAGTGATTTCATTTAAGTTCTCATTATGGAATTAACATTTCATTCTTTGTTTATTTATATCACCGTTTGTGATCTTACTTACCCTCACCCTTATCTGCTGATTGTATACAAGCAACACAAACAGGAAATTTTAGAAGCAATTTTTTTTTCTTGTCATCACCAAGCCTCTATTTGCTATTTTTAAGAACTAGAACCCAGGGTGTTTTGAGGGAAAGAAAACATAAAAATCCTGACAGAAATAATCTTCTAGACTAACATACAATTTGTAACACAAACAGCCTGGTTATGCAGGTCTTTTTCCTTCTGACAGTTCTCCAATTAAAATGAATAAACCCCATTCTTTTCAACATTTTTTTCATATTCTGGATTCTTCTTACAGGATAAGGATTGAAGCAAGCAGATCTTTATGGAATTGCAATGATGGAAAAGAGAAAGAGCCATTCATGCATAGACTTGGAGAGGGGTGAAAAGAGTGGTAATATAATAAGTGGCAGTACATACATTCTCTTTATGCCTTGGGCAAAGAGATAAGAGAAAATTAAACTGAACATGGGAACACGCAAAGTCTGCTGGTTTATTTTATGCACTTATACATTAAAGTTTGAATTAGCTATCAATGCCAATTGACATTACTATTGGGACTGGTGTTGTTTAACAACTTTGTCACAGTTGGGATCAAGTGCGTCCTCAGCAGGTTTGCTGATGACCCCAAGCCGTGTGGTGTGGTTGACACTCTGGAGGGAAGGGATGCCATCCAGAGGGAACTGGACAGGCTGGAGAGGTGGGTACATGCAAACCTCATGAAGTTCAAAAAGGCCAAGTGCAAGGTCCTGAACTTGGATTGGGGCAATTCCAAACACAAAATACAGGCCGGGTGAAGAATGGTTTGAGAGCAGCCCTAGAGAGAAAGACTTGGTTGATGAAAAGCTCAACGTGACCCAGCAGTGTGTGCTTGCAGCCCAGAAAGCCAAACATGTCCTGGGCTTCATCAAGAAGTGCAACCAGCAGGTCGAGAGAGGTGATTCCCCCACTCTGCTCTGGCTTTTTGAGACACCACCTGCAGTACTGTGTCCAGCTCTGGGGCTCCCAACATAAGAAGAACGTGTTGGAACGAGTCCAGAGGAGGCCATAAGGATGATCAGAGAGCTGAAGCACCCCTTTCAACAAGACGGTTGGGGCTGTTCAGCTTGGAGAAGAGAATGCTCTGGAGACACTTTATGGAACCTTTCAGTAGCTAAAGGAGGGTCACTAGACAGCTAAAGAGGGACTTTTATCATGGGCATGTAGTGACAGGACAAAGTGTAATGGATTTAAACTGAAAGAGGGTAGGCTTAGATTAGATATAAGGAAGAAATTCTTTACTGTGACGGCAGCGAAACAGGTTGCCCAGAGAAGTGGATGTCCCATACCTGGAAGTGTTCAAGACCAGGTTAGGTGAGTGACTGAGAAACCTGGTCTCTGTGTCTTTGTCCATGGCTGGGGAGCTGGAACCAGATGATCTTTCAGGTCCCTTCCAACCCAGACTGTTCTTTGATTCAAATGTAACTTTTAATATTATTCCTTTGGACTCTGCTCAGGAGAGGATAAATTTTCATTTAATTATGTAGCTATTAAGTTGGATCACTGTGTGATAAAATTCCTGTGTACCTTAGTAATACATTGCTTTGGTGCTAAAAACAGATTCTATGGAAAACTGGAGTTGTATGAAAAACTGGCAGATACTTGAAGATGACTTCTCTACGCAATAATCTGAAAATACCACATACATTTATGGTAGTCTACTGAAGTGCTATCATTTTTGTATAAATAGAAAAATTCGATAACAGTACCCAAGAATTGGAGGGTGTCCAAGAGTGTGTCATTTTTCTTAAGCATTATTATAAAAAAGTCTGAAGCTTCCATTCAATCTGGTTTAATATTAAAATGTAAGGATATATTTTTAAATTATTCTAAGCCAATGTATTTTAAAAAGTGGACACAGATTTCAGAAAGATGAATGAGAAGGAGGTGCCTTGTGAACTATCTATCCAACATCACATTCAGAGATGAAAACAATGGCATATTTTCTGCCCTTGAATCCACCCAACATCTTGTTCCACATTTACATAGCTCAGTCCTCTAAGTTTGGTATTGAATGTTCACTAAATCCAACAGTTTAAACCTTTCTTGAATCACAGGAACAACTCGACAGAATAAACTGAATTTAACTTGGAGGTTGGCAGTGCAATTCTAGTGGGATGGAATTTTGTTTTCCTTGATTTCGATAAGAAAGACCCATATGCTTATAGTTAGATACAATTTAACAGTGGTGGTGAAAGTCATAGTTTTGTGTGAAGGCCTGAAGACAGCATTACATGATTAATTCTGATCTGCTACAAAACCTGTTTCATATCTGTGCCTAGAATCTCATACTGAACAAAATTTTGTCTCCCAGAAAGGCATGGAATGGTGAGCAGAAGTGCTAAGACCATAAACCCCACATATTAGACAATTTCTTAATTAAGATATGCTTTCTTTATTTAGCTGGCACTCATTTTACAGGACAGATTTTAAAACATGTAGAAATTTTTATTTGCATTAAAAAAAAAAAAAAAAATAAGGCCACCTGGAAACGGAACAGATGTAATAGTAGAGGAATATTTGAGGTATCAGAGTCCAAGAAAAGATTTCTTTTTTACCCATGCCTTCTCTCTAATGGCCCTAGGGTTTTGTTCTCTAAGCTCCAAAGATTAGTAACTTGGTTTTAAGACATAGCAAAAGAAGGCCCCAAAGCTAGACATCACATTTTAGTTATCAGATCAAATTTATTGTCAATTTTGGCTTACCATAATCTTTTTCATGCTACTGAGCAAAGGTTCAGTACGAACATCCAGAGTTTTACACCCAGCAGTGGTGAAGTAATCAAGTGTGGTATCCATTAAATAATCCTCAGGGTCGATGTTTTCCACATCTGTGCATTAAAAGTATTTGGTTTTACAATGTGGCAATTCATTTTCTTCAAGCTGAATGGTGATAAGCTTCGCAATTTTTTTGACCTACTGAACAAAACCAGGACCATAGATTTCAAGTTCATGAGAGAAGCAACAATAGGAACTTAAATAATTTAGTATGAAAATAGGTTGGGTTTTTGTCACCATTTTTTACTTTCTCCTCCCTTGGGAAACTTTTTTAAAAATAACAATTCAGCTGGGGAAACTCTGAAATTCAAGATGCAGGAAGAATTATTTCAATTGCATGTTGGAATATTCATTCTATGGCATTGTTAAATATTTCTCATTTTATTAATTGGAATGACCCCAAGAAATAGAACCAGTGACTCCTGAATTTTCCAGAGAATGAATCTTTTAATTTGAACTAATGGTAAGTTACCCCCAGAAAATTGAGTTTGTGTTCATAATGAAGTTATGAAATCTACTGCTGAATTCATTAAATTGGAACAACTTTTATTTCATTATAGTAGCAAACACAGCAAATTAATTTTCTCAACGAGGCATCAGTATGTGTTTTTAATAGAGAACACTATTATGTGTGAACAATTAAAATAATTTACATTTGGAGAACATTGATTATGAATGATGTTATTATTCCATTAATACAGCAAAACCAATCAAAACTGAATGTTAAAGGGTTGAAATTGTGCATTTAAACTAATAAGCAAATTACATGCAGATGTAGACAGGAGTCTGGAACTTTGGTATGAAACGTTGGCTGTGACTTGCACATACGATTAGTAAATTTGCACTGTCCCTTAAGGTCTAATTAAACACTCTACACTGTAACACAGAAAGCTCCATACACATAATTACCCATTGTGGGCTTGCTTATCTATTTAAAACATTACTTTTGTTGTATTTAATTATGTGTGAAAAATGATGAGCGTCACTTTATCTGTGTAATCTTATCAAATAATCACCCTGCCTATCAAGAAATGCCAACATTTTAATTCTCCATGAAGGAGCACAACTCAAGGATGTAAAATTACATTTTTCAGGAAACCATGGTCTTTTACATGTTATGATTTGTGTGTGTGTGGATAGATGAATAGCTGTGTGCCTTTGGATCTTTTGTTTTTTATTGAAATAGGGAATTAAAATCAGGCAATCCTGATTTTAATCATGTTTGATGCTCTGCAGTCAAGAGAGGGCAGGTCTCCCTACAAATAGGGTTCTTGCTTCCTATCACTTTCAGACTCACAAAGTTGTTGTATCTCAGACTCAGGATGACTGGGGTTAAAAAATTTGCTCTCATCTGCAGGCAGAAAAAAGCTCCATAAAATTATGCATTGATCCAGTAAGATTTCTAATATTGTCCTTGAGGACTTACCTTGCCTGAAGGTTTTCAGCATTTTTCATTGCAAAAATACAGAGTGAAAAAAAAAAATCAAAGCAATAATAATTCTGCTTAATAAAAATTGTTTACACTGGCATTTATGAAAATAACCTTCCCAGCCTTGAGGGATAAGTCCACAGAAAGGCTGCGGCTCTACCACTTGATGCTCCCAAGGGAATTTAGGTCTGATCACAGCATCACAGCAAAATGGGGCTGGAAATAAACCTTTGGAGGTCATCTTGTCCACTGCTTTGCCTGAAGGCAGGATCAATGATTCCTGACAGATGTTTGTCTGACTTAGTCTCCATGAAATAGGTACTAGAAGTTTTTTTAATATTTGTGTGTTCTTAAGTCTTGGAATTGCCTGGAAGTCAATAAGGTAACTACTCATGTTTCTTGTCCAAGCTCCCTTGCATCACTGTGAGATTTCTCATGTGTTTGTTCAGTGTGAATCAGACTTATGCCTTCTTCCAGTGATGGCATTTAAGTCTAGGAATTACAATGAATCTTCACTTCATTAGTCAAATAAAAATGATATTGTGGATGTTAAGGACTCTATAAACTCTGTCTATAGCAGAAAAGGATATTCAAAGGAGTGGACTGTTATGAGTGGAGCCCAATATAGTTTAATGGCTGAGAAAATATTAGTAATTCACCCTGCCAAGAATAACAGTCCATTTTATACACACTCAGCTGAATTATACAGTAGAAAATGAAGAGATTTGTCTGCTATCTCTAGAAAAGCTGCTTATGAAAAGCAGGTCTTATTTTCACAGATGTGGTTTCAGTTTGCAGCACATCTGTACTGACAGCCAACAAGTGCATATGGAAGTTCAAGAAACAACTCCTTTACATCCACAAACCACACATATGTGTACAACTGCTAGTTAAGTCTTTCATTTACTCCTCCTTCTCCTTTTTTTTTTTAATTGGATATTCATTCATCCACTGCAAGGTATACTTTATTTGTTCAGAGCACTGAAGTATTCTTCCTTCAAGCTGCCATGGGATGAAGAAGCCCATACGTTGCACGATACAGAGCTATCCAGACCCTTCCTGACTGATGCAGGTGATGTTTGTCATCTCCTGCTTGCATTCATCTGCAGGTGTACCAAGAAGTGTCACCTGCTGACACCTTTGTGACACAGAGCAGAGGTTGGTTCTGTCTGGATGAGGTGAGGCACGCTCTGCTATGAGGAATTATGGAGTACCTGGAGTGCAGTTACCTCCCTGTCTCAGCAGCTGCCTGTCCATAGCATGGTTTAGCTTCAGATCCTGCATGACCTTCACTTCCAACCCAGGCAGTGGATCAGCCCAGTCAGTCATCATGTCCCACAAAGACAGAAAAGGGAGGCTCACTGTCGATGGGACAGATGAGGTCTTTTTCTTTCAAACAGAATTTAGAGCAAGGTTGGTCTGTAATCACTTCATGCAGAAAATGTTCTTGGCAACGCTATAATTTGTGTATCAAAGATGTCATTTTTGCTTACTGAGTAGACTATTAGTGGGGCTATATTCTGACTAGCTGTGAGATCATGGTAATCGCAGAATTCAACAAATTACTTTTCTACTCCTCATTAACTTCAGCTTTTGCCTGGATTAGTTTGAACCAGCTGTAATTCATCTAGGCTTTGGTCTCTTTCCTGCTCTGAGAGATAACTGGTAAACAGCACCATCTGCATGGAACAAGAAAGTTGAAACTTCACTTTCAGTTAAAGACTGTGTTTTGTTTTGCTTTTTTTGATTTTTTTTTTTTATTTGCAGACAGCAAAGCAGCACCAGCTGAAATTAATCTTTGTGATGAGTAAACAATTGATTCAGTCCTTGTGAGCACCCAGCTGGCTTAGTGGGACAGGAAAAGATTTACACTAAGAAAGCAATTGCTCTCTACACCACACAGTCAGAGAAAACACAATTGCTTGTGTGTGATGCTATGGGCACTTGCTTGCCTGGTGGTCACATCTGCACCACTTATGGTATCCAGCCAGAATATCAGCTGGGCCAAATTAGTGTCCTCCCACTATGTCAAGCACAATTCAGCTCCCTGTTTGGAATGGTTTTTTCAGCAGGAAAATATACAAATGTGTGTAATGATAACAAGCATAGAGAAAACATATATACGATAAGGAAAGTGTTTTATCTTCCTAAATCTGAAAATAAAGTGAAAATAGCTCTTCCTCTGTTTCTTAGATTAGTAATGTATTTGTCACTGTGAGTTTCTCTCACAATTTAGTTTAATATGGTTGTAATAGTGACTGAGGCCATGCAGCAATGACAAGGGCATTCTTACATCAGTGATTGCCTCATAAACCAAGAAATTATTTTCTCCCTGGCCCAGACTACAGTTGAATAAATTCAATAACAAAGTGGGTCAGACAGATCAACTCAGAATCTGATGCCAGGGAACCTCACAATGTAAAACAGAAATAAGTCACTTTCAGAATCTGTGGAATGATTTTAAGATAAAATATCTTATCATCCAGTTGCTCCAGTTGAAAAGCAAATTAAAGATAACTAAATGGCAATAATTCCCTTTGCTATTTTGTAATCAAATTTTATTAATAATTATCTCTAAAATTGTTCATTATCTCCCAATTTGTGTGAATAATAAAAGTTGTTCTGTAAAATTGCAACTTGGATTTTTAAGTAACTTTCCTAATGTCTTGAATTTCAAGAGTTTGTGTGAATAAAGTTCATGCATAAAACTGCTAATTATTAAATATCACAGTGATTATGTCCGCCAATAAAATTGCTAAAAATTACTTGCATTTCCCATTCACTAGAAAATAGTTGTCCTAATTCACAATTTCTATCTTCCCCATCCTTCCAGACTGACACATATAAGTACCTAGAGAAAAAGGTCATTTGTTAATTTCTAAATATTTGTCTAAACTAAACCAAATTACACATAGTAAACTCTTTAGTAGATTTCAAGGCTTTGTCAGAAAATTTTTAATCAGTCCCTAAGTGTAAACCATTATTAAGAAATTGGGTTATTAAGGCAAGGAGACTTAACAGGAAATGGAATGTCTTTCTAAGATTTTTTTCAATTAAAGAGCTTCATGAAAGAAAGTTAAAAACAGTTTTCACATGAAAAAATCTCTGTGTAGGACAACCTAAAGTAAACAGCTGTTTTTTACTCTTAGGTGTTCAGCGTCTTCAGGAGACTGCTAAAAACCACAAAATAACATGCTTAAACAAAATAAATATGGGATTATGATAATTTGTGAGGTCACATTTCAAATCTTCAGTTTTGGACCACTCACTACAAGAAGGACATTTAGGTGCTGGAGCGTGTCCAGAGAAGGGCAATGAAGCTGGGGAAGGGTCTGGAGCACAAGTCTGCTGAGAAGCATCTGAGGGAGCTGGGGGCCTTCAGCCTGGGGAAAAGGAGGCTCAGGGAGAAACCAATTGCTCTACACCACCACCTGAAAGGAGGTTGTGCCCAGATGGGGTCTGTCTCTTCCTCCAAATATGAAGTGATAGAACAAGATGAAATGGCCTCAAGTTTCACAAGGAGATATTTAGATTGGATATTAGGAAAAAAATTCTTCACTGAAAGGCTGGTAAGCATTGGAACAGGCTTCCCAGAGAAGTGTTTGAGTCACTATCCCTGAAGGTATTTGAAATATGTGGCACTTAGGGACACGGTTTAGCAGTGGACTTTGCAGTTCTGGGTTAGCTGTTGGACTTGATGATTTCAAAGGTGTTTGCCAAACTAAACAAGTTTATGATTCTATATTTTGCAGACAGCTAGATCTTCTTCCTATTCAGCTGGCAGTTAAAAGCAAATCCTACCTCTCCATATGTAAATACTTCAATAGTGGGCCACTTCAAGTTATCATAGAATCATTGGGATTGGAAAAGACCTCTATCCTTGATGGGTATCAAGGGATGTTCTGGCTTGATACCAGAATCCAGAAAAATTTTTTTTCCTTTCAGGTTTCTACCATTTTCAAATGAATTTTTTAAATGACAGTTGCATCATGTTGTCCAGGTCATGGCTCTAGGAGGAACTTTGTGGTTGCTGTCTGCAGAGGTACTTTCTTCCTTGGATGAGATCATGATGAACATATTCTCATCTTTAAACTTGCCCTTGCTCTTTTTTACCTAATGTTTTAAAACAGTATCCTCTCTATTTTCTGTCTTCACATTGTTTTCCTACTGTCTTTGAGAAGTTTTTGTATGTGTCTCTCACAGATTTTACACACTTATTCTTTGTAATTCTGGTAATCACATCAATTTTCATACAAATCTATGTGTTCGACAGTCTTTGTTTTTATCTTTGATCTGGAATTTTAGTCAGACTTTCAGTTCATGAATGTAATAGTTGACTCGCATCCTTATCTGATGCAGTTAGGGTTCCTAACTTCAGTGCTTCAGTGGAAAGTATGTTCCCTGACATTTTTTAAAAAATTGTTACCCTGATAGGTTGTTCAAAGATAGTTTCCAGATGTATTCTTTAAAACAGTTTCAGATGATTTAAGCTGTGTTCCTTTTATCCTGCCTTTGCCATTTAGTGTCAGTTGTGCATAAGAATGANATATATTTTATCATTTTATATTATATATAAAATATATAAATTGAATGCGAAATTGTGCATTCAGTCTTGCTAAACCAAACAGATGAGTGAAGTGTTCTGTGGCAGCTGTTAGCCACTCTTCTTGTCTCAGCTTCCTATCTGAGTTCATGAGAAGCACCTCAGAGCAGAATGAAAGATAAAATAGGAGGAGGTCCAGTAAAAGAGGCTGTAAACCTTGCTCCCTGCTAGAGCTCTCTGTTGTGGCATGTGCCTTGTTCACACCGTGGAAGAGCAGTCATGTACTGGCAATCCTGCTGGGAGCACATCCACATCCAAATGTGTGAGACCAATTACTTTTCTTAAGCCACTGTGAGATGCTTGGAGCCAATTGGAAATGTTCTTGGCAGTACTGGAGAAAGACTTGGATTTGGATAAAGACAAAGATGCTGGCAGGGGTTTGGGCTTGTGGAGACAATGACAGGGTTGTCTCTAGTTGAAAAAGAATCAGGATTCCTAATCTCTAACATCCCTCACATCCCTTCCCTGCAGAGAATTGACAGCTGTGAAGAAGGATGTCCCTCCTCATTCCCACCAAGTGACCAGGCTGGAGTGCTGTAATAAGATCCCAAAGCTGCTTGCAGTCCATAAGAATATAAGTGTGATTCTTCAAGAGGAGAATTCCTATTTACTTCAGAGAAATCTAGGGAGCTGCTCACCAAACACTGCAGAAATATTTTGTCAAGATTTCAAAGTTTGGAACCAACATATAGGCTATGTTAGAAGGAGGTCGTTCAGAAAGACTTTAGAAGTTTCCCTTGCTTAAGGGATGAGGAAAATGTTCTTAATTTTGTGGTTACATACTTTTCTATTTTCTTTAGGGGAAGGGAGCCTTGACAGATAAAATAAAGGATTATCTGTATGTTTCCTGTCACTGATTCCTCCCTTACTAGAAAGACTCAGATACTAGTTATCAAAGGAAAAAGGTTGAATTTCAGTGCCAGGATTTTTACTACAAAGAATAAATAGTATAGAGAAAACATTTCTTCAGTACTCTGCCTGAATCTGATCTATAATGCGCAGTATCTGAACAAGAAGAACAGCTAGACTCAGAGAGAATTTGTGAGGGTTGGACCCCTTCTTTCTTCATAAAAGATTCATGTATTAAATTTACAAGTGAAAAGATATAACTGCAATAGGTAGCAGATGAGTTAGGGCAACTAGTTTTGAAATCCTCCCCCATGATCAGATTATTTTCATTTTCCAATGTTTGGAAGAACAGCATACCTATCATTTTGATGATTTTTGAAATAGTGCAGTTAGAGAATGGTTGTGTTAGTAGGCAAGGTCAGCTGATGCGACCATTTAGAGTGTGGGAGTGGAAGGAGATGGGAAGCATCATAAAATTACTGCTGCATCCTGCAACCCGTGGTGTGAAATATGGCATAGTAACATGGAGGGTCTGTTGCCTGGTTTGTAAATCTGGTTTACAGACACAAATGTTTTCTCAGCAGGGAAGGAGTCTTGGGTGGGGTCAGTTATGTGATGCCTTCACTGACTCCATCATCATCATCATCATCATCATCATCATCATCATCATCATCATCATCATCATCATCATCATCATCATCCCAGAGACCACTTTGTGATCAGTGAGATGCTGCTCATGGACTAAACACTGGAAAGTTTGGTTTGGGTTTATGTGGCAGACTGACTATACCTTTTTTTTCTTTTGATAAGAAAACAAAAAGGCATTTTTAAAAACTTTTATACATAAAATATTTTGCTTTTTTTTTTTAATTTTTAAAGTCTAATTTAAGTGCTACCTTGTATAAATTACTGACAGTTAGAGCCAAATGCTCTGTCAACCTTTGTTTGTAGAATGAGTTGGTTAAAGCCTAAATTTCCATGAATTCAGAGAAAATCTCTGACTTCGATCTGGTGGGGGGTAATCTATATTACCCCATAGAATGAGACTTATTTGTTATGTGATGTTAAAGATCAGCTTATGATTTTCAGTTTCTCAGCTCCTTTTGGAGAAGAAAAACTGAGACTATAGAATAACAACTTTATATTCAGATTATTTTGCAACATCTTCAGCAAAGAAAATAAGTAACTTGCTATTTGTTGTCAGATACAGATATTCTCTATGAAATCAGAACATGTACTACTTTTTTGTCTAGTTCTAATGGCTAAGACTATCAACAAATAAAAAATATAAAACTATTAAATGTTGATAGATTGTAGTTTTCTAGATTTATCTTAAACATAGTCAACCAGCATAATTAGCCTCATCATCAATGTCCTCATAAATAACTTGATGCCTCATTCAGACTCTGACATCTCTGTTTATAGCCAATAAATAAACCATAATAAAGATTTACAACTGAATAGAGAGCATTTCCTTGATTATTAATGATTTAATTAATGTTTATTGATTACTCACTGCAACATCCTTTGTTCAGAGATATGGTTAATCATACTTTTTAGGTAAAGGTAACCTGACCTTACAGATATCAAGAATCAAATACAGGTGATCAAATGTTCTGTAAATTCACACTTTAATAAGGATGGCATTTTAGGGGAGGTGGAATGTAGGAAGTGAACCTGTTTAGTGCCAGACCAGATCACTAAAACTTCTGGAGTCTAGTCTATATTTTATTTAATTTCTGTCCTGTTAATTTTATGAGTATATTAAAAGCTTTGTTTTTTGGTATTCCATTATGTAGACTTAGGACAATTATATCCTTTTCATTCTTCTTTTTTTTCTTGTTGGCATTTATTTTTTTCTTTGACTTATTCCAAAGATTTTGGTTTAGTAATGACAGAATTACAAGTTAACCATTATTTCAGGGTCTAGGGTGCAATGATACATTGTTGACACTGTGCTTGTTCTCACAGAAATAAGCAGCAATGAGTCAATAATTAGCTGGGTAGGCTCTCACTAATGTGATACATGAGGCACCATGTATCTGGCAGATACCTTCTAAAAGCTGATATCTTATACACTTTTTCCACCCCCCCTCCCCCAGGCTGGAATTACAATATAAACAAACCTGCAATCAGGTGAAAGCAAACTCATTTGAGGCCTTTTTGATACTCAGGAGTTAATGAGGTTTGACTGTATAATTTAGCAAAGTTTGCAAACTTCTACCTAATTGAAATGAAATGGGCTGGTGCAGAAAGTCTGAGAAAAAACCATGCTTAATAGCTTATGTTCTCAACTCAAACCTAGACAAAACTTATCCAGTCAGGTATGAAGTCTCCTTTGTGCTGTGACTAAAAAGCCAGATTAGAAATAAGGAATTTATCCCATGTGATTCAGAAGTAAGGAAAAGGTAAAACTCATGAAAACAGAAACCAAGTGTTCTTCTATTTCAGTTCACTGAGCATAGAGTGACAGATGACATTGATTGTAGAGGCCACATCCATCAGATTTAATGACCTCTTATTAAAACTGCTTAAGCATTCAACAATAAGATATATAGTCATCACATTACAGCACTTTTCTCAGGAAAAAATTTCACCTGTAAGTAAGAGGGAATAAAAGCCAGGAAATTAGAACTCTAGGAAAAATATCGATTTTAAAATACTGTAAGTGAAGGCAAAAGATGTATTGGTACCTGTGATTATTCCTCTACAAGGTTATTCTACTTATTATAACTGTAGGTGTTGTGTGAAATACTTCGTATTTTTTTTCTAAATAACACAAGTTCCATTCTATTTGCAGCATAAAACTGGCTACAGAAATGGGTGGCTGTGGGGAAAGGACAGCTGATTTAGCCATTGACTGTGTGTCAATCAAACCTGATACAGCACTGAGTCCCTTTACCAAAGAAAAATTTTTGTCACACTGATACTGAAAAATGTCCTGATTATACTGAGTAACAGATGATATTACCATCTGTACTAGTTTGAGGTGTATCATAGGCATCAGCAAGAATATGAAATTTGTACTCATATTATAAATCCCTTGCTGTGCTTTGTTTTCTTTCTCTGTTCAGATTCATGCCTTCTTTTCTTGCTCCTACTTCTAACAGTAGTTTCAGTGAGATCTTAATATCTATGATCTTAATCTAATTTCATTTAGAATTTTTATTTATGGATGATACTATCTGTTTTCCTTCTTGTTTTTTTGTTGTTTATTTGTTTGATTTTGGTTTTGTTTGTTTCTGTTTTTTTGTTTTTGTTTTATTTTTTTTATGTGTTGTTTTCTTGTTTGTTATTTGTTTTGTTGTTTTTTTCCCCTTTTCTGGCTTCCAAAGGAAAATAAAGCATAGAATAATAAAAATTCAAAATATGACGACACTAAGAAAAGTGTGTTCTGTGGTTTAAGCCTATTTAGTTAGCTGCAGTCCCAGTGGGAATGAACTTTTTCCATTGTCTTCTCTTCTCTAGTTTCTTTTTGATTATTGCATTTAATTTAATTTCATGAATTTTAATTTTCTTCTGTCATTCTTATTGTTTCTGATGTTTTCTTTTACATTTATTCAGGTTTTAGGAGTAAAAGCTTGAATATGTCAGAAAAGCATTTAGCACTTCACTCCAGTGTTCTTGAAATACCTCTTTCTTCAGAATTATCTGTTTTGTAGAAGTTTCACTTTTATCCACGGATTGCATCCTAGACAATCCTTTCCCTTATATCCTTTTTTTTTTGTGGTTTCTCTCTAAAACATTAATTAAGCAATGCTTTTTTCATTAGGCCTTCTTTTGTTTCCATAATAATGAAGAAATTCATCAAAGAAAAGGTCAGATGATACAGAAGGTCTCTCTTTGATTTTTAAAACTCATGGTTTTTCTAGAAGAGAGCACAAGTTTTCCTGCTAAGGCGTGATTTTCAGGCTGTGTTGAGCACCTGCAGCTCCCACTAACTCCGGAGGAAAGTGTGCATCCTAAGAATCTCTGAAATATTTGCCCAGTGCCCTTCCATTGCACTTCTCCAGCCTGCCAAACACAACAGGAATCCAGTGGAAGTAAAGGCATTTATCTTGAAACAGGTGCACATGTGGGTTCAGGAGGGAGGAAAAAGGGAAAGTCTGTTAGCAAAAGGTGCTTGCCCACTTGATACTTCATCTAAAGTTATATAAACTGTTCATTTCTTATGACCAACTTGCTGGCTATGGCTTATTTTGAAAAATTACAGTAGATGATGCTAAATAGAGACAGATTAAAAAAAGTGCAAGGAAGGAGTAAAAACTACATAACATTGGTTAAACCCAAACCACCCATATATTTTGGTACAGAAAAAATAAAGACATTTTATTTTCAGTTGACAGTTTGCTTGGGATTTGGTCAGTGCTTCTGAGTGTTTGCAAGAAATGATCCCAAATATGAGATATACTAATCCTTAAGGCAGAAAAATTTGCCAAATAAAACTTATTTTATCAGGAAAAGTCAGAAATTGTTGCCTTGGCATTCAGGAATAGAACTTCAGACTCAGCACTGAGTGTCAAGCAGAAAGAAAAAGAAAGGTTGGTCTATACAGCTCTCAGACAGTCCTCCCTGCCAAAATAGGCATGGCAAGGGGGAGGGTGGGGTGTTTTGAGAGAGATGTGGCTAAAGCATCTGTTTCATTCTAATAGTTATTAAATTGACATGCAAGGAATAAAGAATTCAGAATGCCATCATTAGAACTATTTGATTAAAATCTATTTTCTAACTAGTAGAACTATGTAGAAAAGAGTCTTTTCCTCTGGGGTGTTTGTGACACTTGCTGTCTTTGAAAGCCAAGAGACTCTGATAAAAGCATCAGTGTAAGGTGTATTGCACATCTTCAGCTAATACAGTCATGAGACCCACATATTTCCTTATAAAGGTATCAGACGTGTGATGGCTTCAGAAGCACTAAGCTGGGTATGATAGAGCAATTAAAGAAAGGGAAACTGATATGATGACTTGCCAGACCTTGCTTGAACTTGTCTTGGTCTCTTTTGAGTGTTTTTCTTCCTTGTTAAGCCATAACATCTTTCCAAAAAGCAGCTGTGGATTCCCTGATTTGCCTAACTTGTGCTTATCTTCCAATAATATTATATGATGTGATACTATTTTTTATACCTGTATTTTTTAACAATTTTAATGACATTTGATTTCTATTAAGTAGAGAATTTGAAATAGGAGAATGTTGACTGTTTGATGAGTTTGGTGAATACTAATATAATTGGTATAACTGGACTATTAATTCTAACTATATTTGTATTTTATTTAGATTTTAGAAGGGCTAACAATAAATTCTTTCCTTAATATGTATGGCTTCCTATAAGCAGAGTTAGAAATCAACATATAAAAATTTGGTAACTTCAGTTACCAGTAATGGTAATTTAAATCTGCTGTATAATACCAGATCTGATCTCTATTTTTAACCAAAGCAACTGCGAGTCAACTTGATTTGCAGTGAATATGAATTATGCTCATGCTCCATAGTACAATTTGCTTTTGCAGATAATGACCAATGCTTAAAGGACTAGCTAACAATTCTGCAGCTCAGCTGATGTCTGATAACTTGGTAAACCAGACTAGCTAGAGGATTAGGTATCAAAGTAATCAAATTCTAAACTAAATCATAACAAAAGAAAGGTAAGAAAAGGTATCCAGTTTACCCAAATCTGTTGTATTAAGCATTTGCAGTTAATCCAATGGAATGTTAGTATGACTTCTAATGTAATTTAATTTTTATACAATAAAACTCCAATTTAAGAACTATTCAAGAATCTCTACAGAAAGTTTTAATTAAAATAATGTAATTATCAGTATAGAAAGCTACATTAGCATAAGCAAATCTCAGACCAGTTCTGTTGACTTCAGATGCAGAGTAATGAGCTGAAAAACTTTAATTATAAATTAACTTGCATAGAAATTGACACTTAGATAATAAAAGGCATTAATTATGAGTGGTAAAATTATTTTTATGCATTTATGTTTATAAATTCAGTCTTAATCACTCCTACCAATATTAAGAGAGGGCTGTAGAATTGGCTTTCCTGAATGGCAGCAAGAATTGTGTAAAAAAAAAAAAACAACTTTTCCGTCTAAAATGAGTATGTATTTTGAACCAATTTTTTTTATATCAAGCTTGCCCAGCTGTCCTGTGCAGGGCTGGGAGTTGGAGTTTGATGATCCCTGTGGGTCCCTTCCAGCTCAGGATATTCTGTGATTCTGTGATTCTAAAATTCTGTGATTCTAAGCCTGACAGTCCTGACCCGGGATAGGTCATATCACACAACACACATGCTAAACCTCAGACAAAAGTCATTAAAAGTCGAGCACAGAGAAAAGCCCACAACCACCTTAAAGAGCGCTCCCCATTTCCATAGAAGTCAATTTCTACGTGGAAGTGCAAGAATCAAGTGGCTTAATTGCTCATTTTTCTGTGAGCCCCTGGGATAGAGAATGTTAGTTTATTTAATGCATAAATACTCCAGAGTAATTTCCCCCATATTTATTTTCCACTAGTGCATCAATCATACTCATTTGACAGGGCTCTGGAAAGCATAATCTTTTGGACTGACCGTAAAAAATGAAATATACCAACCTTTTCAGAAGGTGATGGGAAAAAAAGAAATCCCTACACAACTAAATGCAAGCACCCTGTTACACATATTTCCATGTGCATATTTCCCTAAAGATGCAGACCTTAGTAATTCCCTGTTATTCCCCTCCCCTTCAGCCCTTTCAGCTCCCAGAAAGATGGAGATGGATTAAAACAGAATCTTACACTCCAGACCAATGTTTAAATGTCCAGCATTATATAGCAAAAATAAATGATATAGCAAGGATAAATAAAAAAGATAAATTATTTCTGTAGCCAAAATCAATCAGGATAACCCAGTCTAAAACAAAAACTTTTCCCTTACAAGAGATAGTAAGAAAGGAAGGGATAAAATAAAGTGACAAAATAAATCCAGATGTTTTTCAATGGTTCTGAATTTTTCTTATATTAAAAAAAAAAAAAAAAATCCTCTTTTCAATCAGGTCTTTGTGTTCAGCCTTCACAGTCAAATCTTCCAGTGATGTCTTCTAAAAGTAGGTGAAGGCTGTGGGTGTGTTTTTCCTTGCTTAAAAGCATGCCAAGAAACAGGAAACATGCCAAGAAAAGGAGGAATGGAAAAGGAGTGTGCTGGACAGTAAAAAAAAAAAAAGAAAAAATAGCCTATTGAATCTTTGAGCATCTTTAATAACATACAACACTAACTATGTACATGACTTGTACGTCTGTTGAAATAAAAAGGTTCTTTTACTACTCGTCTGTTACTGTGTCTGTAAATCTGATCACCTAGAACAGATATTGGCATGAAAAAGTGTGCAAATATAAGGATGTAAGTGACTAAAGCCTCCCAGCTTACGGACTTCAGACGAGGTTAGTAAATCCGGAATAGGGACAGGAGGGTGTGTTGCTGCCTTCTTGAATAAACCACATTAATTCGAAAAAAAAAAAAACAAACCCAAACACCTTATTTCTAATAATCATTTGGGGTTGGATTTTTTAAAATGTTTGTTTGTATTCTCATGAAATAGAGAAAATTAAGTGACTTCTGCTAGCTTGAAGTACCACAGAGAGCCAGTAAAGGTCTGGTTGATTGAGCAGCTAATTTCTAAATATTAAGTATTTTTGTTACTCCTGGAAACATCTAAATCACTGCTGGATGACTGGTATCCAGTCTACCCAAAAATATCAATATCCATTCATTAATAAACCTCAAACTTTGTCTTCACAGATGATATCTCAGAGTAACATAAAAGCCAATAGAGCCATCAGACTGTAAAAAAAAAGACTTGTCATTATATGATTTATCATTTCTATAAAAATCTGTCTTTGTTAAAGACACTGTGTGTAAAACTTTTGAGCTAACCACTTCCTATTTTTAACACTGATAGAAAGTGGTCCATCCAGAAGGTGATTCATCAGCTTATTTTAGACACTTAACCAAGGCTGTGATGGCCTTGGAGATGAACCTGAAATGAGCCACTCCCTGAGATGCCCATGCACATTACTACACAGCATCCCAGCTTCTGAAGCCAAGTGACTGTGTCAAAAAAAGTCTCAGTTCAGGTTTTCACCAAACTTCCTATGCACTGATAATTCAAAGAAAAGCTAAAGAGCAAAACCAGTAATAGCTTAGGAATAATTTAAGATATTTTGAATTTTATTTTATATTTTGGGCAAACTTGCTAGATTTCCAGTTGATTTCATCATCAGAATAACTAGAAAGAAGCTGACTGCTGAGTGTTTATTTTAGCTGTACTATGCCAGCCTTGGGGCTTCCCTGCATTTGATATAGTGAGCCCTCCTTCAAATTAGTAATAATATTTCTCAGGAAACTTTGTTTTATTTTTTCCAAGTTAATAGCTATCTATTCATTTTAGTATTATGAATTTTGCATACATCAGGGAAAGAATCTTATTACTTGCCATTAAAGTTCAGTTACTTATTGGTAGAGAAAAGAATACTTGGCTTATTTTTGAAAGGTCAGACGTATTACTAGATGTTAATAAAAATCCTCCGAGATGATCATGAGAAATTATAATGTTTCTAATGTTTTATATCAGGACCAAAATCATATCATTTTATTAAGAAGGGAAAAAGTAATTTATGACTGTTAGAAATGAAGGCAACTAAGTTAACAAGTGCTACATATATTAAACAATATTTGCAAGACTTGTTGATGAACAGCAACAAGTCAGGAAATTTGAAATGCCATCTTTACAGTCTATTTTAAAGTATTTCTAAATTTGAGTAGTTGCCTTCTTTGATAAAAATAAACATGTGTTTACGTGTGTGTTATCTTTATTGTATGTTGAGGACTGATCACTCATGGAGGTTGACCTTGGCAGAGAAAAAGCATATAACTAATTATATGAACACTTTGACTGGAGAACAGCATTTGGTAAAATTGAAATCAGTAACTAAGACAATCAGTTTATGTATAAAAGAATATCAGTCATGAGAAAGGTAAGATTTTCAAGCAAAAGCCCTATAAATGTTGGCTACTATTTTTCATTAAACTTAGACTTGGCTGATCCTAAGTAAATTAGTTCTAAAACCATTATTTAAAGCTTTTTATTTTTATTTCTTTTTGTGCATTAGGTCTAAATACATATAACTTTCAAAAGGCTTACAAAGGATCAAATGTTTGAAATGTTTGCCACGTATTTAGGAAGTTTTCTTTGCCAAAATTTAGATGTCTTTAATTTGAAGATTGAGTGCTGTTTATTTTCCAGACAAGTTGATAAAACTTGTAATAGGTAATAGACATCTTCTGTTCCTACGGTAGCACTGAAGAGTTTTGAAATCTCCTGGAATATGTTCTTACTTTCAAACTTTTTCTCTGATAGGAAATGAGGAATCCTTTGGACCAATGGTATAACCATATATTTCTTCCAGACTAACAAAATTGAAATCTATACTCTGCGGAGAAGCTTATTGCCAGAAAACTGGACAAATTTAGTGTTGGCAAGACCTAGGTTTTATTTTTTTCCATTTTAATATCTTCTAGATTCCTACAGGCTGTGGATCTGCACCATATCAATTATCTAATTAGCCAAGGCCTTGAGCTGTAAACCAAAAGCATATGTAGCATGCCCAGGTCCTCAGCAATGACAGAGGTCACCCGCAGTGAGCAAGGCATGTCTCCTGCCAGAAAAGCCACGATACTGCACCTGCACGGAGCTGCCTTTGAAGCAAAGGGTTAATTGAGAGGTTAGCATGGTGATGCACTAAGTATCTGAAGATGATATTGCAGCAAAACCAGTCACATGTGCAACTTATTTGGTGTAAGCCCCAACAAAGAAAACCTTTTAATAAGAAAGAAGAGAGCGTGTCGTTATGTGTGCAATTGGAACCCTTTTAATTATGCCACAGTAAAAAACTTCCTCTCAGCTATAAGCTGTATGCAGCAGACTCATAGTCAACAGATTTGTTGCCTAGTGAATTAAAACCAGATTAGGAAATGCTACCATTGCTCATTCTTCGTGTTCTGGTAAGACATAATAAGGGTTAATTTGATCTGCTTGTTTATAAAGCGCTACTGGAATCTGTGTGCATACGTGTCTGTGAGAGAGAGAGGGAGGCAAAACAAATAATCAGGACAAATTTCGTGCAGAGCCCCTGATTTGGCAGTGTGTGTCTATTGCCTGAACATACAAGAGTTTAGGGGGCTTTGCATCTGAGACTGGAACACTGATGTCAGATTTCAACAGATTTCCAGGTGCTTACAGATGTCCAGAAGTGTTTCTAGAATTCCTTAAGCAGGATAAGACTACTCTGACTTTGGGAATGTGGCTCTCTGAGTTTATCTGCAAGTTTTGGTGCTTAAATACTTAAGGAATCTCATGCAGCTTTATGAGCTGAGATGCAGGTGGCTGCCTTTCAGAGATCAGCTTAGCCTGTCCCTCTTCTCTGTCCTGTTCTGTCCATACACTTCATCTTCCAGCTTTCTCAGAGCTGGCAATCCTCATGCAATGCTTTTTTCTCAATTCAACAGGGGCTCATCTCCCTTTCCAGTTCTATCACACTGTTTTAAAATCACCTTCTTCATTCTGTAATGCTTTAAAATACAGGATGGTGAGTTCACAAAGAAGATGTAGTTAAGACTAGAAGCTGAAGGAAGAGAAATATCATTCTTATAAGAACATCCACACTTTCTCTAGACTAACTTCTTTACTAAAGTTATTCAAATTTCCTAAACAGTAAGGTAATTATTTTCAAATGTTTGTCCGCAGAATTTCAGGTTCCATGGAATTTTTCTGCAAGGTAGTATATAAAGAATAACCATTTTTGATGATTGTTAAACCATAGTCTTCAGTAATGTTGGAAACAACTCTTACTAGGCTTAAATTTACTATCCGTGCCTTTACTAGAAAATATTTATGGGACCTTCAGATTAGCAGAAAACCATGAAAATCATTACAATAAAGTATGTGTTTTTCAGAAGTGATTATGATCAGCGAGTCTGGTGTGTCCCATTTTAACTTCTTCTTAAACTATAAGCCTACTGGCTCAAGGTCAAGGCCCTGTGTAAAAAGGTTCCACGACAAATGCACAGAAAATATGGTTCCCAAAAGCAGTGGTTTGCTGTTCATGCAGCACATAGCTGACGTGTGAGTTTGCACAGCAATACATGTGACTGCATGTGACAGGCACTCAAAATAGACTGTGTCATTCAGCAGAGCCCTCCTAGTTTGTTTTGTTAAATCTTAGTTATAAATGCCCTTAACAGTATGTCCTCATGAGCTGTTTGCAGAGCATTCAAAATAGGATGTTGGCTAGTTTTCTTACTTTTAAAGTAAAATATGATAAGAAAATGAGAGAAAACTCGATATCCTTACTACGGCGTAGCTGTGGATGACAGAATTTCATTTAAGGTTGCAAAAATTTTCATCTATACCAACACTTATGAAATGGTCAGAGGATGCACAGGCTTAGGGGAGCTGCTATGACCTATTAATTGTCAGACACCAAGTGACAGAAAGGGTCAGGATCGATGGATGTCTGGCCAATATCAGGTCTTACAACTTTTCTGATTACCACTTCGGGAAGCTGAAGACAGAGGATTTGAGAATGAAAGAGACATGAAGGTCTCTCTGCTTAGGACCTCTCTGCTGGCACAGAATGATTTGCACCAAAAACTTGCTGAGATTCCTACATGTTAAGAGCCACATCTGTTTGCAAACAGGACATTCTCAGAAGTGAAATCACAGATGCCTTAGAATGCCCGGGTTATTCATAGGCTATCCCTACACCATGTGAGTTTCTTGAGTTTTTTTCCCAAAATAGTTTGTTGGTGGCATCCACTGTAGTAGAAAACTTTTCACCACACATTATGTCACAAAAATGTATTCAAGTTTGAGATTCAGCATTTAAGGGTTGTGTATCAGATAATCCTCTTTCAAATATCAAGCTTTTGGAACTCTAATTTAGTTTATTTTCAGCTATATTTTCCATGTAATCTTATGTTTATTTGGATGATACTGAGAAGACAAAAGCAGTAGTTGATGGAAAGGACAACATATGTTGTTTTTAAAAACTTTTTCCACCTAATTTTTCAGACACGAGATAAAAATCTCATCTGCAGCATTAATGCTGGAAAGACTTTATTTCTTTTACTAAAAATGAGGATGCCTATTTCAGCAGATGTGTACTGTCAGCCAGCCTTTTTTTCCAATTGTGCTATTATTCACAGTCCCCTTTCTGAAGGTTTTAGTCCTTAATTTCTTTTAAACCAATCAGGACGTTGGAAGCATTTCACTGAACAATACCTTTTTTTTCAGTGTTTAAAAAAAAACAAACAAGGAAGCAAGCTTTTAATTTTATAGTAGCCTTGGCAGCTGTGGAGAAAACTTGAATGCCTCCCTCAGTAGCTCTTTGCTGCGCTTGAGGGCAGGTGGTAAATCCTGTGGGCAAGCTGGGAACAGAGGGAAGCAGGAAAAGGAGGACGGCAAGCAGGGAGGTGCCATCACCGCGGCGTTGGTGGTATAGTGGTGAGCATAGCTGCCTTCCAAGCAGTTGACCCGGTTCGATTCCCGGCCAACGCAGGTTCCTTTTGACGCCGTTCCCAGCGGGGTGAGGCGGCGCTGCCATCCATCCATCCATCCATCTATCCATGCATGCACAGGGATCGAGAGCGCCGGGAGGAGCGGGACCCGCGGGAGGTTTAGCGCAGACGGGCGGAGTCCCGCAGCGGGGGAGGCGCAGCTCCGACACGCAGGGTCCGGCCGCGTGGGCAGGGCAGCACCCGGGGGTCCGGGCGGGGGTCGCACCTCGCACAAGAGCCAGCAAAGATGTCTCTGCCAGGACCAGAGCGGGCGGGACCGTGGCTTCATTGCGCACGGGAACTGTCCGTCGGTAAAGGGAGCTTCCCTTGGCTGGTGAGAGCGCTTCTGGAGCAGTGTCGGTGTCCAGCTCTGGCCTGGAGAGCAGTGAGAAGGCTGCAAGGGTGGCTGGCGACTGTGGCAGCTCTGCTGTGAAGAGAGAAGAGAGGGCCAAGAGGGGCAATCTTGTTAGTGTGAGAATATGTCCGAAGGCAGGGCGCAAATGGAGTGGAGCCAGGCTGAGCACAGTGGTGCCCGGTGGCAGGACAAAAGGGAATGGGCACAAACAGACACATGGGAGGTGCCCTCTGAACATCAGGAAACACTTTTTAATTATGAGGTGACCGACCGCTGGTACAGGTTGCCCAGAGAGAAAGTTCTGGAGTCTCCATCCTTGGAGATTTTCAAAAGCTGTCTGGACATGGTCCTGGACAGCTAAGTGTTCCTGCTTCAGCATGAGGGTTGAGCAGATGGCATCCAGAAGTCCCTTACAACCTCAGCCATTCTGTCACTCGGTGCAGTCCAGCCAAGGCGAGAGCTGCGGGCACAGGACCATTCAGGACGTTCGTGATTTCTCTAGGAGTGGGAACAGCACCACGAGGTGGGCTGAGGGGAGGCAGCCAAGGGAAGGTGTGTTACTCTGCAGAGCTAGGGCAGCGCATACAAGCTGTGATTCACTGCAGAGACAGTAGCTGGTGCCTTCAGATGACACATCAGAGTGGAGAGTTAAGTACCTCCCAGGAAGACTCGCTGTCTGAGTGCCCAGTCAGGTCTCTGAGAGGGCCAACCAGTTTTGTTGATGCAATTAATCACTGTCAATCCCATGGCTCAGAATCTTGTTATACTTGAAACCTGACTCTTGACAACTGTTTCAGAGAAAATGTTCTATCCCAAAGCAATTTGAAATAATTTCTATTATGTTTCCAAAAGCTGTTTATATGACAATTGCAGACAGGACCTACTCACACGGTAGGCTGCAGTGAATGGAAGAAAATGCACCTATAATGAATGTTCACTTCTTTTGTTTCAGCCTCTCTCTTTTTTTTCTTCCTCAAGTGGGAGAAAATGCACTCATATGTTTATAGAAATCAAAAGAAGGAAAGGGCTAAAGGAACTGAGCTAGCCCAATGAGAAGTTCTAGCCATTTGCACTTCACAGCTAAGAATGTGTAATGACTAGAGTTCCTAGGATGAGTGGTAAATAGGAGATATAGGCTGTGAAAATGTAGTTAAAATAGACCAGATAGATCTACAAAAGGTTGACTTTTGGAAGAGGATGAAATCCTCTGTCCTTCTAGAAGAGAAGAGGTTCTGGAAGCAGCGGGTGGGTGCAATTCCAGAAGGAGACAAGGGACTGAAATTTAAAACAGAGGGTTTTAACCTGCCCAGATACTCATTGTAACTTTTTTGTTACTCAACTACTAAACTTAAGCTAATGTGTCAAAATGATTAGTTTCCCTACTTGAATCATATTAGACTTCTACAGGGGGAAAAACCCAAAAACTTGTTTATGTAAGCCTGGATCCAACTAGAGGGAAAACCCTGACATGAAAGCCTAGAAAATGCTCCAAAAAGAGCTGCTCAACCACCAGAGTAGCACAAGGGATGCTCCACTTCAGGGCAAAGCCAGGGGCTGCATGGAGTAAGCAAGGCATCACACACTGTAGTACATGGGTTACTCAAGGTCCACTAACAGCCACTCCTGTCAACTTCAGGCTTTAGACTGAGCTCTCAGGTGACAGGTGAAAAAGAAGACAACAACAATATGAAACTGCAAGAGGGATTTGGACTCAGTGTCCTACATGCCCACAAATTATAAGCCAATACTCTATATGTACTTGCTCTTGCAGCAGTTCTCATAGATATGACTGTTCTTGCCAGATGTGTTTCTTACAGTTTCTTATATCTGTGGTTTTCTGTAGTAAATGGAAATACAAAACTTGGTATTTATTTTCTGCTTAAAGCCAATAACTTTGCTGAAAACCTGTAAGCTATGAGATGCTTCTGGATTTTTTTATTTTTACTGCACAGGAAGGCAGTGATAAATTTTGTTGTCCAGCTCTATTTTGACACTTCAGTTGGAATTGTGCAAAGTCTTGAGATGTCCTTGTAGTGTGCACAGTGATAGCATTCTGTGCTAGCAATAATCAATTAGTAGGGTCTCACAGCTGATCAGCAATGAGCTGTAATGCAGCTGTAATTGTAATGAGCTGTAATTGCAATCAGCTCCCAAGAAAGGTACAATTCCATTTTAGAAGCAGGATGAAAACCACATTCAGATACAACTTCATTCATAGAATTGTATCTTAGAACGGGAGTATCACAGAATGGCCTGGGTTGGAAGGGGCCTTAAAGATCATCTGGTTCCAACTCCCTGTCATGGACGGAACCCCCCTTCCTCAGATTGTACCAAGTCCCATCCAACTTGGCCTTGAACACTTCCAGGGATGCAGCAACCATAACTTCTCTGGGCAACCTGTTCCTATGCCTCACCCCCCTCACAGTAAAGAATTTTTTTCTAATATCTAATCTACACCTACTCTCAGTTTGAAACCACTCCCCCTTGTCATGTCACTGTATGCCCTCAAATATCTCTTTCATGTAGTCATTTGTTTTTGATTTATTCCTTCTTTTGAGAACAGGGAAAGAATTTACCTATTGCTATTATAGATGGCTTAAAAACAGAGGGGAGAACTTTCCAGTAGCATCTGCTTCCTGTCCACTTACTCATTGCAGGAGCACAATATCTAAATATCAATAATAAATTCTCTACAAAATTTGCAGCACTCTTCTTAAAAAAAAAAGAAACAAAAGTCCTTGAGCTTTCCATCCACAATAATCTGCGCTTTGATACTTTAAATATTAAACATATTAACACTATTTTTCAAAAAGCCCCACAATTATTTAAACAGTTAATATGCTAACTGTTATAATTCTACTGCTTTCTTCAGCTTCCTGCTCTAGTTCTGTGTATTCGCATTTTGACATTGGCCTTACAATTAATTTATATAATTTTAGAGTATTAAGCAGATGCATTAATTTAGTGTTTGTTGCACACTTAGTGAAAGCAAGCGTAAAAATACTGAGGATCCTGTGCTTGTACATTCTTGGTACTCAAAGGAAATGGGAAGGAAGGAAGGAAGGAAGGAAGGAAGGAAGGAAGGAAGGAAGGAAGGAAGGAAGGAAGGAAGGAGAGAGAAAGGAGGGACACATATATACACCCACATGCCTTTCTGAATGCATGATTTGACTAACATAGCCATAGCATTCTTTCTGAAGAATATATAATGACACATATATTTTTTTCCATTTCTTTTCTTCATCTCCTCAAAATAGACTCAGGTAGTTTTTATGCTCTAGCATATTTTTGGACTATCCAGAAGGAAAAATATCCTCTCAAGAATCTTATGAAAATTCCATTAACACACATCTTGGCCTGAGACTTCTTTGAACATCAAAGTAAGCTACGAGTTAATTCACTTGCATCCAGCTGCATTTGGTGGTATGCTCGTCATACTGAGGAGGCCCTTTTCTCTTTCCATCTTTCACTGCTTATGTCAAACAGTTTACAGAGAGGCAATATAAATTCAGACAGAGTGCTAGGAATGCCATCAATGAGTTTGGGAGTTTACATTGTGTTTGTGTGAGGTCACTGCATGTTGTCTTCAATGATCAATGGCCTAGTGAATGCTTTTAAACCCAGGGGCTACCCTCAGTGTCTTTAGTAGCTCCATGTTAGGTTATGTTTTATTAGAAGGGCTCAGGCAATTCTTCTCTTGCATTTTTTTATAATGGATTTGTGACTGTTCAGTGTTTTTTTTTGTGGCATTTCCCTGTACTCATAACAAGAAGTCAGGTGACGAGTAAGATAAATGATATTTAACATATCGGTGACAGATGTAGCAGAGGTGAAAAGGTTATATCTATTAATAAACAAAATTTGAAAGCCTTTTAGCACCATCTTTTACATCATGCTTATCTGACCTTTTGCACAAGATGACTTTCAAAGGCTTATTACAATGAGAGGGGAAAAAACCCCAACTATTTTTGTGGTTTTTTTCTTTTTTTAAAATAGAAAAGTAAAACTAATCATTAAGAATTTTAAGTTGTCTTCCTGAATGAATGAATGAAGTGCTGGTGGTAGTGCACATAGGATTTCACTTGGATGAAAAAATATGGTAGGTTTATTTTGGTCCCAGTGGGTGCTGACATTTTAACCCACTTATCTCTGATTTATTCAGTCCTTGACAGTCCCAAAAAAGTGATGCATTTTGCCTGAAGGCTCTCTAGGTGAGGCAAGTTGACATATGCTTTTTCTTTCTGTTAAGGGGGTAATCTCCTCTGCAGTCCAGTGGGTGAAGCAGGGGGAAATGGAAAAGGAAAATGTTCATGATAAGGATTTTTCTTTTTAAAATTTTTTTTTCCCCCAAATTCCTTGTGTTTATTGTATAAAATAACCCTTAGAATTTACTTCATGTAAATGCAGCCTTTGAAGGTCAATGTCTATGTGATCAATAGTAATCCACAGGTTGTTAAAAATAAAATTTGTAGCATAGTAAGGCTAAAAATAATCTGGGATATTTTTGAATAATTGTTTAGTTTGACTTCTATGCTAATAAAAATACTCAGAGCATATATAGATAGACTCTATAAGGCTTAAGGTCAGGTGAAGATATATTTTATAATTCCACACTTAGACAAATTCCAATACACCTCATAGACCTCTAAGATCATCAAGTCCAAGCTTTGTTTGAATACCAACATGTCAACACAACCACATGGAGAAGTGCCATGTCTACTTGGCTTTTGACGAGTTTGACTTGTTTTGACTTCCAGAGATAGTGACCTCCCCACTTCCCCAGGAAGCCTGTTCCAATACTTAGACACCCTTTTAGTAAACTTTTTTTTTCCTAATTTCCTAATAACTTGGACCTCCCCTGACACAACTTGAGGCCATCTTCTCTTGTCCTATCACTACCTGCCTGCCTCACCTTTCTGCAACCTCCTTTCAAGAAGTTGTAGAGAATGGCAATGTCTCTCATCAGCCTCCTTTTCTCCAGGCTAAACAACTTCAGCTCCCCTGGCCATGCCTCATAGGATTTATGTTTGACACCCTTCACCAACTTCATTGCCCTTCTCTGGACACACTCCAGCACCTCAGGAGAGCCCAAAACTGGACACAGGACTTAGGGTGCAGCCTCCCCAGTGCCAAGTACAGGGGCACCATCACTGCCCTGGTCCTGCGGACCACAAGCCAGGTCCTGCTGGTACAAGCCAGGATGCCACTGACCTTTTTGGCCACCTGGGCACACTCTGGCTCATGTTTAGCTGGCTGTCAACCAGCACACCCCAGAGTGTGGCAGTTTTCCAGCCACTCTTGCCCCTGCCAGCTGTTGCTGTTACCCAAGTGTAGGACCCGTCACTTCACCTTGTTTAGCCTTGTACAATTGCCTTGGCCCCCTGATCCAGCCTGTCCAGGCTGGGCTGGATCTCAGGGTCTGAAGCTTAATTTTGTGCTGTAGCACAGGCAGATCCTGATCTTGAACTAAGTGTGATTCATATCAAGGAATTACCAGTGAAAATCTGATCCTGCATTTCTGGGTTTTCCGTGAAGCTGAAAGTTGAGGAATCCAAGTGAAAGAAAAATGAGTGGGGTATGGTCATAATGTCTTGTGTCAGGGATTAATTTCAGGGATTAATTCTGGGAGGAAGGACAGGGTCCTTCCACCTTAGCTAAGAGTGCACACAGGAGTTTTCTCTTTTATATCTTGAGGAGAAGAACCCTGTGTCCCCAGCTAGCACTTGCAATGCTCTAGGATGCACTTGAAGCTAAAACTGAGGAAACTCACCTATACCTGAGTGAAGAAATGTACTCCCAGGGAGCACAGAATTTCCTTCCAGGGCGTGAAGCACTGGCTGCCTCCGTAACTAATCTGGTCTCCAGCCTATGGATTTCTGGGAAGATGTGTATTCTTGCCTAATGCCAAGATATGTGAAATGAGAAATGCAGAATCAGGAAGGTTATTTCTTCTACTGGCCATGCTAAGACTCCTGTCCTTTTAGTTATATAATAGTTCATTTTTGACTGGAAATCAGTTGAGGGTTTTTTGAAAAGTGAAATAAACTTAGATTTCTTCTGTTTCCTTGTGTCATTTTAGTTTAGGGGTGAAAAACAAGTAAAAACTCTGACTTTTTAAAATTTATTTCCAATTTTCTTGTAGATGCTAATAATATAGAAATAGTAATTGGAGAATAAGGCCATCTAGAAGAAAGAAACACTAATTAATGTTTTATTATAAATAAGCTACCTTAAGGATTGTCTTTTTCATAGTCATGAAAAAGACAATGATAAATAGTGGTTTAGGATGGCATAATGGGTCACCAATTGCCTGATAGAAATTATCAGTAGCTCAAAGAAAGCAGAAATCCTGACTGTTTCCACTTCTTACTTCTGTCTCTGCATTCATGTATTTCTTCTTCATCTGAGGCTGTCAGACTACTTCAGAGCTATTGGAAATTGGCTGACACCAGTAGCTGCAAGCAAAACCAAAACAGGAAATTCTGTTCTCTCTGTTCTGCATGCTCAGCGAACCCTAATATGTATCCCCTATTTAAGAGACACTTTAAAATATTATTCAATTAGCCATTATTTTTCATTCCATCCCAGAAAGTAATGTTTTACTCTCCCTTGGTAAATAAACAGACTCACATGTCTAGATAGTTTTCCAGAGAACTAAATACCTTTTCCATTATTTTATCTACATTTCTATCTGATGCTTCACAACAGTTCAGGTATAATAACTAGCCTAGTGCTCTTTCCAGGCTTGTACTAAGTCTTCAAACAGCTAAGAAAATGAAACATTAAGTCAGGATTTATGTGACCTGGATGGCATATGATAATTTTTTTAGATTAAAACAATGCAACCAAAACCCACAGTGTGCTTAGTTGTTTCATATTCCCAGTCACACCACTGCTTTGTGGCATATTTCTCTGATACTTCAGACTGTCCCAAAGCAAACATTGCATTAATCCTTAGGTCCTTTGTTCATTCTTTTATCTATTCATTGGAACTGAGACCTTTCTGTGCTCACACAAGAAGACTAGGAGCATCAATAATGCCATTGTCAAATCATTCTCGTTTCTCTTTGAGAATTCTTGATAATTCTAGAAAACCTTGAAGACAGTGACCTCAGTAGCTGACACTGAGAAAGCAAAATTGGGAAGCTGCCATGAAGAGCAGCATGTTCTGTCATCAGCAATTTCTAATTTCCAGAATCTGAACTTTGGGTGTACAACACCATATTTAAAAGAAGTTTCTGTAATTTCCTTATGTTAATAGATCATTTCATATTATTACAGTTTCACTTGAGAACAAACTGTTGATCACCAGAACTTGTACACTGCAGGTGTTAATAAGCACTGAGGTCTCTTCTCTTTGGAAATTCATCAATACGAAATGAAAAAGCAGCTTTCTTAAAAGAAATTATATTTGCTAGTAAGGAAAAAAACACGTTGGATTAGATGCTTCTACAGCTCCGATTACCATAAAGTTAGAGCAGTTTAAAGTCTTTAGTGTTTTCTTGGAAGTATTGAAGAACTGTCCTTCCCAATTTTGCAGATGGGTGAAAAAAGGCAATGTAGCTACATTTTGTGTCTCAGGCATAAAAGAAGCCATAAAAAGAGCCAGTTACCTCAGGAAAATCTGTGACAGAACAGCTACTTGAATCCAGGTTTTCTAATGGTCTGACCAGTGGGCTGTTCTTCCCATCCTGCAGTTGGAAAAGTTATTTTAAAACTGAAAATATACCTTTTGGTGCCTCAAAATAGTTTCCTCTCAGCAAGTTCTACCAGCAGTTTGTATTCTGGTGCCTCTCTCCATTATCTTAATTTCTCTCTGTGGCTTTGTAGACAACTCCCTCCACTTCTTTCATTCTATCCATTCTACTTAGAATCTGGCCCCATGCTCCCCAGCCTGCTTTTCAGTGCTGGGAAGAGGAAAGGACAGATCATTAGTGCTCAATGGTTTTCTCAGCAGGTAATCCTAGCCAGATAAATTAGTCCATATTTAAAGCCCTAGGTCAGAGGGTTTTACTTTGTGGACGGTGGGAGGGTCTGAGTTTCTGTGCAGTGAAGACAAGCCCTTAGAGAATGCCTCAGCACAGGCAGTGCTTTTGCTGGCAATTAGAGCCAATTTGGTGTAAAATTATAGGTCTCGTGTCTTTGAACGAGTATGCTGAAACAGTTATCTCTCCAACAATTTTGTGGTACAGACATACAATCACAACAAAGCCCTGTGAATCCATGAGAGATTTTCATGGGGAATCAGGATTAGAAACATCCAGCCCCTGGCACTCTAATTAGCTATAGTTTGCTTTGCTGACTGCAGTCTTTAAAGCCTCCAGTTATCCTTCATATATGGTAGAACTAGTAGACCATTAGGGTCACAGTGATGTGTGACCCTGTCTAGATCCTGGTGGTTTCATACCAGAGAGGATCATCCTGCCTGTGTGGGCCTGGTCATTTGGGTGTCACCAGTGTCCCACTGTGCTGTGGGAGAGGGGCTGAGGTGACATGATGAAAAGGGGAGATCTTCCTTCTCTGTCCTCTTTTCCATCTTCCGTGGTGTGAGGCCTTGATCCCATTTCTGTCCTTCTGAAGCCCTTACTCATGACATATGCTATTAAAAATCACCTGGGAGACTCCGTGGCACAGCTTGATCAAAGAAGGGTTAAAAGAAGTTAGTAGCATGGCAATAGGCAAGCCTGAAAAATCTGTCCAAAATATCTGGATAAACACCTAGGTCGATTAGACCTCACTAATCTTTGTCCTGCCAAAGCTGACTGGCTGCAGTTTTTTGGCTGGCTAATTTAAAATCATATCACGTATGGATACACTATACAGATTTTACAGGAGGGTAACCTTAGCCATAGTTTAACTCAAGTGTTGTGTGTTGTGAATCTCTCCAGATAACTCAGTCTGACCACCAGTATGGAACAACTTTTCATTCAGAGACTTTTGTTTTACATTCTGTATTAAGTTTACTTAATATAGATTACCAGATACTCCAGAGAGAACCAGCTGCCATTACTGTTTAGTTTTTTCTCTGCAGAAATCAAATTAAATAACATATCTAAATCCTTAAAGCAAAGCGGCAGTGTCTGTTCTGGCTCCATTTTCACTTGCACAGCACTTTTTTTTAGGAGAAGAAACCTCTTCATGATTTCTCAGGAATTCACTAAAGATTAGTTTATATTCACTAACAAGGGAGCTGGTGGAAACTCCATAATGTTCCAATTTTCCAGCTCTTCACCACAGATGTATTTTCTACCTATGGCAATTACATGCATCAGGATGGATCATAAAATGGTATTCACTGAATTTAATTTACAGTTTCTTGTATGGTTCCAAGTTAACTTTTGATTTTGATGGAAAAAGACATAGCCTTAAAACCATCAAACTCTCTTGAAAAAAGAGCCAACTACTCTTTTTTAAAGCAAATTTATCTTCTCACTCTGAAATATGAATTGAATCTTTGTGGAGTCAGCAATGCCAGGATTTCAGTGGTGCACTGAACTAAATACATTATTTTTACACCTCATGAAAATGAGTTTAGCCAGGTCTTATCCTAAACTTGTGCATAATAACCAGAGACATTTCGCCAGAGATATCCAGATACAGTAGCTTCAGAACAGGATTACTGTACCTTCAAACTATATCAGTTTTTATTGGCTCACATATTTAAAGGAACCCAAGATTTCTTGACTGATATTAAATGGAAACTCTCTTAGAACACAATTATACTATACTGGACCCCATAAACTGCATGTCCATGGGCACACTCTTCCCTGGGCCTCCTGAAAATGCTTCCTGCAGTGTCTTTTTAAGATACACAGATATGTAATATTAATAAATTATATTCTGGGAATTCATTTACCTTAATTCTTACATGACGCTTCTGGGTCCTTTTTTTTTTAATTATTTATCCATGGGTATAGGGGTGGACCTCTGTCAAATTTGTCACAGTAGAGCATCCTGAGTAGTGGTAAAAAAAAAAATATTGTCCATATGTAAGATCAACGTTTGGAATGCATGAATACACTTTAATTGGTTTTCAAGTAATCAGCGTGGAAGACTGATGGGCTTTTACACATACCCTGGCAAAAAAAGTGAGTTTGGAGATTTGAGCAGCAGCTGGAAAGGGCAGCAGCATGTGCCCAGCCAGCTCTGGAGCCAAAAAGCAAATTTTCTGTGCAGCAGAGTCTAAAAATCTTTGGTTTAGATACCCTTAGTGACCTCTGCCAAATGAGTGAGTAATCAATCAAGCTAGGTAGTGGCAGATTTTGCACCCTAGAATTCACTTTAATCTGCCTCAATTTTGGCAAATAATTGGGTTAACATTTTGTTCAGCAAATGGTAGAAATAAGTGAATTCAGTGGAGCCATGAAGGCTCTGGTACCTGTGATACTTGCCTTCTGCCTTTATGGACAAAGTCACCTACCACAGTCATATTCTGTGGCCAGTAAAACATTCTCAGTCATTCTCAATTAGCCAACACAAAGGCAGTCTATGACATCAGACATAAATTTATTTCTTAGATAGTCAGAAAAGCCACAGGGTGTGATATGAAGGGGACCATAAATGCCTTAAGATCTTGGCTGTTGCTGCTGTGAGGCATAAAGCAGATTCTTTAGGTGGCTGCCTTTGATGTAAAACTGATCTGTGCTTTTTCCAAACTGTTTGGAAAGAGAAAAGAAACAAAGTAGCTATTGCACTTTCTAAAAAGCATGGATATCTGATTAATGTTTTTTCAATGGTGAACTAAATTTTGATTTTGGAATGAAAGGATGGGTTTTAAAACATGGTGTACCTATTTGTGTTAGATCTTCAGTGGGTTTACATATGTGCTGATCCATGGAGTGCAATTGAGTGGCATAAACTTTCTAAGAACCAGCACTTCAATTTTAAACCAGCAGCAAAAACCTACCTGCTCTCTAAATTTATAAATTATTGACACAGAAGCAGTGAGACTGCAACAGCTAATTGGCCCCTCTGGTCAATTCTTAATGGTCCTGAGAAGTTCATTGGTTTCAGATAAAGGTTTTTTTCTGAGCTATAGGCTGAAATATTCCCAGAATTTGAACAAGTTCATGGTCTTTGTTTGCTTTTTAAATAGCATATATCAAGGCCAAGTCTTGAGAAGGAACAATGAGGTCAAGATATGTCCTTGGTAAAGAAAAATGTGAGATTTAGAACTGGCCTCTAACATGGATTTAGTCTTGAAATACTGTATCTTAAAAAGCAGAAATGGAATCTCAACATTTGTGGTTGTAGATCTAGGAATTTATCTATGAAATTAAGAGCTTACATACTTAGATTTATCCAGCTGTGTGTTTTTGTGTTAGTTGTTTTATTATTTCTGTATCAAACACTAATATCACACCATTATGGCTCTTAAACAATTTACAATGATCTCTCTTTTAAATTCAGGAATAAAGTTTCTTTGCCATCAAAATTTTAGGTTTCGTCTAGGGAACATTTCAGAAAAAACAGTTCAAATTGACCAAATATTTCTTCACACAAAGCAACTTAAAATTATGAACCGAGTGTTTCACTTTTAAAATGGAGGTGTAAAATTTTTCTTTCTGTTACCAGGGAAACCTATAGGTTATATATAGGTGTGCTGTTTCCACAAAATGAGCAAGCCATCTCAATTCTGTATTGTGTTTGTGGGAAGAACTAAACACTTCTAGATGGGATCCACAAAGGTGATGCACTAAGGAGGTACTGGTTCTAAGTACAGAGAAAAGTGGGAGAGCTTGCACCCAGCACCCTGGAAAGAGTCAGGATTTTATTACTGGGCCACCTTCACCTTCTTGAGAGTCAAGTAGATGAGCTGGCTCTAAGAGTCATCTTTAGCAGCTTAATCTAAGCTCATCACTTTTAAAGTTGAAGATTGTTAGACACCATCTTCCACAAAGGCACAGATTGCTGCAGAAAGACTGCTTACAGGCAAGAAGTATGATTTCTAGAATAACTTCTAATAACTTTCCTAGAAGTGACTCTATAGTTCTTCAAATTGAAAACATACAGTTATTAAAGAAAAAAAAATTAAAAATCTGCTTCAAAGAAGAATAAAGAAACATATTCATGCACTAGGAAAAGTTTGCTCCATTTAGAAAGTCTAGCCTTCTTATTAGAAGTTATGAACAGTTATAAATATTTCAGAAGCCAAATACTAGGCATTCTCAGAAGACCCTGGTCAATCAGTTCCATATTTACTCTTTATAATCTTTCTCTGACATCAGTGGGGCTATGAACAGCTGCAAGCAGATACACTGGTGAATGCACTGGCATGGTAGAGACTTAAAATGGATGAGGAGCATAATGGCTGCTTTGCAGAGAGAAGAAGCAAAATTATGAATATGAGGATTAATATATGGCTTGAACATTACATAATAATGAAATTATTAAGCAAAAAGGCCTATTTCATCCAATTTAACAGGATTTTGGTAGTGTATAAGTTATTCCAAAAGCTGAAGTTTTGATAATATGGTTATTTGCAGTGCTCTTCTGTCACTATGCAATATTTTGTCCAGGCTTGGAGTGCCAGGTAGTCTTTTCTGTGAGGACGTGCTTCTCCAGTGGCTGGGCAGAATCAGAGGCACCTCTCTGTTCCTGACAGGTGTTCTTCCATCTTATCCATACTGTACCAACACTTCCACAGGAATGTCAGGTCTGAAGGCCAGGCCAGTAAGCAGGGAACCCTCAAGGAGAAGCTGCATCTGGCAGTTTCACTGATGTCACGATATGCAATGAGCTGAAACAACTAGAGTTCTTACATACTAACGTTATGGAAACTGGGCTTTCTTTTTATTTCGGAGCTGGCAAATAAGATATGAAGCCAATATCACAAACATTTTTATTAAACAAAGAACCAGCTCTTTTAAACAATGAGCTATTAGCTTCTCATATCCTGACCACATGCCAAATTGGGATAAATGCATTCTGCCAACCTAAATCCCTTTGGCAGTTTCAGGTGCTCTAGTTACTTTTGTTACTCTTTGCTTCTTCTGGGGCCAGAGTCTACCACTGAATGTGCATGTTTCCACTGACTTGTGTCCAAGGGCAGATTTTGGCTGCTGGAAATCATCGTGTACTGTAGTGCTACTGGCCCTGAACTGATTTCTTCCATTCAAGGGGTAGCTGCATTCCACTGAAATGATGATCCTTTTATTCATAAAGGGTGTTTGGAAAAGGAATAGGGAAGAGGAATAGAGAGCAAAGAATAATAGAGGTTTGAATTATGAAGCCTGCAGAGAACATTTGACTGTAATAGGGTCCTACTGACCTTTCTAAAATTGAGAGGCTGTGGTGCTTTTAAAAACTGCTGACATTTGCAGTCTTCAGTATTTGGACAGTCTTAACCCACAATTACGGGCATACTAAGGACCTCCTTATGGAGACAAATTCTTGATGAGACACAGATGTTTCTCAGGACCATACCCATGTTAAAAAAAAATAAAATCCAAGCAACTGAGTTTGTGTTCTTCAAGGCCTCTTTAGGGTTTTTGGTGTTTCTAATTAAAGTGCTGTGAAGCTACAGACAGCACAAATGAGACAGTAAGCTTATTAACCTTGCATAGCATGCTTATAACATATTTTGCTGTTTACCTTCTAATATGTGTTTTCTTGTATGTTTTTAAAAGGGCAGAAGATTCTTACACATTAAATTATATATATTTTAATGAAGCTGAGGGCCTGCCTTTCCTCTCACAGCTGTAGAAAGTCAGTAATCCTAAAACAACACAAAGTTTTGTAGTATAAACCCAGATTGAGCATAGATGGGCTTGATGCGATATAAAAACAAATAAAAGGTGAGAATGTAATAATTTGTTACTAGGAAGCTGAATAATGGAAGGGGATTAGATAGCAGGTGGTGGTGGGTGTAGATGCAGGCAATATGAGAGTGCTGTAGCACCATCTGTTCACGCTGTTCTCACACCATTAGCTGGGTGTTTCTGTTGCAGACCTTTAAGCATCTGGCTGTGCTGCTGGGGCTGCAGCCTCCCCTCCTTTGGAGGGGAAAGTGTTAGCTTTGTCTTGGAACCTTTCTGCTCTCTTTCTTCGTTCCATGCTCCCATCTCTGACCTTAAACTCTGCCCATGAACTAAAACACATGAACAATTCATGCAAAACCTGTGCCTGCTGAGGAGAGGAGATTGGACAACATCAAATACGAGCGTAGCTTGTGCTCTGTTCTTATCAGAACCATATGGGGATGAATCCGTGACCTGACGTAATGGTCCATCTTCTGTTTGCAATTGACCCTGCTGGTAGATATCACAGCAGCACCAGAGTAACTGTCATGGCCTGAGACTTGAGTGGGCTGGATGCTGCACAGCCAAACAGCAGAGGTGTTCCTTGTCTTAGAGAGGTTACACAAGCATGATATTCACCTGGGAATCCATTATTTTCTATCTCCTTGTATACTCCAAATATTTGGGTTTTTTAAATCATAATAATAATAACAACAATAACAATATACTTCTTTAAGAAGTTTAAATCTTTGCAGCATTCAAAAATTCCTGTAATTTCCTTCTTTAGAAAGACACAATTTACAGAGATTAAGACACCTTTATTTCTTTTAAACCTTCGCTATTTCCTTAGCAATGGCACTCAGCTTGTCTCTTGATCTCCATGCAGTTTCCTGTAAAGAGTATATATTACCATAACCTTTGAAATGTAGTGGAAACCAGGAATTTATTTCCAGACCTGGATCCAAAGTAAAGTCTTATTTGGGAGCTAAAAAATGTTTCAGTGTTGAAACATTTCTTTGATAGCTAGGAAAAGCTTTTCCATACTTTTGTGATTTAAAAATACCTGCTTGTCTCCAATTTGGCCATTCTATAAACAGCATTGCCTCTTAGTGACATCTGCTGGAAGAGATAGCATTGAAACATGTTCAGGTTTTCTCCATGCCTGCTACCTGCCAGCATTTTAGCTCCTAAGGGAAAAAACCAACTGACTCTGTATTTCAGAGCAATACCTGGCCAGTTCAGCTTTGAATTTTTCCTTATCCCACAGGACAACTGTTCTTCACCTTCTTCTTGTCCTGACATAAAGGGAATGACCCATATGCCCACATGACAAGGATCCAGAAAGTTGTAAAAGCTCCATTGTAAGGCTAAATCCTTAGCAGGGATTAGAGCAGTTTGCACGAAGGAAAAGAGAGGAAGTGCATTAGAGCAGGAAGTCATTAAAATAATGAATCACTTGGCAGAATCCAGTTTTTTCTATAGGGTTTATACATTTTTTTGCAAGCAGATTTACATTTTCAAGATCGTCAATTTAAGCTGCATCCTCCATGTAGCTTTTCTTCTGCTACTTCTTGCCAAGAAAACCAGCTGGAGGGGTTTAGTAATGAACTAAGATGGGAATATTTTTCTCTTTTTTCTTCCTGAAACTGTTATGATGTGCATCTCTTTACTACTTAGTTTTGGCTCTTGTTGTAGCTGTAAGTCTATCATTGCATGTTTTGATATATCTTATTTATTGTAGATTAGAACATGCATGTTACTATATAAAACTAGAGACTGAACTGTTTCATATCTGGGCATCTGTGACTAAGATTGTGAAGTCAAAAATAGAAGATGAAATTTTTTTCAAACTTTATGATTGGTCTATATTTTAACGGAAACAGCATAATAGACTGATCTCTGTGTAAATCACTGGGAAAATATAGAGTTTTACTAGAGGAAGTCAGGAATTTAATCTCCAGAAATAACAAGTCATCATCTTCTTTGTTTTTTTCCCTCACTCTGTCAGGTTTTGTTTAGGAAAAAATACCAGTTTAGAGCAGATATTCAGATCTCTAACTCCTTGCTGGCTAATGTTAGGTGAGGTGAGTAACCCCTCAATGACTACAAGAACTAACAGTTTATAGCAGATGTACAAATTTTCAGGAACAGCAATATTTGCAAATGAAAGAACTATCTGTTTACTAGATTATTTTCTATATTGGAAAAATGAACCAACTTTGGAATATGTAGTCTTTCCTCAAGTCTGAAGTACATACAAGTCCTTTGACTGATCTGTATCTCTTTGCATTTGCTTCCTAGAGCGTCTCCTGCTCTTTATATATGGATTTTAAACTTGGAACTCATCCCCTTTTGGAAGTGAAACCCAATATTTGCAACCTCCTGCTTGTTGTCACCTCACCTGGAAAGATGCATTCTGTGGATTTTATGCTCTAATTTTTTTTTAACATCTGCAGTTCTGATCTGAATAAGTCACAGTTTGTTCACAGATAAAACTTTTTTTATGTGTTAGTAGTCAAATCTATCAGTGATGTAATCCTCTAGACTGGACTGGCATTGTGTTGGTTACATCCCAGGTACTTTGTCTGGAAGCTGAGAAAGTAAAACATGTCAGCATCTCACTTGGATAATTTGCACTGTGATTATAGAATATTTAACCCCCAGAAGAGGAAGTAATTTCTGTAGGAAAAGGAATTGGATTTCAGTTATATACACATCATAACAAATAAAATGTGTAACTAAACAGATGCATTTTTTTTGACAATATAATTTGAACCCTTTTATACAGTTTCCTGACCCTTACTCCAAAACCCAATTCCCTCTCACCAATTTCCTATGTTCAACTGTTACTGAACATTCCTATTGTCAAAGCTTTATGCTGTTGTACTGTGTGGGGTTACTCTACCCTGAGAGAGCCAAGGCTGAAACAAGACTCCCAGGATCTTCTTCTTGGCTGATGGGGGGAAAAATAAATACCTGCAGAGTGTGATTCAGTCCATTGCAATGCAGGCAAGTGCAAGCAGTGAAGTGACACACCTCTGGATGTGCCCAGGCTGCGTGGGGAGTCTAAGGGGATTAAATTTAGACACTGAAAATTAGGTGAGAGAATCTTCCCAGTGTTCTCTCACAATAGCTGGCCCTTTCAGTATCAAATAGACAGTAGACTCACAGTTATATTGCTACAGATTCCAGTTTGTGAATACAATGTATTTTTACCCCAGAGCATGGCTATACTGTAATTAAGTGATTTAAACAGCGTGGGGTTTAGTTGCCAAATATATACCCTGAATCTCAAACAAAGTTTTGTAGTTTATGCTGAAGTCCACTTCCCACATTTTTGTTCCTCTCAGAATCCAAGCTATGGAGGTTTCAATGACACCTGACTGCAGAGCAGACATGTAAAGGCAGTGCTGTGATCACTAAATGCCTGCTTTGTCGCTGTAAAGCCCTTCATGGAAGACTTGCCCAAGTCCTTTTTGCAGCCATTGTAATCTGAAAAGATAAGAATATTCAGAAGTTAGTGTAAAAGAAACATAAATGATAGTATTACTTTTTATTACTTTTCATTATAGATATTTTAATGCAAATCTTAGTCAATCTCTTTTCATTTTCTCTTCCTGAGGCATTGAGCACTCAGGTAATATTTTGTACTGCTTTATTTTTGTTACCAAAAGTGACTATTAAGCATGAAGTGTATATGCTATATATTCAAACCAAATGCAATGCATTCTTTTTTTTTCTTTACAATATTGCAATTGAATTGAAATTATTTGCTTGGAAAATGTCTGGTTTTAACTCCCTCCAGGTTGGCCTCTCAGGATAATTCCTCTTTCACTTTAAAATGAAATATAAGAATATTATTTACTTTTATTCTTTCAAAATTGAGGTTACAGTTATTGATAATTAATCACCTTACTGATTAATTTCCCTTAGAATTACTGATATGTTTTTATGTTGACTGCAGCACTGTGCTGAATACTCTAAACACCTTGTACTGCTCCTTCAATCACAGCTGAATTAAGTTACCAAGCAGGAGGTCCAGAAAGCAGCCACTAGGATTGTACAACTGAAGACTTCCATATTTTCATGTTCGGGCTTTCCCTGGTTTTCAGTTTGGACACAGCTTTTCTACAGGAAATCAGCAACTTGGCATCCTTGGCAGGAAGCCATGCAAGTTCATTTTGTGCAAGTGACAGAGAGTTTCTAGAAGGATATAATTCTCAAAGTATTGTCTGGCACACTGAGCAGGACATTAAAATCAGCATGCATCTCTCTTTTTTGGAAAAAGTGTTTCCCTTTTTTTTTTTCCTTGAGCTTTTGAAATATTAAAACATGTCTTTTGTAGGATTTAAAATACTTGCACTTCCTTTGAAACCTAGCTTTCTTCTTTTACATCCTCACTATCAAGGCAAACGCTGAAGATCTCCCTGGATATCACTAATGTAATTATTAGAGTTTCAAGAAAGTGCCTTACAATTCATGTCAGTGAAGGTGTGACTGTTTCTATTGAAATTCAGGTGATGTTTCCTGTGCATTCAATAAAAGGAGTATCAGACTTTACAGTTATGGTAACTTTGTGGAGTCTGAAGAGAACTTGCTTTTTTCTAAACTATTTTCTAAAGCTCCAAGAGCAGTTCAGTTGCAACACTTGAAAAACAACAAAATTTGCAGATTATGGTACAAAAGGTATATTTTACCATAGATGATTTTGCTTGATTTACATCCTTCTCTCTCACCAATATAACTTAGAATTTCTTATGAAACAGGAAACAAAAGTGATAAGGCACATCCACATTTTCATTTGCTTGGTTTGTCATGTTTTGGATGAGAGCCAAAGCTCAAAAGTGGGGAAAAATAGCTGGCTGGCATTTTACTAAACAATATAACCTCCTCTTTTAACTTTGAAAGAACTACAGGATTTTGTTTCCTTTGTTTTTCTTAATATCTCGTATTAAAGGGGACAATATCAAAGACAGGAAATCTGACTTTCTACAGGATTAAATGATTTTTGGTTCTCCATTTCCTTCAGATACTTGCAGAAGATTTCTCAGTTACTCTCTCCTGGTAAACCTGTTTTTCCACTTTTCTCTTTGCATTGTAATCCAGCAGGTGTGTTGTTTTCTCAGGCTGATCAAAATCTGCTGTTGCCTTTTGTTTCACTAATTTTAAAACTACCTTTATTAAATCAGTGCTGAAGAGGCACACATAGGACACATTAGTAGTTATATTAGTAATAGGGTTTAATGTTTTTCATTCAAAGAAAAAAACACAAACCAAACCAACCAACCAAAAAAAACAAACCAAAACAAAACAAAACAAAAAGACAAACAACAAAAACACCCTAACCCAAACCAAACCAAACCAAACCAAACCAAAAAGACAAACAACAAAAAAAAAACCCAACCCAACCCAAACCAAACCAAAACAAAACAAAAAAACCCTTAAAAATCTTGAAAATAAGATTTTTTGTGATAAAGGTACAGACTGCCAGTAATCAAATATTTTTATGTACCATCTGAATGTTCAGGAGAGAAACTTAAGATGCACATTGTATGACTATTTAGATATGCTTGCAGTCCTCAAAAATGTCCTGTGCCTTACAATTTCATACAGTGCTTAAGAATGTAAGGATTATTTATGTAAGAGTGCAAAGATCCTTATGTAATATCTGGGATAGGAATCAGTGTCTGAACAAAGTACATTAGTTGACTCATCTTCCCAAACTGAGAAAACATGCTCTAAGTCACTTGGCAGATATAAAACCAGATTAAAAACCAGATTTCACAGGGATTTGTTCTGCACACTTTCATCCTTCCTTTCACCAGTTCAGATCTGAAAGAAAAACTGAAGTAAAGATCATTTTTAGCAGTAAGGACAGGGAACAATTTTCATTTAGCTACTGGTAATTAGACAGTTGTTCTGCTTGACATCAGCTTTTGCATAGGGCAGAGAAAAGGGAGTAGTGAAAATGAGGGATACTTGAGTACTTATTGAAATCTGTGGAGATTTCCAGATTAGACCATAAAAGTTTTCTTTCTTTTGGTCAGACATTCTATAGTCAAGAAGGGAGCAAATGACTGTTCTCCAGCACTTTGGGACAACTTCATCTCCGTGGTCACGCCACTCAGACCAGCAGTTCTTTATCAATACAGATGAATTTGACTCGCTCTTGTCTGTCTGCAACCAGTAAAGTTTCTTTTAAAAGCTATTATTGCCAAATCTTAGAATTTTCTTAAATGGATAGTTTTAACCACTGTCACCATAAGCAATAAGGGTTGTGATGAAATATTTTAAAATACATAGTTGTCAGAATTAACATAAAAGCCAAGCCCTTATATCACTGAAAATTTTAATGATTGTCTTTCTCATCCAGCAATATATTGCAGATACTAAACAAAGTGTTTTGACATTTTATGAAATGCCACTATGTAAATGGATGTTTAAAAAGGAAAATTCTAAACCAGGTGATTTTACAAGGCCATTACAAAAGAAGAAAAAACCAGCTTTTTAATTTATTTAACTTATCACAATGCCAGGTGGTCACAATACTTTTAAATAAGGCTGCAAACTGCACAGTTTATCCTTCTTCCTTTGGAAAATAAATACATTTCTCATGTTTTTGTAAAATATGGGAATCCCTTACATGTACCTTGAGTCATGGCATATGAGTTGTATGGCCAGTGTAGCTTGCTTTCCCTAAGCCCAGGGTAGATCTGCCACTAGAGAAAGTGAGTGAAGCACAGAATAGCTGTGCCTGTTGTGGGAGAGAGGCAGCAGAACAAATGCTAATAAACAGCTGATTATCTAATGTGTACTTCCAGCACCAGCTTCATTATATGAAGATCTGCTTCCTTGGATTCTTCACCTTGTTCTCTTTCAGAATGTCACTATAATATAAAGTTTTTGAGTATTTATTCTGTATTTAGTTATGAAATACCTTAAGAAATTCCAGCTGCTTCCAGGATTATTTCAACCATGTACGCTGTGCTTCATCAGTTGACTCAAGGTCTGGGTATCATTGTGTTGAGCAAGCAGTGTACAGATATGTCGCACAGGAAAAGATTCAAGAATAAAAGATACAAACAGGGAGAAAATGAACAGCCCTTAGCATTGAATGAATGCATTTTTTCTACATGCAGAACTAGGATTAAACCCCACAAAAACTGACAAAAACTGACTTGTTGCTTTATAATGGTTCTTTCTTAATTCCCACAAATTTTTATGAACACACCAGTGTCCCCGAAGCTGGAACTTCCCATATAATTGGGATCCACGGGTTACTCGTTTTGCGTTTTCCAGAGGAAAAAACAAAAAACTAGCTATCCAGAAGTTAATTAAAACGTATAATCTCAGTCATGGTAACAAGCAAATTGCCAGCAGATTTCATAATCTTTGTTCATTTAAGTTAAAATGAATAATATTTAAAGATCTCACAATGGAAAGGGGTCATTCAAGAAATATTACAAAACCCCAGATACATCTGATACGTATATGACTGCAAACAATAACAAATATTTCAAACAACAACACCAACAAAAATTCCTGAAGTTGTTCTAATTCACCCCTTAAAAATTTATGTGCACAACTGAACCCAACTGATTGTGCTTGTTTCCTGGGTTAGTTTTGCTAAGGCAGAGTCGTCTGATTTGCTATCTTGCAAAGACTTCTGCTTCATATTGTGCAGTAAATGTTGAGGTGGTTCTACCAGTGGGTTTTTAATTCACATATTTGCCCAGCTGTTGCAGTATTTTTCTATTCGACATTAATGAAATACAAAAGAAAAAGTGGTTTTTCTCAAACACCATTATTGATTTCTGTCTTCAGTTCTTCATGATTTGCTTATGGTGTAAGAAAACATTTATATTTTTTTATTACAGGTCAAATGTATTATTGTGGAGGTAAAATGACTTCAGACAGAAGGTCAGTTTCCTGAAGGAAAACTGCATTTTTAATTAGAGGAATAGTTTTGAGCTAAATTGTGACCTAAAATCTGGTTTCTAATATTTAGTTAGAGGAACAATGCATTGCATTGAAGTTAGACATGATAGTGGAAGAGGTGCTCATCTCAGCCTGGTTAATTATCACTTTCTTTTATTCTTCCTGCCTTCAGTGTGTGAGTGTTTGACAGGAGAAAACTCCATGTAATCCTGTGGAGACAGTATGTTTTATTTCAGATTATAATCTGAACTACATGATCCATAGGATGCAGTCAGGGGCTTTGAGAGTTTTCCATGTGCCTTATTTTGTCCTGATATTTTACTAGGTACATGTAAATACAGGAATTTCTATATAGGATCTTACTCCATCATTCCTAAACTTCATCCACATTAACTCTCTATACCATGTGCTCCTGAGGAAGGTGACATGACTTCAGAGGAGAAGCACATTATCTCTTCCCCCACATTAGATCTTAATTTCAAGTAGTTACATTTGTGAAGCACAGAGATACAGGCTCATTTATTGTTTTGGGGGGTTATTATCAAACCCCAAGATACAGCTCATATTCCTGTACATTTGTTTTCTCAGCCTATTTAAATGTACTTAAGTATTTGAATGCCACAGATTTCCTGTCACAGAAATTCTGTATTTTTATCTCTTTCTTAAGAAAAACAAAAATAATTTTTATTTTCTGAGAACAAGGTTTTTCTTTAATTTTTATTGGTCTTTTTTTTTNTTTTTTTTTTTTTTTTTATTATGCTTATTTTTTAGCAGTCTGAGATGGGATAACTAGTGTCAACATAGTATATTAACTGGAGATACACCTCTGATATGAATAGAATTAAATTTTTGTTTATTCTCTGCTCCATTCCTTATATAACTTAATGTTTTGACAACTCAACAATTCACACCAAACAGAGGGTAACAGGATTCAAACAAAATCAATTAACACTTCAAATTTTTCCCATACTCCATCTGTTCCTGTTGTACAGGTACAAAAGCTGATGTTATGATAAGTCTCTAAATTTAAATTTTATTTACTCCTATGAAGTGGGAACTTCTATGCAGTAGTTTGGTTGAATACTTCTATAGCAGAAAAAGGTTGTGTTTTGTTCAGTCCTACACATGAGTCCTGCTTAAGTCAATAAGGCAGCCAAGATCAAGCCAATCCCTGCAGCACACTGAAATAGCACTGACTTCCCATTCCTTTTGGGAACCAGTGTATTTCCCATTTTCCTGCTAGGGAAAATAGGTGACTATTTTCCCCAGCAGACATAGTTTATGTCTTAGAATAGTTGAAAGAAAAGCAGAACCACCTGATTATGCTGGCTGATGCTGAAGACAGAAGATTATCTTTCTTCAATATATTAGTAAAAGTCAACCTGGTTTTTAAAGCATCTCTGTACTTTCATCGACCAGTTTTAAAACCTGACATGTCAGAATGTTCAACACTAAAGATTAATGGTAGGATTTCTTTCCTTCCTTACTTTCCAAACCTCATGAATTCAACATGTATTGAAAAGATCAGGAATTATTCTGTATATTTTATATGAAGTATTAACCCCAGGAACTGGACACACAAAGCTTGCAGTTTTAAGACATGCTTTTGAAAGCCAAGCTAATGTCCATAAAATGTCAGATGGGATTTTATTGCTTCTGAGGAGGGTGTTGGAATCCATAAAGAGTAATCTTCAGTGTGAAAAAAAGAAAAATCTAGCTGCAGATACAAAAAGTATTATTTTTGTTTCTTATTGTTTCTATTGTGACTGGTTGCTTGTGTCTATCTTTGTTTCTAAGATATTGATAAAATTATAACAAAATGCTGTCTGCACTTGGATTGATTTTCACTCTGGAACAGTTATTTATCACCTGCTACGCTATTCATTATTTGCCTGTCAGATAAGAGATACAGGGTAACTTAAATATTTGCCAAAATTCCTTAATTTTAAATTAATCTTGGACTTGGTAGAGCAGAGGTTTCTTTCATGTGGTTAGGCAGTTGTCTTATCCTGGTATCTCTCCAAGGTTTAATGATAAAAAGAGACTGTGACGTGGCACCACTTAAGTCAATAGAAGTTTTTATTGATTTTGCGGGGCTGGATCTCCCTGGTTTTCTGGGTTCACATTTTCTAGAACTAGTTGAGGAAGCTGATCCATTATGCAGTCCTTTCTGCTTCCCTTACCTTCCCGTATTCTTTCCCCTCTTCTTTAGCACAGTCTAATTTATGGTCTCATAATAAGACTTCCTGGCGTTAATTTTTTTCCACTCCCTCTTTGAACTGCCCTTTTTTCAGAGGGAGTAGAGCTAGTTGTGATTTTACTGAAGTTTTATCTAAACCCACAAGACTAATGAGAAGAATTATTGAAGAACATCCAACAGTGTTTCTATTGATGGAAATGGGAGAAAAGGCTGGGCATAGAACTCAACTCTCTTGCAGTTCACTGTACCTCAGTGGCAGGAATTTACCTCATTAGCAGAAGGACGTCCAGAGGTATTCCAAAGAAAAGAGCAGGGCCTGCCAATGTGGTACTTAGCTAGTATAATGTGTAGTTTGGTGAGGTAGGTTAACTTTGGTTTTGAGGAAAAATAATTTAATACCATCATCAGTTAGTCCTATGTGACGCAATGAACACAATGGATTCAAAGGATTATTATCTGACTAATACACCAAAAAGGAATTTTCCCTTCTTCATGGTTTATTCTGACATTTAAAGGGAGTTTAAATTTACCTGGCCTTATCCACATAAAACTACAGCATCTATTGATCCAAATCCCTCAGCAGACAGATCTAATATGAAAAAAGAATTCCTTTCTATCATGAGCATCTGGCTACAACAGATAAATGATTCTGCATTGCCCTAAGGAGGCGTAGGAAGCTGTTTAGGACTTGTGACTCAAATCTTTAACAGGCCCAAGTCAGATGAACAATGCAGTTTAGATTAATACTTACCAGATTAAAATCTTCTGCCTAAAAAGGTAAAAGCCTCTACTGAGATGTTTTTGGGACTTTAGTGGGTCAGTGTTGTGAACAATTAAAGAAGTCACCCTCAAAAGTGACGAAGGCTCACCAATAGCCTCCCCAAACTCTGCAGTTTACCTTAATGGCTGCAGCTGCTGCCAGTGGCTCTTGCATGCTCCCATACAGCTCATAATTATCAACATCTGTACATTAGGACATAAATAAAGAATCCTCCAATCATTGTTTATTTCATTTCCAATTTGAAAATAAACAGAAAAAATATTTGACATTCTCATGACAATAATTTTTCTTTCTTTTACATTTTTCATTCTTCAAGAACTTTTTTTTTCCCCAAAAAATAAGCCCCAAAACCCATGTCATTCTAACATTTTATTCTTTTTTTTTCACTCTGGTTCAAAATAAAATTGATTCTGAAGCTTCAAGTCTTTCTGTGGAGTGGAAATTTCAATGTCTATGTATTTCTAGAGTTTTCTGAACTATGCAAGCCTTTGACAAGACTTTGCCTCTGCCATAAAGACAATTAAAATATGCAGTTTTCAAAGAAGTGTGATTTACAGTTTAATCCATATTTTACTCCTATAAAACCACAGCGAATCAGAAATATACTTTGTGAAACAAATGAAGCTACAGACATTTACTGTGTTTATAGCCCAGAGAAGAATTACACAGAAATTTTAAAATCTTTTCTGTTTTAAATTATACTCAGAGCTTCGAAGGAGAAGTTGTTTTTGTTTTTTTACATTTATTCATCTTACTTTAAGCTGCCAGAAGTGAGAAGGGACAAAAGCTGCAATTAAACTCTACTGTTCCATAAACTAAAAGAAAATTAAAAAATAAAAAAAAAATTGTACAGCTGTTTTCACAGTCTGCTTCAGCTCCTTGCAAAAGTTATTTACACTCTTGTGTTCACAACTATATTAAATCCTCAAAATAACTATGTTGACTGCCTACTTTAATTCTTGTCATCAAAATTACTTAAAAGCCATTCTGGTAGTATAAAAAATTCTTCAAGGAATTTACATATTCCCCAGTTTGAAGAAATCCCTTTAGCAACACAGAACACAAGACGTCAACACTTTTCAATCACATGCTAATTAAACTGAACTATACGTTTGTGGAGTAAATGTGAACAGCACGCATAAACAACAGCAGCCTCCACTGCCATTATCTTTCAGAGTGTGGCTACATTTCAGTTCCAGTCTCTGATTTAGTCCATGATGATTTAAAAGGGACACTTCTAAACAGCCACAATTTTTTATGGAAATCCATGAACAACATTTGCTGTGAAAATATTTCTGTGTATAGCCCATCTTATTTTTCTTCATAAGCATTGTTTTACTTAAATACAAGAACCTTTATTGATATTAAGTGCATATAGAAGCACTGCTATTTCTTTAACTCAATCATAATCTTCTGTTTGTGTTTGAAAAAGACCTTTTTAATTATCAGGTCTCTAACAGGCTCCTCTTTCATCCTTCTATGTCTCTCCAACTTCCTCTTCTGTAAAAGGTGTAATTCTATGCTGTGTAAGAACTGTTTATTCCAATAAAGAGCTGATTTACTTGTTCCTGGGACCTGATTGTGTTGACATTAAAGTCCCTGTTATCCTACTTTAATTATATAAATTTACAGAACTTAAACTTAGACTTGGTTTAAAGGAAGCTTAATTTGAGATCCTGTTGAGATACAAGCTTTGCCTCAGCTTCACATCCATGAATAAAGACAATCCTTTGGTATGATTTCCTCCTCGTCACATTCAATTTATGTGCCTTTACATAGAGTTTTGTTTTGGTTTGGGGTTTTGTTGTTGTTGCTTTGGGGTTTGTTTTTTTGTTTGTTTGTTTTGTTTTTGTCTTTATTTTTTTAATGGGCAGCCAACTTTGGCAGCTTGGCTTGTATTTTTGCTTATGGAGAAAAGCCAGGTCTTTGACTTGTCTGGGTTTTGATTTATCTGCAGGCCTGCCCAGATCTACTTAGAAATGCCCATGTGCACTACACTTCAGGGGATAAAAAAAAAAAAAGGAAAAAAGATTCAAAGCTTTTCATTTACAAATTGGCAATGTATTCATAATCATATTGTTGCTGCCTCTTTTTCGTTTACACTTGTCCCTTGTGGAGGTCTGGCCATGTAGTGAAAAAGTCCTCTATTGCACAATAAGCAATTGCTGACAAATGTTCACTCTATGTTTAAGGTACCTAGAGAGGTCATTAATTTTCTCTATAAACAAAAAGCAATAAACAGGATAAAACTTCATAGCCAAAGTCCTCTACTGGGCTATAGGAACCCTGGAAAAAAAAAAAAGGAGCAAATCCCTGCAAACACCATCCTCTTCTTTAAAGGCCATAAAGGACTGGTGCAGTTTAATTGTGTGAAGAAATGAAACATTATATTCAAAGTAATAAATAAAAAGTATGAGCTTTTATGCCCGACAGCCTCTGTGTAGTAATTAATACATAACTACTAGAGTAAAGGCACAGGTCTTGATTGTAGAAGCTGAAACACATCAAGGTTTTTAAAACTTCAGGAAATTGTCAGCAATTCTGAACAGTAGGTCTTCAGATACATGACTGAGGGAAGGAAGTCAGGATTTTTAGCTAAGAGAATATCTAACAGTGATTCACTGACAAGCAAAAGCAAACAATTAGCTGTTCTGCTGGAGTCTGTCCAGATCTGTTTCTACTGAGACCTTTATTAATTACCTAAGTAGACAGAAACCTGTGGTTAGCCCACAAGTGTTATGAAATTGAGAGGAATTTTAACACACATTGGAAAAAATAGACTGGAATTCAAAATGGCAATAACAGACTGAAGAAAAAGCGAACAAAATGGAGTAGAGCCCGGTAGAAAATGCCTGATTTAGGCATCATTGACTACACAGTATAGAATGAAGAATCAGGAGTTAATTTAATTACTTCAGGGGAGGAGATGAAAGTTTCAGTTCTAAACTAAATATGAGATTCATGGAGGAATAATTCCAGCATGAAGAAGTGAGGACAATAGTCTTCAAAACTGTTGTACAATGGAAAATAATAGCCTATGAGGGCTATGATAGGAAAAAATGTGCTCAAAATATATCAAGAAACAGAAATAGTAGGTGTTAGAAAAAATCCAAACGGTAAAAAGCTTGGAAAGACTGGAAAGGATCTGCAGAGAACTGTAAAATTTCCAACACTGGGATATATAAAACCTGACTGAAGACATATTTTTTCATATCATGAAAAGTTCTTTCTTGTACAGGTCCAGATGAAATAAAAAAGTCATTTTATACAATTTTCCTTTTGCTTTCATGGCTGTGTGCAAAGATTTATTTTTTTCCCTAAGTAACTACTAACAAAACTTTAAAATCGAGAAATATTTCCATAATAAATTGTTTGAATTTTGGGCATTGTCTATGTCTTCTGTACTTTGAACAAATCTCTGTTAATCTACTTATATTAGTCTCCAGTTAGACATTACCTCAAGGTTCAAATGTTGATCTCAAAATTTAATTTCTCTAAGTTTTTATGCTTGGATAAAAAGTTTATTCATCTCCATAAATGTAGCATTGAATGAATAAAAACTCTTTAAATACACTGTTATATAAAGTCTCAATTTCTTGTGGATTTTATCATGGCTGTTTAAAGCATGATTTTGACACGATACAGGTTGAAGAATAGATCCATAAAAGTTTTACAGACTTTTTTTTTTTTTACATTACTGTTTGTGGCACAGCTAAACATTGGTTTAAAATAATGAGACCAGATTAAAGCCCTGTGCTGCAGCCCTCACTCCACTGAAATTACAGCAAGGGTAAAGAGTTGGCCCAACGTTGTTTGAGCCACCCCAAATGAAGATTCCCTCAGCTACCAGAAGAACCAGGAGGAGAAGAGAGGGAAAGAACAGGTGTTGAGTCATTATTCTTTGGGGAGTTTGTTTTTCATTACATCAAACAATTATGGAGAACTCAGCTGTTGTTAAGGCAGCTTTACTTTAATTGAATATATAATTACATAGGAATTTTGCTTCAGAGTGGCATTGCTTTTTGAGAAAAGAATAAAAATCTGCAGGATGGTGGAAGCACATTTGACAGGTAATGCTTTCTGTTAGCACAATGTCTCCACAAAAATAAACAATACGGTCTATTTTTAGAAACATTCCAATTAGCTCTTTTTTTTTTTCCCCCCCCATGCATAGGATTGTGTCAGCAACTCTTTGGATTTCTACTGGCATAGAATCCTACATATTTCCTACTGACACATGAAAACTACTTTTGTGATCCTTCTCAAACCAGCTCCACTCCTGAATCCATGCCAGACCTCTCTTAAGTGTTTGATGTTTCATCCATACCCTTGGGGAATACCTCTCATTCACATTATGGCTACTTCTAGCATTATAAAGGAGCTTTAAAATATCACTCATCATGACACTTTCCTATGTCTGTGTAGTGAAAAATGGCCTTATTGCCCATGAGAACTTAATTTTAAATACTAATGAAGAACTTTTCCCACACATCCATGGCTAGGCCTGGGAGGTGTCTGCTCTACAACATGCAAAGTGGAAGGAACATGTTCCTTCACGACCAAGTTGACAGTGCTGTAGCAATCACACTGTGCCTCCTCAGTGGAAGCAAATGGGCTACTCCACTCACAATAAAAATGAGCAAATTAATGTTGTAAGAGATCATCTATTATGTGACTGGTTTCACTGGACAGATTTCCATGGAAAGTTGCAATGTTCTTTTCCAACAGGGAAGAGTATGTCAGGAAATGTTTCATGTGCAGTGTACTTGGGGAAAAAAAAAAAAAAAAGAAAACAAAAGGAGAAAATTATTTTAAGTCACATTTAAGTTTACAGTTTCCTTTGAAAACTGTCTGCCACTAGTTAATCTTCTATTGACAGGAACCAACTGACTGGTTGAGGTCTTCCTCCTGCAGAGGATACTTACCTGAAGGGTAAGAGTTTCCTGAATCTTGTGTTGATAAAAGTATTGTCCAAATTGACACAATTTTTACCTCCAGCATGTGCATGGGAAGCCATGATAGCAGACTGAAAGTTCTTGCTGTTTTACTCTTCCTGACAATATTTCAAGTCACTAATATAGCTATCTTTTTGTTTTCAGGACTTTTTTAACAATAATAATTCTAAGATATCTAAACTACCTAAACATTTCTTTCAGACAGCATGTTGCTTATGAGACTTGAGAGTTCATTGGAGTCCAAAATGTTTAAAAAAATAAAAATCAAGGCTATCAAGACCCCAGTGTAGAGAAAGGTTTACATATGCTGAAGTAGAATTATCAAAAAACCTAAAGGCTCTTTTCACAAAGTCAGCCTTAAGCAATCTCATATAAATTTCCACATTTAGTTATGAGAATAGCTACATACATGCATACCAGATTAAATAATATGTGTTTTCACACATGCCTAAATAAAAGTTGCCTGTGAATGCTTTGGATATTTGAGTCCACAATTCAAGTAGGCACAAAATGTGGATGTACGTTGGCATAACTGGCCCCAGAGAAGTTCATTAATTACTTTTCCCTTAATTACCCTGCATACTTAGCAAACAAATAAACATGGTTTGTTTGACTGGAGCTAAAGCAAGCTTATGACCACTCTTCAGATTTTTACCTGGTCCTGTTTCTCTCCTGTCTTATCATTTGGATTGTGTGATCTTTAAGTAAGATGGCAAAGCCTGGGCTTTGCTCCTGAAGAAGTTAAACCCCAGGAAAACCTACAAAGTATTGGATTCCAAATGCATTAGTGTTAATGCTAAGGACTAAGTAAAGCACAGAACATGCTGAGCCCAATGAAAACACCAATTACCTCAACCAATAATTAAAGTAAAACAGTTTGTGGGAGTGAATGGAGCATTGTTGGAATCATAATGACAGTGAAGGGAAGTGGGAAAAAAGCTTATCGTAGGATGGTTTATCTCTTGAGTAAAGAGTTTGAGCTTCTTTGCATTTCTTGGGTTTCTGCTGACATCTGTGTTATAATCTAAAACCAAGATTCCTCATTGATTTCGTCAACAACAGCCTATTTCATGAATGGTATTAATAACATTGCTATAAGCCTGCTAGGTCAGAGCTCAAGGACTACAGAAAATTCCTTAATCAGACACTAAAAAAACAAACCCAGAAACAAGTATTTCTTCAGTGCTAAATTCCACTTTCAGTTACATGCGTGTTGATTCTCCTGTAAGCTAGTAATGCAAAACATTACATAAGTTCACTGCTATACTTTAAAGAAATGTCCATGACTTCCCTTCATCTTTCTACTTCACAGATTTAAGTCTGAGGCTATACAGAGTTATATTAATCAGATAACCTGATGGCTGCTTCAACTTTTGTTCTTAAAACTTTCTTTCCTGCTTTTCCCCTTTTAGCCATCTACTTGAATGCTGCTGGAGTATATCCTTTGAGTCAGGGCATGCCTTCAGCTTCTGTTCCTTAGGCTTGCCCTCCACTAATCTAGTGATTTGTTTCAGGGGTGTCTGTTTTTCACCTAGGACAGACAAACCGTGAGCAAGATTTTCCATCTAATTTCTTTCCATGTGTTATTCTCCTTTCTGCTTTTAACTCATCCCAAATCTCTACACCATGTCCTTAGTATGTGTTCTGTCATTTTACTCCTGCACTGTTCACCTTCCTTCAAATACAACACACTCCTGTAAATAATTCACTTTGGTGGACAACAAAGCAGGTAAATTTATTTTTCATATTGCTATTCAGAGAGCAAATGTATGACTTCACAGCAACGTCTTCCTTAAAAAAAACCCAAGCCAACTATTCTTATGGTTAAATAACTGCTCAGTGCAGTCCAGAGATCCAGCAGTCCTTGTTCCCAAAGGCATAGGTGCTATTCAAATGCACAATACAGGACAGATCTGTTCCAACAACAGACATGATACATTACAAAATGGATTTACCAGGGTGAGTTTAGCAAACACTGTAGACAACTGAATGTCTTTTTTTTTAGTGTATTAGTGGAGAAAACTACCAGAAGCACACAGAATTTTGTTGCCACTAAGAATAAAGAAGCAGGATATGTCTGATCACAATGCTCTCCATCAGTTTTTCTGCTATGTTTATTGCTCCTACAATGGAAAAGGATCAATAAATGAAAATGAGGCTGGTACTGATCTTGACTGCATCTGTATAAGCAGGGAGGAGAGTTCTTTTTGTTTCTGAAGCCCCTGTATCTGTGCAACATGAGCACGACCTGGAGTTCAATCTTTTGGGAATGTTTGATATAAAAAATTAGCATAGATTTTGCATCAGGTTTTTTTCCTTTAAATATAATTTGCGAAGGCTAGTAACACTGTTATCTGGGAAATAACAATTTTATAGGCAGAGATGTATTTAAGAGCCTGAGTTTCTCCCCTTTGTTTGATGTGCTTCTGGATGCAGAATGTGAGCTTGACTGACTTGAAATTATAGCTGGACCCCTGCACTGGAATTTCCTTCAGGCAGAAAAATCTGCCTTTTACAGCAGCCCACAGCCCTTCCCTCCAACTTATTTGATTTTAAACTATTGCTAAAAATCTAAAGAGAGCCCCCTTTTGGTTTAAACCCCTCTCAGGCGTATATTGTGTTTCTGTCATAGGAGTGATTCTGAGAGGGACTAATTAAAAGTCCAATGAATGTGTGAGGGTTAAACTCACAGGCTCTGCTCATTAACAGTCGCTCACCTAAGAATATTTTGAGACCTCTTTTCTGTGATGGGAAAGAGAGGAATAAGACTAGACAACACTTAAGAGCTCACATTTTATTGCACAAACACACATTTCTGTTGCTTTACTAGGCCTGCAGTGATGACAATGTCTAATTTAACAAGAATATTCCTCCCTTACTTCTGTGTTTCTTTTGGGAAAACAACAAAAGAAAACAAAAAAATCACTAATGAACACCCCTTCCCCCAAGAAATAAGAAAAATCAGAACCATTTTGTTAATTGTCTTTTTCCTGCTGTTTCCATGGTAATACTGGCTACTAGACTTCACTGCAGAGTGACAGTCCAACAATTCACACACTACACCCTTTCAGGCACAATGAATGGCTGTGAAAGAGGCAGAACAGGCACTATTCAGGAAACATGTGATATCTACTCAATGCACTACCTTTCATCCACATTTTCCAAATTGCAGCTAATTTAATTCCAAACAAATGGCTAAGGGGTACAAATGAGGATTAAAAGGAAAAGAACATCTTGAGCTCTAATGGGGACGGTTTGTGTGAAGAACAATATAGCACTTTCTTCTGATGCCAAGGCTGCCGAATTGAAAGATGCACTTTCCCTCTTCTTCTGAGGCCTTAATTTATACTCTACATCAATAGTGAAATAAACATCGCAGATTTTTTTTTTTTTTTTAACAATTTAGGTAGATTTTGGCTTTCCCTTCAGAAACATTTTTGTTACATAGAGATGTAATTTTGATTTTCTTCAAATGAAGAAGAAAAGCTGTATTTTTCCAAGAAAGACAGCTTTCTTGACTAGGCCTCTCATTTTTTCTGTCTCCGAAGTTATTGCTTTAAGTCTCATAGAAAAAGCCATTACAAATACTTTCAGGTCACCTTAAGAAACAACAATGGACCTTTTGAGAATGTTAGTGCCCGGAAGGAAATTATTATTCACATTAGATTTAATGACAGTGAGACTTTCTTCATGTGATTCTTTTTATTTTAACATGCAAAGTGTATTATTTGTGCTTAAAATGGATCTTTGAAAATGTTGAGTTTTGCCATATTCAGTTAAGCATGAGGCAAGATGCTTAAAAAATCTTCCATATTTGGTAACTTGTAGTATGACATCATAAATACTGACAATGTGTCAGACCTGCTAACGACTGCACTGAACCACATGCAGTTTATTGGAGAATGCAGATGTAGGAGAGGGAAATACAGCAGATTAGCAAAATAGCTTTAAAGAGTAACTGTGTTTCACTGATTTTCCCCTTTTTCTATTTTCAATCTTGAAAATTATTTAAACCAAAAATCTGTGCAGAATACTTTCTACTCAGAAGAAATATTCATCATTGCAGCCATATTTTTGTCCAATTGATGTATTCAAAAAACCCTTTAGATGTTATTGCAATCCATATTAGTTTTTAACATATTTATTCTTCAGTTAAAAGTACTTCAGCTTTTATGAATTTCTTACACAGAGGTACTATACATGTAATTTTTTTATCTGTCAGAAGCAGCATTTTATACTGTATTGCCAATAAACAAAAGGACAAAAAAAGATGGTGAACACTTTTCAAGTTTTGCTGATAAGTGCATCTTGACTTGCAAATGTTCTCTAGTATTAGGTTCAAGTGAACATACTTACAGACTTGCTTACCTGTTATTGACAAATAAAATTTCCAAATGAGATCAGCATTCTTTGTTAGGCCTCAGACAGAGCTATTCTGTGATGTATCAAATATGACACTGATCTGTCCTAATTTAGGAACATGAAGAAAAGCTGAAGACTTTTAATGACTAATTTTGAATGTAAAGTAGTGTTTTTAAAATCTAGCTACCAAATGTATACTTTCTCTTGTAGCAAGATAAGATTTTAACAGCAGTGTAACATTTAAAAAATCTTGTTGAAAAAAATTCTTGGTAATTTGTGATAAACATTCAAGATATTACTAAATTTTATTTTTTATATAAAGGGACAGAATATTAGTATAAAATTCACTTAATTATGGGCAATGAAGTTGCATGATCTTGGGTACCAAACAAATATTTTCAGAAATGCAAATGCTTTTAAAAAGTGTTAAGACCTATAGATCTACACTGACACTAACAAGGTGGATTGATTAATCACCTTTCAAAAGAAATCAATCAATGGTGTATCAAAATATCTTAGGTACTGTTGAATTACTGGCACCAGAAGTTTGTGGATGAGGAAGGGAAGCCATGAAGAAGTGCTATCCCCTGATGACTTGGAGAAGGTATACCAGGAGAAATCTAGAGTCAACAGTTTCCAGGTCTAACTATGTCAGCATCAGCCTTCCATTGGAATGTATTTGTCACAAACTCAGAGAAAAGGATCTGTCCAGACCAGGGTAAGGAAGAGAAGCCTCCAGCCTCAGACTTGATTTTCTCCAATGTGCATGTTTATCTCCATCCCCTTTCAGAAATACACTTACTAGAATCTGGATTACATGCTCTAAAATGACCTCAAAAGGCATACTCCACTCACAATGAAACACAAAATATTATCCTCTTTCCCCCCAGAACTTGGTTCAGTCTTGCCCACAGTTAGCTAAATCACTAAAGTTTAGGGGCTTTCAGAGAAAGATTGGCTGAGTTTGTAGTGGAACCTGAAAGCAAGTAAATATTATCAGGCTCTTGATCTTTTAGGGAAAACCCCTACACATTCCTGTATGATATGTGTAGCAAAAGTGGTTCAATAATATTAGAGTTTCATCATATGTGAAGAAGTCTTCTCTTTTCTCATTTTGGTTTCTGCTGGAAATGCCTGAGAAGGAAAGAACAGAAAAATTCAAAACCGTGTTTCTCTTTAGCAAACAGTATTGCAGTTAGTGTCTCTCAGAACAGCATTTTGATTCTTATAGTGAAAAAAAGAGAGGGGAAAAAAAACCCTCAGCAAAAGTGATAAACCAGGTAAGTAGCAAAGCTACTAAAAACAGCACTGAAAATTAAAGCAATTGTTGGGAATTGTATTGACAAGTCCTCTATGTTTTTTCTATATTTACATTAAAGTCATTGAAACACATTTACATGTCAATACAACAGTGAACAAACAGAGATTTTCATGCCTCTAGCAAAGTGCTGCATTCCAAATTTAGCTCCAAATTCTTTAGCAGTTCAGGCTTCAGTAAGTTCTTCCAGACAATTTTGTTGCCTGACCCCAGGCCTTGGTTTCTGTTTTTCATTTCCACTACGGCTTATTTATTCTTGATAGAATGACAGACATGCTGCCCTCTCCAGGTCACAGCTCTAGCAGTGCATGGATCAGCCTGCCAGGAGTGTCATTAGTGCAACCAACACATCCACTGGTGAAGTAACACCATTCCTGTGAGAGGTCCTGGGCCAGTTGCACAGCTGATGTAAATCCGTGTTGTGGAGCAGTGAAGATTTGCAGCAGCTGAGATACTGACAGAACCATTCCCAGCCAAAACAACTCCAGCCATCCACAGAGTCCTGTCTCTCTTTCCAAATGGATATTCCCATACAGAATAGAAGTCTCCTGTCAGGTCATCCAGATGTGCAATTGTTTGTTGAGTGTTTCCCATTCCTGGAGTATCTTCTCCTCTTTTACAAAACAAGTCCTGTGATTCTTATATTAAAAGAAAGAGTTCTATATTCATTTCTAAATACAGAAACATTTTTGTACAGACAACTCTTATGACAAGGAATAGTTTTATTTTTAGTTTATTTTTTATTAGTTAAGCAACAAAAAAGACATATTAATAGAAAAAATATGTTTTTTTCTTCCCTCTTCCACTTTAGTTTGGGCACACATACGTAGATTTGGGGATCTTTCACTGCCAAACCCTCTATCATTCTCAGAGGGTTTTTTCTTGACTGACCTAAGCCTCATCCTGGTTCTAATGTGAAACAGATGAAAACTTTCTACTCTGAAGGGAAAAACAAAAAAAAAAAGAGAGAAACAAGGCAGAAGATATTGTCACTAGACACATATTTGTTGCTTGTAAAGTAGTTATATAGCTCCCTGGGCCCACTTTAAAACCAAGGCCAAGATCTGACCTCAGTGTTTTCCTCTGAGCAGATGCTTAGCTATGAATTCACTTGTCACTTAAGAAAGGAGTCCTTGATTTTTATTTTTTTTTCCTTCCTCTACCCTCATAACAATTGTTCCTTTAAAACAGTTGCATCCACATTTTCTGTGTAAAGATTTTCCTCTAATGTCAGTGGGAGCGACACTTCATATGATGGATTGTATTTAAAGGCTGATGCTGTCATTTTCCAATAATTTGAACCATTTTTTCCAGACTGACCTGTTTGTCTTTACCGAGGGTACTTCCTCAAAAGCTTTCAGCTTTGTGGTTAGGTATTTCTGTGTGCTCCGAGCGTGACTCGAAGCTGTAAAATGTCAGGAAAGGTGGAGAGAGGAGATGAGCAAAGGACTGCACAGGACCCTCTGCATGCTGTCTGTGCCAGACAGAACCTGTGAGAAATGTGTGAAAGCAGAAGTTCAGGGCACATAATGCAGCACAGGTCACCTAGTGAGAAACCTTGGCACGGCTCTGAGTCACCACTTAGCATCTGTAGACCTTACTCATCAGCTTTTTACCCATTACAGCTGGGTAAAGCATTCACAGGGAAACAAGAAACCACTCATGGTTCCTCTGGTTTCAGGTTTCCTTATAAATTCAAAAATGAAGTGAAGTTCACTGTGATTTGCTAATGTTTGCTAATCTGTTGAGAAAAATAGGCTGAGATTCGATGATTTGAAAGTGTGGGAAGGGGAGTGGCTTTTCAAATTATACTAAATGATATATGAATACTGGATCTGCTAATTCTAATTTTTCAATTTGGATTAGTGTGAAGTTTAATAATGCTTTGTTTAGCACACAAACACTAAATTAAAAAGAGTACTGCCAGAAATTGCCCTAAAAAAAATTCATTGGATGTAAAGCAGTAGATTTTTCAGAAAAAAAATAAAAATAAGAAAAGAGAGAACCTCAACAGGATACTAAAATGCAAAATTTTAAAAATATATTTGTAAAGGATTTGAAATTAAATTATCCAAAGTGATGAGCAGACCTCATAAAGCAATGTAAGTATGGAATGGAAATGAGGGATGTTAGCATGAAGAGAAATAAGAAGACTCAGATGTCACTTAAATATTGAATACATTGAATTTAATAAACATGAAGAGGTCTGGAATCAGCAGCAGAGACAAAACTGAGCCAAAGTGGCTGGTTAGTAATAATGAATATTTCATTTTTTGTACTACAGACCCTCTCAGAAAAATTTGTATGAAAGCATGAGCATTTCTCATGCCATGGGACAATCAACTCTTTATTTATTGTAACAGATGAAACTATTTCCAGTGTGAATGTATTCTTGAAAAACTTTAATGTTTAAGATACAAGGACACTGCTTATAAGCCCTTTATCTTGGTGAAATCTTATGATTGACTGCTATAAACATACTAGATATTATACTGGAGACCTTTTTTCTAAACATCAGTAATGATGTCAGTCTTATTTTTCAAAGCAGAAGGTATCCTAGCCTTCAGAATAAGGACTACTTCTTATATTGGATTTTCATGGAGGATGTTACTGTGGACAGGAGGTCTTAATTTGTCTAATTTTAAACCCTTTCCAGCATTACAGCTTGGCTTGACTTAGACTTTTAGAAAATACTGACAAAGTCACAGCAGCCGTATCAAGGGCAGCTTCCCTGGCTGATCTACACAGAAGGACCCTGAATACATCCCCTGGCTCTAGGACTGCCATAAGTAGCATTAATGGCATAAATAGCTCTGGCTGGGATGACATGTGCCAGTTCCATGAAACTGCTTGAAGATGCATGATTTTCATTCAAGCAAAAAATCCTAAGGCTCCAATAACAAAATACAATCAATACAAGCAAGAGCAGTGATTTTGTAAGTTTTGTTGTTGATATGCTGGAAATGTTGGGATTCCTTGGCAATGAACCATATGTTAGATGAGGAGCAGGTTAGCATATCCAGGCTACATATCTCTGAGCAAAGTGGAGCTGCTTCAGTGTTTGGAGATATTTCCTAGAGAATACTGACTTGGACAATTTATCATCTTCAACTGGCTGGCTCTTACTGTTTTCATAAACTGCTAAGTAAGAGGTTTAGGTTAAAAAAGTCTTCTATATGATTATATCCACAGGGTTAATATAGTTAAGACACGTGAGGAATAGAAAATCTGGCAAATATTTCAGCTTTTAAAAAAAAAGTAGGGTCATGTACATTGGATTGTTGTACTGGCTAAATGTTCAAGCGTGTGGCAAATTTTATTTCTTTTCCACCAATCCGTTCCATCATAATAAATCTTAGTTTGAGGTTTTTTGGTTTTTTTTTTCCCCCTCTATGTCGTTGTTGATTTTAAACACGAAGTTTAGACATGCATTTCTTGCATGCTGCCAGGCCGGTGTCCTGCTTCGCTATCTACAGCAGAACACATGAGCGCCACCAGATGCAGCCGAATGAACGGGATTTTATCAGTGTTTATTAGATAGCTGCCGTTTGCAGCTCTAAGGCCTGACAGGGCGGCGCTGCTCCCCGCGGCCCACCGGCGGCAGCTCGGGGATGCTCGGGCACCGCCACGGCGGCCGCGGCTCGAGAGCGACCCCGCGCGGCCGCGCCGGGAACAGCGCCCGCGGCGGCGCCCGGGGCTGCGCACCCCCTGTCCCGAGCCGGATCCCAGCCGGCCGATGGGAAAGCAGTCCCGGGTGTTTAATCGGGGACCCAGGGAAACAGCGGCAGTTCCTTTCCCCTATATTTTCACTTCAGTGTTCATTTCACTCAAACACCGCCCCCGGCCCCCCGTCCCCCGTCCCAGCAGCGGCTTGCACCTAAAGAGCACACCTGACCCGCTCTCGGTTTGTATTTTATTATTTCCCCCCACTGCTCAAACTGTCAGAATAAAGAAATGTGGGCAGCGGATCGGGTTTTCAGCACGAAGCCCCCACAGCTGGGCAGCAGCGGTGGCTGTGCATCCCCCGGGCCAGCACAGCTGTGCCCCAGGGTGACCATGGGAGCAGCTGCACTGGCCACAGGCGCCCCACTGCTGGGAGCACCGGGGGCACCCATCCTTTCCACTCCGTCCTGTTTCCTCCAGACCTCTAATTTTCTATTTGCACAATGAGCAACCAAGCATTTATGGGCCTCGAGTTCTTCCTTTGAGAGGTATGTTAAAGCAATCACAGAACTTGAGCTAAAATAGGGTTCAAGCTTTTCTGTAGTACTTTAAAGAATTGTAGCAGCTCAAAGTATTTACTACAATAGATAGAAAAAATCACTAAAAAGTAATGTTCACATGCTCCTTGGTTTATTCTTCTGGAGACTGTGACTGCTGATATGTTGAAAAATGGAGCAGCAGCAGCTGACCAGGCTATGCTGTAGTGTCTACCTTTGCAGCATTGCCAGTGTCACATTTGCTGTATGTGCATCATTGCTATCAATTGTGTCTCTCAGAAGAAAGCTTTGTTGTCTTCATCACTATTTTTACAAGACAGCACAATAAGCCACACACTACTCAATTCTTCAACAGGAACAAGTTGTATAAGTTTATTGCTGCAGTAAAAATAAGCACAAATCGGTAGACTGGTTTGATTTTACTGTTTTATACTGAAAATCATCTTGAAAGCCTCTGTCTCTGTTTTTTCTGTGTCCATGGGAAAGTTGCCAACTGTCATACTGACTCTCCCACTATCATTTGCATACATTAAAAAATATAAGCCAAACTCCTTCGTGTGGAATAGAAACTGTGTCCACATACAGCTCAAAGCAGACTTGAGAGCAAGGATTTGGTACATTCTTATCTTCTTTAACAGTTACCCTAGAAGTTAATGTTCTTCTTCAACTGAAAAAGGTTTTTGCATAAATATCTACTGTTTGAGAAACTTGCTGTTTAAATACTGAAAGCCAGATGATGACTTTGGTCTTCCACTGAAAATTTTACAGCTATAAAAGAATAGTTTTCTTTTTTTCATTTCTTTGAAAAAATGTCAAAAACCTCCTCATCTGAACATTTTCTGACTCTCTGCAGAAATCATGGTTGCTGCCTTTCAGTGTTAAATGATACGTTGTGTATAAAATCAGTTCTAATTTATTCTAAGCCTTCTGAGTTATGTGCAAGGAAAAGACAGAAGTTTTCTGTTGGTTTAAGCAATGAGGTGCTTAGGTGATTTATTAAGCGAACTCGTATGTATTGCTGCTAACTCTTCTGGTTTTGTCATGAGTTTACAGTGTTTCTCTTAAGCAATCATTTCTTGGAACTGTGTAATTTCATGATACTCCTCTCTTTTTTAAACAAAAATCTATTATGTTTTAGACATCACGCAAGTATAAATTGTTTGTGAATATAAAGTAAATTTATTTCTAAGGCTGAAAAAACCTAATCAAAAAGAGTAATGAAATATAATTCATATTTATTTTAACCAGTCTGTATTCAAACCTATCTTAGGATTTTACTGGATCTTATTCTTAGTTTTCAGCTGTTTCAGTATTGTAATTTTTATTTAGAAAAAAAATAATGTAAAGAGTACCCACTCTCAAGTTTCTAAATTAACTTTAAATAATTTTGAATAAAATAGGATAAGTGCATATAATTTAACTTTATTTTAAGACAAAAGAGCCCCAATGTAAACACTAATCCTTTTTTGAAACATGGACTATTACTCCCCCTCTGCTCCAGCCTTAAAAAAAACTCCAATTCAATAAGAGACAAAGCTACACAAATCACTGGGTCTAGGGACAAAGTTGCAAAATAAAAATGTAATTCAAACAATTTTTTTTTTTAATATGTGGCAATTTTAAAAAGATAGGATTGCTTACTTATCTTACACAGCTCATCAATGTAAATCTGTAAATATACATCAACTTTTCATTGATAAAGTATCTGTGCAAGAGAAGAAAAATAATGCAATTCATTGGAAATGTATAGTACAGAGTTACTGGGGGGGGGGTGGTTTAATTGAAGGCAAGTATGATTTTTAAGCCTTGACTTAGACATTTGTAAGAGTGGTTTTGGTCAGACTGGAAAACTTCTCTTAGATTTTCACTCTCCCTGTAACTGAGAATGGCTACAGCTCCTTGGTATTGGTGAACATCATCGGTCAGCGCCACAGTCAGGGGTTGTTATTATTTTCTCTGGGCTACAAATACCAAGTCTTTCCATTGCCAGAGAAAAATATAAATTTTTTTTTTCTAAAATTTAGACACTTTTTTCCTCCTGGCAAAGAAAGCTCTGAAACTCAGAATGATCTTTGGAAGCTAAAGCTAAACAGAAGAGTAAACCTTTAGTGAATTTGAAGTGCTGCTGTTATATTTGTGTGGTCACCCAAAGAGTAACCTGTGAATGGTCTTGTGCTAACAGATAATCCCAAATATACAAAACCAAAATATTCTTACATATTTTGGCAAAACCCCTGTATGTCACAGCACGTGACACTATAGAAACCTTTAGAAGCTGCCCCATTAAATGACTGGTTAAGTACCTGGCATAAATTTTATAACACTTCACATAGCCCCATGCTCTGAAAGCTATAAGATGTCCAATTAATCCTTCATGTCAGAATTATTTAGGTTGGATTTCATACTGTGACTTCCTATTCAGAAACAAAACCAAGGCAACCTCTCCATCTGAACAAGATACGAGAGTGAAAAATAAAAGCTGCAGTTCCAGGTGGATGTGTTAGAGTTCTAAGACACATTTTTGGGGTTGGCAATGATTTCGCAGGCCCAAATGTAATTAACATATGGGATATTCTACTTCCAGAAGATAAGGCCAGAATTATTTTCCACTGGAAAAAAATTCCCAAAGGAAATATTTTTCAAAGCAAGGCCTTCTTGGATCTTGATTCCTATACTTGGAAATGCATAAGAATAACACAATGCCTGCCATCAGGGCAGAAACTTGACCTTATTAGGTGTCTGTCCACCCTTAGGGATTAGGTAAACTGAAAAAGGATTAATAATTTCCATAGCTGCTCTCCCAGTTCTGTGAGACACAAACTTTGAAGATGTTTATGTTCCCCTACGCAGGTCATGAGTAATTTTCTTCTGCTGTTGTGTTAATAGGTGAATAATCACACTCTGAATAACAATCCAAAGTAATAAAATTGTATTCATCCCTGCCCTGAATAATGAAAACTGATTTCAAATGAAGATTGCTATCAGAATAAAGACCCCAAAACCATATCCTATCGCAGTCCAGCTCGCTGCAATCCCAAGCCCAGCTCGGCTGGGGGGAAGCGTGGCATAAAATAGAGGAATGGGTACGGTGAACTTGCCCAGAAAATAAAAACTTTAATAACAGAAATAACAAATGTGGAAACTACAGAGTACAGGGACAAGATCCAAAGACCCAGGGGCGTGGCAAACGCAGCCAGGTATAGCTGATTGCCCTTTGCATCTGAGGGCAAAGGTCCAGTCACAGACACAGACTCGGAACACGACCTCATACGTACCAGGTACCGAACCAGCTGAGAACAAGAACCAGGAACTTGACCAAATATAGATGGTTTATTAGCATACCCACTCCCATGATCCCACTCTTCCCACTGTGACCTGACTAGGTGCCCCCACTCAGTATACTGCTTTCCATGGCCTGAGGTTGATGCTTCCTGTAAATGCAACTGAGGCAAAAGTCTCAGCTGGACTAGATTCCATAATATCCTAACAAACACTCTTTATTTCATTCATTGTGGTTTTAAAACTATAGGTAGTTTAGTCTTATGATGGGTCTTATGTGCAGCTCTAAATTTCACTCTAATGGTGATTTACCTTTTAGTCACTCATTGCCAGGAAGCTTAGTGTTGTAGTCTTACTGGCTGACTGGCTGAAGTGGCCTTTACTGAACTGTAAGCATGACTAATTATTAGGAAAGTAGAGTGCAGAAACAAAATTTAAGAGATTTATAATGTTTGGAACACACATTTCCTATAATAACAACAGTCTTGGTTTTGCATTCATGGCCATATGAGGCAGAGAACCATATTAAAAAAAAAAAAAAAAAGGCAAAAAAAAAGCAGTGTTTACTGGAAGAGCTGAATGCCTAAAAAGAAATCACTAAGGTTAGCAATCCTGCAACTTCAGTACTTAGTCATATGAGTGTGTGCTAACTGAGGTACTCCTAGCCAGAGGACATAAAAATGCTTTCTTAAACTGCTATGTGCAATTTTAACTAATAAGGCTGGTAATACAGATGGGCAAACCTCAAAAGGTTCAGAGTTTGGACTCTGTTCCAGTAAGCACACATGCACATTTGAGTGATTATCTCCTTTCGTGTTTGCAAAATTGGACTGGAATCCTGACAAAAGTGAGCTTTCTTCTCCAGGGATAATTCAGCACTTGTAGTCATGACTGCAAAGCAAGCTCTCTTGTCTTGGGGTAATTCAGCACTTCTAGTCGTGACTGAAAATGCAGACATGCAATTAAACCAAAAAGGACATATACACACAGAAAATAAATTCTTTCCTTCTGAAAAAGTTTGGTTATATATATTTTTTAATTCCCTTATCTCTAGTCTAGCAGCATAAATACTGTGGAAAATTAAAAGAAGCAGCCTACAACTTGCATTTTCCAAAATGACATTTAAAATACATATATGCAAGCATATGCATTAAGAAAAACAGAAATAAAAACAGGGGATTTGGGATGAAGAGGGGAAAAATAATTAGATTTGGTATCTTTTTTGTGTATTCTCTGAATGTTTGAATATTTGATACCTAAGTTACATCAACTATCAAGTCCAGGAGACTCCTAAATATACACCTCTATCTATCTATCTATCTATCTATCTATCTATCTATCTATCTATCTATCTATCTATCTATCTCAGGAGACTTTTATCCATTAAGAAAGAAAAGCTATTTTCCAAGGTTTTTTTATCCAAACTCACAATAATAAATGATAATGTTAATTGAATGTTGAAAGATTTAGACTATCATATAAATTTCACTTTACCTGAACCCAAAATTTCTAGGCAAAAAAGTAGTATTGTGGTTTTATACAAAGAGAGAGGAAATGCTGTTTAGATGCAGATATTCACAAACCCAACATGAACATAATTATTATGGAAAAGCAGCACCAGGTAGACACTGAACCATGTCTGATTAAAACTCAGGCAACACACTACTGAGAGTCCTGTATGCAGTGACTTCTGTCTATGGAAAAAAGGAAGCAACTCTGAATAATCAGTTGTTTAGAAAATATTTTTTATTTGTTTCAAAAAAAGCAATGAAAAATAATGTTTGGTACCAGTTCCACAGAAATCTGTAAGATCCAAGATGTTCACCTAGTTGTAGGCACTTAACTAAGTCAGGAAATTCAGGTGCAAGACTTGCCAGAATCCCTGTGTCCATAGTAAAATCAAAGTAACTCAATGTCTCTGTACAGGCACTTCCCTTTCTAGATAATTTGAAAGGAAATGTTTTCATATGTAAAATAATCAACTGTAATTTTTTATTACTATAATGTTTATGCTGTTTGAATGTATGCTGACATATTTGTATCTGGTTGTATAAACCTATCCTCAAAGGAAATTTGGTATTCCTGCCCTGGAACTAAACACATGTAAACTGCTCCAGTCAATGAGTGCTTTATTTCCCCCCCTTTCTGTGAGATACAGGTGATTCAGAAGGAGTGCTTAGGAAAAATGCATCCACAACATTAAAAATCTGTCAGCTTGTGACCTCAGCGATGCTTGCACAGCTTCTATATAAGTCATGAGACCATTACACTCAAACAGCAAATACACTACGGTGGGACAGATGATTTGGAAGAAGTTCCAAAAAAATTGAACAAAGATGCAAAGCCAGAACAATGTCTTTAGTGGTTAAACCTTGAAAAATACTTTTAGAATACTGGTATTTTATGAGGACTTGAGGACAAACGGCTCATGTCTGATACAAAACAGGCTGGGAGCCTGGTAGATGTAAAATCAAAATGGGGGGATGGAAACAAAGCAGCACACCAGGAATATCATCTTTGCACAGTCATCCTGGATTGGTATGCAGAGGCATAGCCTGAGTGTGACTGTCTGAGGTAACTGAGAAGGGAAAGAGTGAGAGTCTGCGTGGAAATGAGAGCATATGAAATGGCGTGCCTTTGAGAAGTTATTTAGAAACAAGTCTTTGAGAATTAAGCATACCCTGGTAAAAGGATCTAGTGGAAAACGTACTGGAGAATTTTCCCAGACTGTGACTTTCAGGATGGTTCATTACTGTTTAGCATAATCAAGCAGAAATGAGTCCAAGTGAGGGCTTGGAGTAGCACATTTTTAGCCCTGCTGTGCCTGAGTAGCTAAATAGCTGTGAGGAGGCATCAGAGGCAGTCTGCGACTGCACTGAGCAGGAGCAGTCCAAACAAGAGACGCGACTCTACAGATCGGCAGCAGAGATGGAAATTGAATTTATGTATGAAATCATCCAAGGAGGTGTGAAGCATGAAAAGGAGTCCATAACCAGAGTCCTGGGCAGCAGTTTGTAGTGAAAGGTGAAGGGAGGAATTAAAACATTCAAGGTTCACATAGTGAGAACCATTTGAATCATAGATGGAGACACCGGGGAAAATTACATTAAGGATATCCAACACGGCTTTTGGAAGAAGAACTTGTGTCAAAGTCACCAAAGTCTAAATGAAAGTTTGAATTCAGCATCAGTTGTGCGGTTTGGACATGAAAACTTGGTCAGTTTGGGGAAAAAATGATGCAGTGGAATATATAAAGAACAGGAATTGGGTTACTGTTAATTTCCTCTGGCAGGAAGAGATGAAGAAAGGAACAGCAAGGAAGGAAAGAGGGACAGAAAGATTTTTGGCAGTGGAAGGTTGTTGAGCTTATTTGTAATTTTAAAGTTGAAGTCACAGAGGCAGGGAGGCCTCCCTGGAGATTGGAGGGAGCCACTCTTCTGTCATCTAAGGGATGAAGAAGAAAGTGAGCTGGTCACTAGCAATGAGGCAGATGCTGAGACGGAGCTTTTTGATGTCTGTAGAGGAAAGATACTAAAAAAATATTGCATTTTCTGTGATAGTTCTGTGAGAAGAAAAACTAAAAGTGTACGTAGAAAACAAAGACATCTTGAAAAGACTCTCCAAAATAAGATACACAGATTTGGGGAAAAATTTGAAAATGGCAGATAGGTTGGTATATTATACACACTTCTCAGTGGTACATATACTGCATGCTTATGTGAAGTCAGTCTGGACAACCTAGATGCTTATTTAGTGTCTGGAAGTGCATCCCATCCAGACAGAGCCTGAAATTTCTAAAAAATGCTTGGGGAACAACTTTTCAAAAGCAACTCAGTCAAATCTATGAATGCTATATACTAAAAAATAGGTTTCTGATGCCATGAAAAACACGTATGAAAAAGAAATCAGCTCTACAGCTGTTTCTTATTAACACTATCATCAGGGGTTTTTATAAGCTGTAGAATAGGACATGCCAACATTAAGTCAGTTATAATTAAGCTTCCATTTCAAGATTCCTTTAAAAAAATAGACATAAAATTCCTACACCAAAGATGAATAATAGTCTTTTTATAAGCCTTTCTGACATAAAATGATTTTGAGGTTTAAGGGCAAACTGTTTGAAGGACCAAAAGAACCCGTGGACTCTTCTAAAGTTCAGTGTCAGGGGGATTATTTAAAATATCACATAAAACAACATTTCTTACTGTAAATTAACATAGATGAACTAAAGTTCATGAAATTACAAGAAATTACATCAGTGAAGGTCCTGGGCTTTTACCTTTACTATTCCTTCATTCCTATCTTTGTTTCAAAGAGAAAAGGCTCCTCTGCTCTAAAGTAAAATGTGTCTTCTGTACATTTCAAGGGCATTTACTTCTTTTCAAGCAGCTGTTTCCTTTAGAAGGGTGATTTTTACCTTTGGAATTGCATGGGGAGATAAAATTTATCTTTAACCAAAGACTCATTACTCCTGCATATTATTAGGTGCATACAAAATGTAAATTTTTTTTGGCTCACCTTACATACTAATTTCAAGACAAAGTTCAGCCTCTACAGAAGCATTTTCATCCTGTAATTTTAAACTTCAAATTTTATAGTTTTCATCTGGCAAAAGCTTAACTGAAATTGAATTTTGAAATTCCCACAGATCTCATTACAAGAAACTCATTTTGTTCTGAACAAGAAATAAATTAAGAATAATCACTACTGTAAGACTTGCACTGATGTCACCCAGTTCCATTATAAACCTTTCATTTTTAATTCAAAATTCTCAAATCCAAAGACTGACCTTTTTAAATCTTCTATATACAGCTGGGGCTACTTTCTAAGGTCTTCCTTGCACCTTCTCATTCCTTAGACTTTTTAAATAAATAATGTCTATTTCCTAAAAAAAAAAGAAAAAGAAAATTAAAAGATTGATAATCCAAACCACACATCTCCTGGAACCAAAATGTGAAACTTTTCAATTGGGGTAAAAATCCATCTTTATAATTCAGACATGAATCCCAGATGCAAATGTAGGAAGCAAACTCAAATTTTAAGTTCTCTTTTTCCACTTTCGTTACCCATAAATTGCCTAGATGTGCATGTGTATACTTAGGCAGAGAAAAAGATAGAAACCAAGGTACTTACATGATCTGCATAACTCTGTATTTCCAAAATTAAATTTCCTTCACTATTTGTAAGTGACAACAGGCACAAGAAGTATCTAGATATGCTGGCAACAGATGAAGACAACTTTATTTTTTGTGTGTTGCGTACTCTTTTTAGCCTAACCTATTGAACAGAACAAATGAGTTACCTATAAAATAGGCAGTCTGGGAAGTAAAGGCAGTTCCTGATTTTAACACAGAATTCCCATGCAAACTCACTATTTTCCTGGGTTCTTGTAAGCCATATGTTACATGAGATGATTCTTGTCCAGAGCATATGTTTTAAAATGAGACCATTTTAAAATGTCAGACACAGCCTATGGCTACAGACCACACATATATCCAAATTAGGCAATTCACTGCTGATATCTAGTAACAAAATGGGGAAACCCTCCCCCCACTTTTTATACCTTTAGTCAGTCACACATCAGGAATTTATTGTTTTCATTTAGCTTTTTCTCTTTTGGAAAGAGGAAAAGATAAGGCCAGATTACTCTCTGGGAACAGTCTGTTTATTGCAGCAGACACCAGATTTAAATCAATGTGCCCCACTACAGATTTGATTCCCAGGCTTGCATTTTATAGAAAAAAACCCAGTTCATTTGAATTACTATAGAGCTTTGGGGGTTGAGCTGGATCCACCTTTCTCAGGCCATGCCTCCCCAGCTGGGCACTGTCAGATTCAAGATTTTAGTAGAACTAATTAGCTCAATCACAGCGTGAGTTAATGCAACTGGATGGGCTTCAAACTGAAGCTACCTCACACCCATCTGTCTCGAAGAACGGGCAGAGGACTGAGCTCTGCCTGTCTGTTGCCCTCCCTTAAGCCTGCAGCATAGGTTTGCCTCCAGCTTCACACTCCAATTCACAGTGTGAAACTGAAAGTGTGAAAATCTAAGCAGGCTACAAAGATATAAAAGTAACTTGGTGTTGCTTATGTGGAACAGCACTTCCATCCAATACACCACTGCCCACTCTTTGTTTTAGAGTAATTGAAAGTACAAACTTTGGTCACTCTCATAACTGCATTGCACAGCCAGTGCCTACTTCTGTGCATAATTTTCAAAGTCTACATTTGCTATGAAGTGAGAGACAGAACAGGTTTATTGCAAGCAGATGACAACTGTAATGACTTGCCTTGAGCTAGAGAAAAATTTCAGTGCATGTTAATGCATTAATTTGAGTGGCTGGGACTAAAGCTAAAACAAGTATTTGCAACTGTACTAATGGCTGGATAGCAGTTCTTCACTGAACTAATTATACTGCCAGGGGCTTTCGTCTCAGGAGGGTCAAACAGAAGTCATAAACACAACTAAAATGAAGAGCATAATCAGCTGCTGCTGTGGAAGAGAAGGAAAATCAAGAACTTGATTCTGCTGGCTCTTAGAATTTTAGCTCCCTTGGTTACCTCAGGTTCTTTTTTGTGCCCCTGGGAATATGTCATGGAAATAGAGCAAGGAGAATGGGAGCAAGGGCAAAACAGGCAACCTGACCTCCATCGAGGACTGTAAGAGCCCCCCCACTCTGTGAGTGTGGGCAGGGCTGGCCATGCTGGGAATGTGCTGACTCCATCTACTGTCCCTGGCCAATGTAATGGGGATCTCTGATATTCCCCTCACATTTGTCAAGGTCTCCAGGATAAGAGATCAGTAACTTCCTTCCCACAAGGAGTACAACGCTCTCTGAACAACAGCTGCATTCATAAGTGGAAGTTATTTGAGATTTAATTGAGATTTGTAAAATTCTCTGGAGTCTTAAATACATTAGCACAGCTTACGCTGAAAAGTAATTGACAGCACTTTGTCTGAAAGCGCCAGTCAGGCTCTTCCTCCTCCTCCTCTTCCTCCTTGCTCAGGGCCGCATCTCAGTGCAAACAGCAGCCCTTGCCATGGCTTGTGGTGCTGCGGAGAGCAGCGAGCGTGTCATTCAAACGGCCGTGTTGCTGCAACAGGCAACTTGCTGCAGCTGCGCAGCCCTGACCGCAGCTCCACCAGAGGGGTTTTGTTTCCCGTCCTCCTCCTTCCCCTCCATGAGTAGCTGGGCTGCAATCTGAGACAAATAGTTGCACTGTGTCAGCTCGCTGCGTGAGCCGAGGTGAGCTGGGGAATGGTGGCTGCCAGGTTCCAGATTGATGGCGTGTCGAAACCCCAGAGCAAGATACGCTGGCAGCAAAGTGATCCTCCATGGGGAATCCAGCATAATATGCTTTCCAGATTTCTGGGCCAGCTTCCAACTTCTCACTCCTATGTAAGCAACAACTATCCCTCATGAGGGAGAAGAAGGGCCCTTGCACTTGCTGCTGCTGATGGCCCTAATAAATGTGTTTAACATATGTATGTTTATAAAGCAGCCATAGGGAAGCAATTTGACTACCTCTTTCCACATATATCTTCCTTCTGCCTGCCTGAGGGCTGGCACGATGCCAGCCTGAAGACAATGCAGTATAAACTTGACAGCCATCTATTCGTGCATATGGTCAGACAGAACACTGTTCCTTTGAGATTACTCCTCCTATGCTAAGCACACTGCCAAAGGAAATTACAATACACTTTCCATTTTATGATGCAGATAATCAATGTTATAATATTCATGTTATCCCTGAATATTGGATTTTTTTTATATTCTTGAGAGAAACTAAGCTGTTGGTACTGCATTGAACACTGTAGATCTGAACCAGTTCCCCTGACTGCCATGCAAGACCACAAAAGGTTCATTTCACAGTTGCATTTCTCAGGATGTAGGATATTTCTTAGTCTTGGGTATTGCCATGTTTAACCAAATTTAAATTTCTCTGTCTTTTAAGAAGCTTTTGCCAAGGCTAATTGAAGCCTCTCTCCAAACTCTGCATCAATTTGACCAATTCATGACAACTGCATGCACTTGGTTTTGGCCTCTGAATAATTCTCTGGTGAAATATTAAAAGAAGGGGGAAAAAAAAATGAAGTACATATCTTAAATTAGAGAAAAGTGAATTAGTTGCCTTGAAACTGGCAGGTGATGGTTTTTTTGCAGGTGTTTAGGGTGCTCTGACTAAGGAATTTGGCATAACCTAACTATAGTGATTAAAATGTGCAACCTGTGCTACAGTCACCATAGAGGTACAAATATCTCCAAAAGCTGAATCATACCTCTTTAGATACAAGTCTAAAATAGATAGGATGAAATATCTTCTGGGAGGATTTTTTTTCCATTGACACTGGAACAACTAACACTGGAGTCCTGTTTTTTGACAAATAAAATTGTTTGAGACTAATTCAACCCTAGAGCTGTACTAAATTTATAAGAGTTGCCTAAATTTAGCAGATCTTGATAAATCCTATTTACAAAGAACCTTTCCATTATTCACCTTAGGAGCTCTTGGGATTACCCTAGAGGTAGCCCCAGGGTTGAGTAATGAGGCAGCATTTTAAGAAAGCAGTCTAAGATGAGCCTACTTCTTTAAAGAATTATTTGCTTAAGCCTGCTTGCCACTGTTACATCAATTTATCATAATCCATTAAAGTAGCAATTGTATTGGAAAACAGCCCTACCAAGTATGTCACTGGCAGATGCAACTGAAAAATAAAGAATAAATACCAAAATCAGAGCCGTAAAATTAATCTTGGATCATGTTATGTGCACAGTGAGACACTTGTGCACTTGCTTAGCCAGGAAAAGGTGACAACAAGATCACATTAAAAGGATCTACAAGTATGGAATAGCTTTCTTTCCTCTGATACAGGAGTTAAACCCTGAGCCTATCTCATGAATTTATACAGTGCCATACGTAAGTGTGTCCCTCCAGGTAGGCAAGACACCACTTTCAACAAATGGGTACTGCAAAGTCACAGGGAGGTGTGAATGTGCTCTGAGATATGACTGGCCACTTGGATTTATCCAAGAAGCACTTACCTTACTTTTCTCTCTTTCTCTGCCTTCTGGTTCCATGTTTTCACGAAGTCTTGCATTCAACATATATATATATATATGTGTGTGTGTGTATATATATATATATACATATATATATATGTATATATCTACTTTTTTCCCCCTAGTTTTCAGGTTAAATTTAGAGTTATTGCCTTTCTCTTCAGCATACCTGGGAGTGAAGAAGTTCCTACAGAACAGCTGATTGACCTTTGTAATACTTAGGAACACAACATTCAGTGAAATGAGGAAGCTGTTATAGGTTAGACATCCAGCTCTATACAGTTATTCAAATCCCTACAGAGAACAAAAACATGGAAAAGAAAAGAAAAGGTATTTAAATATTGGCTTTCTCCTTGGTCATTTAATACTAAAGTGTGGAAATTGTCCTATCACTTTCTAAGCTACGTGACAAAAGGTGTGGAGATGTTAACAGGAATGACAAGTCATGGAAAAAAAAGAACACACATGTAGAAATTATTTAAAATATTCTTGCTATTTTTGGAAAGCGAATTATTGTCTTGAGGAAGTGGGTTCACAAACAAATATTTACAAGTTTTAAATTTAATAAATTGTTAGGCACTTTTGCTTTTTAGAAAAAGAGACAATTTATGGGCATATTGTCAAACAATATATTTTTAAACAGTATATATCCTTCTTGTCTATATTAAGTGAATGATCAAGCAATAGGAGTTTGAATAGATATACATTACACTGAAGCACATTTACATAGCACTGTAAATGACATTGTGCACCCCTCAGGTTAATCACCAAAGCATGAAATAGACTATGAGCTTTTGGGTTATGAATATAGTTTCTCCACATTTAATGCACTGTCCTTTTTTTTTTTCCCTAGATCAATGTATTTTATGGGAATACCAAAAGCAATTGAATGTTGCCACAAATTTGTAAATGAATGGGTTATTAAGATACTTTATTTTATAGAAAAATAGACTTATTTATATAGACTTATTTATTGATTTCCCTCACAAATCTTGAAAATTTGTTTGCATTTACTGTTTAATAATGACCAGTTTCACTGAGTGTTGTGGTTTAATCCCAGCCCCACACAGCTGCTCCCTCCTTCCCTCCTCCCTGGTGGGATAGGAGAGAGAATTGGAAGGGTAAAATTGCGAAAACTCCTGGGTTGAGGTAAAGACAGTTTAACAAGTAAAGCAAAAGCTGTGTACAAAAGCAAAGCAAAACAAGGAATTCATTCACCATTTCCCATGGGCAGGCAGCTGTTCAGCCATGCCCAGGACAGCAGGGCTCCATCACACGAAATGGTGACTTGGGATGACAAACGCCAAAATTCTGGACACATACACCCCCCACACACGTGGCTTCCTCCTTCTTCCCTCAGCTTCATACAGTGACCACGAAGCCATATGGTGTGGGATGCCCCTTTGGTCAGCTGGGGTCAGCTGTCCCAGCTGTGTCCCCTCCCAGTCTCCTGGGCACCCCCAGCCTCCTCGCTGGTGGGGTGCGGTGAGAGGCAGAGCTCAGTGTCACTCAGGAGTGCTGCAGTTCACTCTGTAGCTCAGCAGTAACCACAGCATCCCTGAATCATCAACACTGCTTCCAGCACAAATCCAAAACACAGCCCCATACCAGCTACTGGGAAGAAAATTAACTCTACCCCAGCCCAAACCAGCAGGCTGTGTTACTCTAGCAAAGCTCTGCTGAGTTACATGAGAAGTGATTTATATGTACTGCACAAACCAAACCATCATCATCTCACAAAGAGAGCCACCTTCCTGTCTTCCTGTTAACTCACTATCCTGAATATCTTAAAAAAAAATTGTTTATATATATATATATACACACACACACGTATATAGTGATGATGCCTGAAATTCAGCAGAACTGTTTCAAAATCTGAATTGGGAATGAAGAAAAGTGTTTGTTTTTAAAGATAAATTGACACACAGAGATGTGAACATAAATCTGACCAGACTGCAAGAAAATTAATGAAGTAATTCATAATGTGCTTTACTTTGAATGACAGGCCATTTCTTTTTGACAGCTCAGTCTTAAGTAATGTTTTCAAAGTATTCATTAGTGACACAGAGCTAACCTGAAGCTTGAAACCAGGTCCTTGCCCAAGTGGCACTGTTTTAAGAGGTGAAGTAACTAATAAAAAGCAAGAAAGAAGAAAACCCCCTATTTGTAGCCATTATTAATGGCAAAATCTGTTTCTGTTTAAGTATCTCTCACTGCATATTGTATGTGAAAAAATGCCAGACAATTATTCCACATTCAGAAATGTTTCACCTCTGGGAAAACACTCAGCAGTGGCCATGTTTTTCTACTGTTTTTTTTTCTATAAGAATGAGAGAGAGATTTTCCATATTTCTCAAAACTGTCTGTATTATTTTTGCTGTACTTTTTGCTGTAACACTCAGCTATATATTTGCCATAGAAATATCCTTGACCTTGGGGTAACATCCAAAGGTCCAATTCAGCAATGTCCTGAAGGCACTCAGTCATTTGATTCTGCAGTGGTCTTAATGCTAAACTTTTTTTTTTATCTTTTGGAAACATGAGTATTGTCTGCTATGAAATCTTTTCTTTATATACCATTGAAACCTATGATTATTTACATGTCATTTTTATTTTAGTTCAGACCTAAAATTAATGTACTTTCCTGTTTAAAAACAATGACTCTTTAATGAAACAAGCACGAATGCTATAAGCTATTTCACTTTGTAGCAGATCTAGTATATTGCATGGAAAAAGAAGAAGTTTTCTACACCTTTAGGAGAAACACAGACATTTGCAGAAGGATTAAAATATCTGAAGTGCTGGCCAAAATATGTTGTGTTTCAGTATACAGAGTATCTTGAAATCCTCCTGGCTCTGCTGAAAACTAGTGGATGGAACCTTTCTAGATTGGCATTTCTGCAAAAAGAGTGCACTGGGGCTGATTTCTGTGATAAACTCCCAATGAAAAGCTCGTCATTCAGCCATCTTGCACCATGAAGAGCCTTATACTGGAAGGGAAAAAAATCAATAGCAGAGTTTTACTTGCTCAGCAGTCACAGACAGAGCAGCCTGGAGTGTCAAAAAGGAGTTTCTCCCTTATACTATATCCTGAATGAACAAATGGCAGTGTGGCAAAGAGCACACGTTAAGCAAATGTATTAATTCTGGCATGCCAAAATTCTAACATCTATAACTTAAATTTGGGGTCTTTGTGGTTGGTTGATTTTGTTTGTTGGTTAGTTTCTATTTTATTTTGTTGTGAGTGTTTTTGTGGTTTTTTTTCTTCCCCCAAAAAATCATTACAGAGAAGAATTGTATCAATGCCTTACAATGTAAGAATTTATTTCTGCGTAAAAAACTGCTTTGCTTTTCAAAACTGTGTCTACCAGAGTAGGAAAAGTGGATTTCAGTTGACTTATCTTTCTGCTAAATTGAAAATCCTCCTTCCCTTACTATGGAAATGGGCACAAATTTATTGTTCTGTTGTATTTCCCCAAAGGAATAACTAATTTGCCAAGATACTGAGAAAAAAAAAAAAAAAAAAAAAGAAGGGGAAATATTATCTATTTGATATTTCTCCTTTAATTTTCATTGCTTTCTGGAATTATGATACAAATATAAGCTGACAGGTGAAAGTTCATGCAGAAATTGGAGTAGACAGGGAGTGGAAGCTAAGGGGAGGTGATTCTTAAATTTACTGGGAATTATGTGCATTTGTCATTTTAGCAAGGATTTCAGTATGTGTTTTAAAGGTGATATATAGGGGAACTCATTTGGTGTAAAGGTAAGAAACCAGAGTCCATTTCTGCTGTTACATAAACCACTATATGTCTCAAATACTTAATAAAAAAAAGCTGTCAGCAGAATCACAGCCAATGACATCTAGATTACAGTTGTATCATGCTTGACCATTTTAAATTAGATGAATAGTAACCTTCAGGTCTAATGCTTTCTTTAATTTCTTAGCACAGCCATAAAATATGGAGACTTACTTTGTATAAAAAGAGAAATAAATAATATTTTTACTTGTGTGGGCACTTTTTTCAGAGTCAATCACAACTAAACTTATCCTGCTCTGTTCTGTTCAAGCCTAACTCAGTTTTCCTAAAAAAAAAAAAAAAAAATAGTTGAGTTGTGTTTGGATGGCATATATTGACATTAGACATGTATTGTGATATTGCAGGGAACAATATAACATCCTAAGAGAAAAAGAAGGAAAGGAAAGGGCTATACTTAGTAATTCATAGTAGAGCTATGATGAATTCTGCCTCTCCACCATGTAAAACAATTCTGTCAAGGTCATATTTTATCACATGGATTCAGAGCTCCTTCCTGATTAGTTTATCCAAACAACCACTGCTGGTGCAGCCCATTGCACTTGCTGGGACCTGAGTTAGGCTGGGGATGACCACATGGCTGACAGACATTCCTTGCAATACTTATGTTTTTTGAAGTGAATGATAGAGCTTTTTCTTCCTCACATTCCCTGCTTCAAGCCAGCCTCAAAAAATGGTAATTCCAAAAGAGGAAGAGGTATTTGTGTGCAAAGAAGCACAGTTCAATGTAGGGAATGTCAAATGTGTTGGCAGAATGAATATGTATCCACACAGCTTGCACAGTGAAATACAGACTTCAAAACAGAAAAATCTAAGTGATCTCTATATTCACTTCATCTTCACTTCTAAACAAAATGTGCAATGTACAAAATATTTTAAAATATTATTTTAAAATGTTCAATTGGCTGAAATAGAAGAGATTAGTCATACATTTCTAGAAAACAAATTATTTCTATGAAAGCTTCCTGTGATTTTTTATTTATACTCTACCCCAGATTTGATGAGACTGTCAAATATTGACCTTATGTAAAATAATTGGCAAAATTAAAAAAGAGGAAAGTAATCCTGTAACAGAAACATGTCTTCTCTTCTAAGTTCCATGCATTATATGACTCTAAAGTTCACATTTCTCTAATCCTCTCCCTTTTTCTGCATTTGATTTTTGGGATTGATGAAACAACCTCAGTTACACAAAATATTTATTTCTCTCAGTTTCTCATTTCTAACTTCATATAGGAGAGAGAGGGATGAGAGAGAAGAAAAGATATGAATGATGTAGAAAGATAAACCAACCAGCAGCCCCTAGGGTGTTCTCATGACATCCACACTTTATTCAGTTATCTTTTTATTTTCTAAAAAAGGCTTTTCCACTGGAATAGCTGCCTATGTGCCTTTCAGCAGGCAAATGGCCTTGTAGCCAACACACAAAAGCCTAATCACATTTCTGCTCTTGTTCTTTAGCGAGGTCTTAAGTTGAGATAAATATGATCAGTGGCAGATGGCTGTAGAGCTAACGAAGCCCAGGTCAGTGTGAGACTGAGTGAGAGCTGCCACCAGACGGGGTCAGGAGCCTGGCCCCAATTCTGCTAATAGCAGCACTGAGCTCTGCTGCTGTTCTGGCACAGTGGCAAAACTCAGCCTTCAGCTCAGGCACATATGCTGGGAAGAGCTTTCTTCACCTGAGCTCTTTTAATAACCCTCCATCACTATGAAATATCTGACCACTGGGGACTTGCCTGGCAAGTCTAACAAATTAGGGCTGCCTCTACAAGTAAACAGCTATGCCTGCCAGTGATTTCCATCTGTCCAGCACTGCCAGGTTCATTATGAGCATCAGGAGATGGAGTTAAACAGATGGCAGGAAATGTGCTTGGCCCTTGCACTCAGGAGAAGAGGACAAGAGGCAATTGCTTTGCATAATATCCCTTTCCCTTCATTACTTCACATTATAATATGTAAATAGTCACCCCAGGAGGAATTTAAAAAGCACTTAGCATTGAAATATAAGGGTGCTACATGGAGAGAGAGAGAGAAAGGAAAGGATGAAGTTTCCACTGTTTGCAAACCAGAGTTTTCTTCCCAGCCCCCTCCCTCCCCAAAGAGGTTTCAAGGGCTGCTTTTATTTCTGACACACTAAATACAACTACTTCTAAACATGTCTCTCTCATTCTCTTTCCCTGGCTGTCTCCAAAGGCTGCAGGAAGCTGTCAGGCAGCAGCTCTCATCGCAGGAAGGCCTGAACGTGTGTGTGAGACACGTGGAGTGTGCAGCAACAGCCAGGCAGGCTCTGCTCAATGCCCTCCCTCTTTTTTTTGTTTTTTTTTTGGGGTTGACAGTGGAAGTGCAGAAAGCCTGCAAAGCTGGTAGCAAAACATCATTAAACACTGCCCCACACAGGAGTAAAGAAAATCATCCAATCTTCATATGGAAATTTTAGCATTGTTGGATTAAAGTGGGAACGCAAATAAAGCTTCATAAGACATAAATCTCAAAGTAGGAAACTTATTTCTATACTATGCCCTGCCAGAGAACTGTTAGAGGATGCTAGGTCTTTCACTTTCTGACTCTAAACAAAAACAAAAAAATAAACTTAGAAACAAACAGTTGAAATCATTGGACATGAGGATTTGAGTGGAAGTTAGGCTGTCTGAACATGAATCCAAACTTTCTGGAAGACTGGCAGTCTTTTTTATGCATTACTGTTATGCTGAATATACTGAGAGCCCCATCTCAGCTGCAGCCTGCAATTGCTGCTGTAAAACAAGGAACAAAAAGAAGGAAGAGAGAGGGGAAGGCAAACACACAAGAGGGGTAAAACAGCCTGGCTTCCGTGGACTGCTATCAGTTATGAATCTGATAATCTGACCCACCAAGTTACATCTTTTCATCACATATTAAAGGAATAGATGACATTAAAAAAAAAAAAAAAACAACCAGGAAGACAAGATACAGTGGCAATAGTCTGTTAAGATTTTCCTCTTCACTGAAGCATCTGGAGTTTACATAATGACTGGAAGATACATGATATTCAGTAGTATTTAGACAGTTAAAATGTAATCTGGGCAGCTTCTCAGAGGAAGGGCACTGCAGAGTAATATCATCAGGTCTGGGAGGAGTCCAAGTCATATTTTGAATCCTGAACAAATACTGGAGCATAAAGAAGTCTGTGAATATGATGCATGTAAACACACAAGTCAGGAGGGTACTAAGCAACAGCTGCCAGCAGACTTTCTCCAAAAGGGAATTATATACCTCAATTAAATGCCCTGTAGTAACAGTCTGGTGCCCCCTCTGCTCCAGCTGAGAGCAGATGTTCAGAGGCCAGCAAGGAGTGCTGTATTTTAACAGAGTTGTGAGAAAAACTCTCACAGGAGAATAGGAAAAATGTTTCACACTTGCCAGATTTCTGATGGTAGACTGCTAGATTTCAGGATGGCTATCAGCCTGGGCTACCAGATGTTCAAAGTTCCTGGACAAAAGACCATGGTGTCAACAAAGAAGAGCTCTCCTGCACACCAAGGACAAAGCTGTTCTGCTTGCACGGTCCAGGCTTGTCTGCAATACAGGAGGCTTGTCACGTATGTGCACATCTACTGAGCATCCAAGACATGTCCAAAAATGAGACTCATAAAACCTACTGCCTGTGGACCTGCCAGCTTTGACAGGTCTGAGTCTGGAAGCTGCATACAGAATGAAAGGCTCCTCTGTGCTCGCAGAGGCAGGAGGTGGTACATCCAAACTTTAAGTCTCAAACCTTCCATGACTTCTCCTTAACAAAATTCATAAAACGTGAATGTTTTCCCCTTGATCATCTTTATCACCTTAAATAAAAACCACTCCACATCCTGTCATGAAAACACGGTGTCAGTGTATTTTCCATATAACTTTTCTCACCTCCTCCTTAGTTTCTTCTCTCATTATCCAATTTCCTACTTCTGGCTCAAAGAATTCATCAAACGGATTTTCTGTATTTAATAGGTATGTTTACTATTTTCTTTTTGTTGGTCTTGGTGTTTCACTCTACACTTTTACTTGTAAGAATTTAACTTGTATTTTAGTGTCTCTTACCAAACCATATTTCCAGCTTTTGAAGCATTTCTGCCCAACGGCTCAGGCACCCTGCACACCCTTGCTATAAGAACACCAGTGAATCCTTTCACATCTTCCTCCTTGCAAGGTTAGACATGGTTTCTGGGGGTCCCTTATCCCACACAGGAATTGCCTCCACACTATATGCAGGGATCAATTGATATTCTTGCTTCTAATTAGTGTAAGATTTCTTTGTACCTTCTAGGCCATTCTCTTTTACACAGCCTAGCATCCTGATTAATTTTGGCATATGCTGCTCCCCTTGTCAAACCCAATTATAGTGTAGCCCCTGTTACTTAGGGGTTTGACAGCAGTTCATAAAGCAATTTTTATTTGGGATGAGATTAGACTCTCGTGTTCTAGTTTGGAGATGGTGATTACTTCCCTGCAGCTGCTTTCTGTGAATCTTTTTTTCCTTATTTTTCTGGCAACACATTGGTGCATGGAGTTATTGGATTTCAGGCTGAAGTGGAAAGGAGTATCTGGACTCATTCTCCAGCCATCCCAGGGGTGTGCTCTGGGTGTGTGATCCTAGACAGGGAGGCTGGGAAAAGATGATATCTCCAAAGAAACCATTTTCGTCCTTAGTACATTGCACTAGTGTTCATTCCTTGGCCTAAAGATCTGCAGATTTTCCTCTATAACTGACAAAAAAAAAAAAAAAAAAAAAAAAAAAAAAAAAAAAAAAAAAAAAAAAAAAAAAAGAAGGATATGAAGTTACAAGCTTATTTAGCTGAGCCAGGCCCAGAAAGTGCCTGTACCTATAATTTCAATGTGAGATCTGGCTGAAGTTATAGTGTGGTTACAATTTGCTTTCTCTGCCACTTCTCTGTGCCCTTTTGCCCACCTTCCTCCAGTGACATCTTGTATCTTACCAGGATCTCCTGGCTGGGACATGTCTGTGGGCCTCTTTAAAGGCGGGCAGACACACACACAGAGAAAGGTACAGACATGGATAAAGTGAACAGCAAGACCAGGGATACAGATGTGAAGAGACTGCTTAAAACCTTTACAGTGCACCCGTCAGACGTGCAAACACTGTGTGAAGTTTCAACCACATATAACCCCAAATGAAGCTCCAGTTAGTCAGGCTCTGTGAAACACAGTATATATAATATTCTCTCCAATGGTCTCTTTTATTAAAAAATGGCAAGGGTTCCCATAAGTGCCATATCCTTATTCAGCATCTCCACCAATGAAAGTTTATTTAGAGTTTGCAGTAGTAGAGAATCCAGTCTCTTTTTGGAGGCACTGAGCTTTTTCTCTAGTTGCAAAGGAGTTGTTTGCTTCAAGGGTCTTGAACAGACAGCAGATTATTGGTTTGCCTTACCAAGGTGTCAGGATCCTGTAGGATCACCTGAACTATCTTTGTCCTGCAATTGTCTCTGCAACACCTCCCACTGCAGCACGTTGTTGAAAACATCTTACAGCAAAATTCTTTATCTGCATTTTCTTAGGCTTTATTTTTATTTCATATTAGGAATTCACTAAGGAAAACGAAGGAAACAAATACTTGGAGAAGGGACCAGAATACATCTACCCCTTCCTGAAATGAAGGAAACTTTTTCAAGGTTCAGGAGGATTTTAAAATTCTGACCCCACTTTTTGTTTTCTAGTTAAAAATAAACTTTCATTTAAACAACAGTGGAATTGATCTTATGTAGCTGGAAGTATTTATTTATTCACATGAAGCTATTTAATATAGGTAAAAGTCAAGTACATTGAAAATATAGTTATATTAACTGTGGGCATTGCAGTTTGCTCATATAGAAATTTTAAAAAGTATAAATCATGGTTCTTTGGTTGGTCATAGAGAGGCAGCAGCCATATTTTTTTTTTTTTTTAATTTTGCCTTGTTCTGCAGCTTTATGGGGCATGTCAACATTGTCCCAACATTCCTTGTCATTAGCAGGCTAAACCACCTTCTATTTCCTGGAGATTAGACACTCCAGAGAGAAGAGGTTTTGCTGTATCCCCCTCTGTCTGCTGAGACAGCTGTAATGGCTACGTGCACCTGTGGCACAATAGCCACCAGCAGCCAGCTAGTATTGTTTATTGCTAATGAGGCATATAATTGCTGCAGTTAATCCAGCTTCTGAGGTTACTAGGTAAAGGGAAGAAAACTGCAGTGAAACTGGATAGGGTTACAGAGTGAGCAGAGTGTCTCCAGCATTTAATTTAGCTCTAACAAGGCAGTTAGTGTTAGATCTCAACTGATTGTTAAAGAGCACTTACTGATGTTAATAACCATAATAATCAACTATAACTGGCATAAATTAATTCAGAATTACAATACAGAAGTAATAAAATGGGTAATCATTATGCTCTTTAAATTATATTAATGTGCACATTCAACCATATCAAATGGTTTAACTGTTCATCAGTATAGCAATAGTAAATTAATTTGGAAGAAATGCAATGCAGCAAACAAACTCTAATTGCCATTTAATAAGTATGGTAATTTCTATTTAATTTGGCTACACTGTCCTGTTGAAAAGGAAAAACTAAAGTATGTAGAGTTAGGAAAAAATATGTTTAAGTGGTTCAACATGACTAATTGAAAGCTTGCTCTACAGTTCTGTGGTCTCATTTCTCTGTGTTTGGTTCTTTCTATATTACAGTCTCCCCTGGCCCTCCAAAGTCTGCCTTGCTCCAGATTTGCCTTTGATATTGATCCAGCCAACAAGCAGCTGGCTGTGAGTCCCCAAATGTCTCAACACAATATTGAGAGAGTGTGCCCAAGTGTTTTATTAAAAGATTAAAGGACAGGAAAAAATACAGACATATCCTACGCATCCCCTCAACCCAGGACTCCCAAAATAGCAGTACAAATCTTTTTATGAAGCTGCAATGGAAGGAGGTTAAAATTTTTATATAACTTAATGTATGTGGTACCCAAAGATCAGGGTGAATAGAAAATGGATTTCTGCCTTCACTAAATGCTAAAGCTGCAACACACTTCTTCTAAAGTTTTGCTGCTGTGCAAATAAACCAGAGGCAGGGAGATATTAATTAAACAGCCAAGGCAAAGAATCTACAGCTGCTCCTGCTGCAATCCCACAAGGGGTCTAGATGCTGCTAATCCTTTTTATCAGTAAATACAAAGGTTCCCATTTCAAATCCATGAAATGAGAATCCATTGCAAGATATAAGTGGCAATTCTTTGTCTGCACTTTTGCTGTATTTTGTTTTCACATATCACTGTAACACTGTCCTGGCTCTCTCTCCACATTTCAGGGTTTGTATATCAGTGAAGGAAGCAGATGTTACAGAGAAGAAAGAGGTCTAAGATAAGCAGCAATGCAGGGAAAAACCAGGCAAGAGATTGGAGCACAGATCTGTGCATGGGGAGAGAGGGGCAAAATTCTGAGCTTTCTGTCTCTCTATTCCTGCCACCAATGTCAAGCCTGGGATCCCCCTGAACTCTGAACTGGTTGCAGCACTAAATGTAACCTCTTTGAAGTAATTGATACTAAATTAAATCAGCCCATTAAGAAGGCATGAAGGAAACAACAGACTGGCCAAAAGCATTTCAAAAAAGATTGGAATAAACCACCTCCTATTTACATCTACTCTTTTCAATCAGCTGGAAAAGATGTTTTGAAAAATCTTTTTTGCACAGAATTCTTGAAATTTCTTGAAATTTGTACTGTGCTGCTTTTTGCTGCTAACCCTGGAGATGCTTATGAGACTTGAAGCTGCTGGTTGTAACTGGTTTGGAAGCTAAACACCAGCCACTTGGCAAAGTGCTTTAGCAGTCAGGTAGTTGCTCCTCTGAGCTTTCTCCAGGAATAAAAATCAGAAGGGATTTTCTTTCAGTCAACAGGACAAGCTGAACAATCAACCATGTCACCTGGGACAGAGGTGGGGGGAAATATATATAAAAAATCAGTCAGTTCTGGAGGCATTTAATCTGCCTCTTTTCTACTGGGGAATTAGAAAGCTGGAATTGTCATTATGTTGTCATTTTATATGTTCAATAAAATACATCTTAATTCCCGGTGAGAGAATCAGTATTCTCATTGGATTCTTCTGATAGGAAGACCTGCCCTTTTTGAGATGAATCAGATTTTTCTTTAGGAAAATATCAGGATATAACCTTCTAGCATTAAAATGAGTTCATACTACTTCTAAGAGGAAAAACAAGTCTAATACTCTGCTTTTAAATCTCTCATAGTTACTTTGCCTGGTGTCAAAGCCAAACACAGCTGCAGTGGAGCAGCTTCTCTTCCTGTTTGTCTGAGCCCATCCATCAGCATATTTACGGATGGGATGTTGTCAGTGTGGCAAATCTGTCTCACCTGGTGAAGCTGTTTTGTTTAATTTACCTTGAACTTTTGTCTGCTGTTGTCACTTTCTGCTGGGCCATAGGAAGAGAAGTGGGGCCTCCACGTTGTGATCCACTGTGGGAGTGTTCTCACACACCTGGCCTTGAGAACTTGCTTGGGTTTTCTTCTTAATTGCTGATCATTGACTTGGGGAAGAGCTACCCCATTGCTCCATATGAATTTTTCCTTTCAAATCATCCTCCGAAATGACTGAACATTTCTGTGAGAGGCAGAACCAGGGTGGTCCTTGAGGAGAGGCCATACCAAACTGCATCAGAAGGTACAGCAACAAAAACATGGAGAAACTCATAGTTACTTTCAGTCACAAATAATTTCTTCTTTATTAGACAGGGTGGAAGAAACTACTATTTCCAAGAATTGACTTTTAGCTATAAGCATTTTCCTTCTAGTTAATATTTAGTTTGGTGTTTTACCTTAATGTGTACCTTAAATTTACTTATCTAATAATCCGTATCAAAATGCATTGACAAAGAATTTATTGAAGCTTGACTTGTTCAAAACTACTGAAATTTATCAATATGAATCAGGAAGGACGGAAAGAGAATAAAAAGGTAAAAGAGACCATCGCTGTGAGAGAGAAGTGTTTCATGCTGACGTCAGCGCTCCGGCAGATGACGTCACGCCACTTGTCGCGCTCCTGGTGCTATCGGCGGGTGTTTAGCGCCATCTCGTGGCCCCGAGCGGTACCGAGTCTGGCGTTTCTTATCTTTCTTTTCCTTTTTTCTTTTTCTTTTTTCTTTTTCTTTTTCTTTTTCTTCTTTTTCTTNTCCTTTTTTGTCCCTTTTTTTTTTTTCTTTTTCCATATGTGCTTAGCACAATGGTTTATTCTACTTTATGAATGCACTTTGAACTGTGCTTCTGTTAGGAAAACTGTGCTTTTCTCTGCAGGTAGCTTCACACAATCCCGGTAAAATAATGCATTTCAGATACTACTCTCTTATGTACTGTGAATAAATAGGCTCAAAACATAACCTGTTATTTTTTACAAATGGCTAAAGAGAACATGAGATTCTGGCAAGTAATTGCATCAATTATTAATGGCAAAAAGGACTTCACCTTTTTTAAAATTTCTTTTGCAGCGCTTAATATAGATACCACTGTTTTACCCACACCAAAAAAGTCTCTGTCACCATTATCCCACTGATTCTGAATTCAGGTGGAATATTTACTACACAATATCTTTTCCCCACTATTAGTGGAACTACTTTTCTCAGAAAACATTATTTATTTACATGAGAGCTTTTAAGTGTCTTTAAGAGCAAGAGGAATGTGTAGTAGAGATCAGCTGAGTTAAAACTTACTTCCTGTGTAAAGGCAACCAGTTCCTGTGGTAGAAGCAGAACAGCCCCTGCTTACACTGGGTACCTCCTGAAGAGATTTTGTGGACAAATATCTGGTAGCTTTTGCCCTTGCATAGCACAGGCATTTCTCCAGCACCCTTTAAGACTTGGCAAAGCTTATGCCACAAGGAAATAAATGTATTGTGCATGTAGCAGATTTTGCCATCTTGCTGCTTCTCCCTCCAGTGTGAGGTGCACAGGACTAAACCTTGTGGCCAGGAGCCCGTGGCAGGGAGCAATATGCATATTTATGGCCTATTATGATCAAGCCTCTTTGAAACCCACAGGTTAAGAGATGAGCAGTCCTTCGTGGCTGTAGATTATCACTGCTTTTCCCCTCAGCATCAGGGCATGGTCACAGCTGCTGATTCAGAGGGATTACACTGGAAACATTTCAGTGAACATTGAGCACTGCTGGCAGTTTATAGAGCTGTTTCCTGTGCTATTTCCTGAGAAAAAGAGTTCCCTAATCAATACTGTTAATTCCCTGTAACAGTTGTGTTGAAACTATCTTGGCAGTTTTAAGTACTTTGATATGGTAGTTCTGCCTCATACCACGCAGGAGTAAGCCAGCAAAGTGAAAATTTGGGGCTATTTTTCTTCATAAGGGTAGTTTAGAATAAAAGGCAGAAGTTAGTATACTTATCAAACGTAAGTGATAAAAAGATCCTTCACATTCTATAGAAGCTGAAGACAGAAGCTGAGCAAAATTTAGCAACCACAATTTTTTTCTCAGCTTATGAGGTTTTGAGATTTCTTCCCTTCTCCTGTGTACCTGAACATGTTTTTCTCACTTCAGTTTTTATGAAAAATCATACTGGTTTTGGATCAGACTGCACTTTTTTATTTTTTTCTTAGAAAAAAAGAGAACCAAAGTCCCCAATGGAAATGTTTGCAAGAATATTTGGCATTAATCATATCAGCCTAGCCTTATTTCTAAAAACACTCAAATTATGCTTCTCTTTATTGTACTTGCAATTTCTCAGACTTACAACAGCAAAAGGCCTTGTTGGCCCTAACTCAATTCACTTTGATGCAATTTCTTGCACCTGTAAAAAACACATCAGAATCCATAATTCTCCCTATGTCCTAACATGTCCTCTGTGCAAAACAAACTAGGGACTAGGTGGTGCTGAGCATATTAGGCCCTTTTTATGTCTCTTAAGAGACTCTTACTTACGAAATTTCCTAAGTTTCCTTTTACACTCCTATCTCTCCATCCATTTTAGACACCATTAAATCAGAACAAAAGCTTGTGAGAAATCTCAGCAGTTTGTGATTTTGTATAATATATACAGTACAGAACTAGAAATAAATAGCATGTCTTTTAAAAGACAGTGCTCCAAGCACTATATTTAAATCTGCAGGCACTGATTGAGTGAAAAACTACATCAAAATTATTTCAGTAATTTCCACTTAGAGTACTAGGAAATATCATCAGGAAAACCAATACAAAAAAACCTAAAAGGAACCCTTTTACAGAGCTTATCTTGGAACTAATTTTTTTTTTATTGAATATATGCATCCAGTTTGTTTCTGACTGCACAACAGGAAAGCATGTAAGTAAATTGTCTAAAATTATGCAATATGCAATATTTCTGCTTAGTCCAACCTGATTGCCTGCATGGCAAGCCCTAGAACTATGATCTTCATGAGTTATTTAAAGTCATTATTTTCTAACGGATCACATGGAAAAAAATTATCCTTTCTTCCTTAATCTATAAGAAGATGACCTTTGCCCCTCTACTCTTCTCTCAGAAGACCTCACCTGGAGTGCTGTGTCCAGCTCCAGGGTTCTCAGTACAGGAAGGACATTGACCTGTTGGAGACAGTCCAGAGGAGGGACACAGAGATGATCAGAGGGATGGAACTCTTCTCCTATGAGGAAAGGCTGAGAGTTGTGGATTGTTCAACGTGGACATGAGAAGACTCCAGGAAGACCTTACAGAACCTTCCACTACCTGCAGGAAAACTGGAGAGGGGCTTTTTATGAGGTCACGTGGTGATTGGGCAAGGGGGAATGGCTTTAAATTGAAAGAGGGGAGGGTTAGATCAGATAAAAGAAGTTTTTTACAGTGTGGGTGATAAAACACTGGAACAAGTTGCCCAGAGAAGCTGTGGATGCCCTGGAAACATTCATGGTCAGACTGCATAGAGCTCTGAGCAACCTGACCTAGTTGAAGATATCCCTGTCCATGGCAGAGGGGTTGGACTAGAGGGCCTTCAAAATGAAATAATTTTATGATTCTATGATTTTATAAGGCAATGGATCTTGGATTTAGAGTGGGCAATCCTATATTTCCAAAACATTTCTTATTTAATAACAGAGCTGAAGCTCCAAAGCCCATAAATTCTCCTATAGTCAAATGGAATGATGCAAATTTATATCTGGGGATATTTCTGGGAAATCTAGCACACATTAGGAGTGAATTTTAGATAGTTAAAGTAAAACTTCTTCTGAAGTCTTCTCTGGGCAGTCTCCTCTTCCATAAACAATTTTCATTACTTTAGAATTAAGGCACAAAGAATAGGGAATGGGCTTTGAAAGCCAACCTGTTCTCTCTAAATGCACAGCTATCCATAGAAGGGTAGGGCCCAAAACTTTAGCATTGACTTGTAGATGTAGATGTCTGAGGAACAGTAGGAATGGTCAAGCTTGGAAGCATTAAACATGCAGTTTGTCACTTCAGATTATTTCCTCTCTACCAATAAAAGCAATTAGCATAAAGAAATATATTACACATTTTATAGGTGACAAAAAAAAATGTAGAAGAGACAGTCGACCCTCAGGCTTCATCAAGATAGGCTTGTACAAACTTATGTCTCTCTGGAGAGGTGTTCCTCTAAGTGTTTCAAGAGAGTCCTCTAAGTTCCTCTAAGTGTTTCTTCTCCAAGAGAGTCCATTAACTCAGAACAGCATCTTCAGGTTTGAGGTTCCAGTTTGAGACTCATGGATCTGATTACTTTTTAATCTCAGATGATGGACATGATGAATTAGCTGCAGTGCAATGGTCCTAAGCCATAAGGCAAGACCATCTTTGCAGGACAGAGACAAAACCAGACACCCCATCAGTCATCAATTTTCTCATTTGAGCATAATACTTTGCATGTTGAAGGAGAAATCAGAGGTCTTTGTCACCTCCTCCAGCACTCAAGTCTCTCTGTAAACTACCTTGTCACCTTGTGACATGTTAATACTTCCCAAAGAAAGACATTTTGTGTTGGAGAAAACTAATCATTGTCACTATTTTGCCAAGATAGGTCCATGTTACTCATCTTAGAAAAAACCCCAGTGTGCCTAATAAAGCTGCTGCTTAGGTGACACTCTTGGTACTGAACTGGCCACAGTTTAAACACATCACTGGAGCAATCTACCTGCTTCTTTCCTGGGCTGATTTCCAGCCCCTTCTCTCTAGCACCCTGCAGGTAGCCTTCACGCTCCAGGCTGCAGGGACAGAACACCTTTAGCAAACACACATGCTAAGAAAGCATTTTAGGACTTAGCAGAGTTTAAGACAAGTTTTGAGAGCTGAGAAATTTAATATGAGGATATTTAGCTTTCAATAAATCTCGAGGAAGTGTTTCTGTGTTTGCCTAGCCTGGTGTTCCCAGTGTATTAGTGTGTTCAGAGCAGTCTCTCTGGGAAGCCATCTGGTATGTCAGAGCACAGTATGTACTATCTTTCCTTGTTGCCAAATACATGCATTCAATTAATGACAATCATCTGCTGCTTCTACACAGTGATACTTTTTTTTCTTCTTCCCCCTTTTTCCTGAGTAGTCTTAGCCAAGCTTTGCATAATCACCTTAGGAAACCTTGGTGCTGAAAATTTGATTTCCTTCCCAGACTGCAGCATACCAGTGGGGTCTGACAGGGCTCTTGCTTGTTGATGAGGAGGAAGTGGAAACACAATAGCATTGCTTTCTCTCACACGTTCACAGCTGGGCTCCCAGACAGACTCAGCAGAAAAAAATGTTACATAGCCTGCAGAAATGTCATCAGGACTTGAGAGGTGCTGATCTAGGAGTAACAATTGCTCTAAGAACAGCTGTTTCATCTGTAGAGATTTAGCAGTTTCACCAGGGAAACAGTTTAGCCTATTTTCCTGTCATGGAAAAACTTATTTTGGATGTGATTGTGAACAAAGGCTGAACAACTCTTGTAATGCTAAAGCAAATGCACAGAAAAGCCAAATTGCATTCAGGACTGCACCAAGACTGAAATCATCCCTCAATAATACTACATATCACATAATAAATGGAATTGAAATAAATTTGGAATGGAAAATAATTACCTAACAGACACTTCACACATGCTTAACTTCATCAGTTACCTTTTCATTCATATCTTATATTAAAGGTAAATTTTGACCGAAGTGGATCTGCATTGGAAAGTAAATATATATTCCCCATCTCCAGCTGAGATCAGGACAACATCGGGTGAAGACATGGTGGGAGTTCAGAGCAGCAGTACCAGACAACAGCTTTTCATGGCCACACACTGAAGCCACAAACCATTCCAACACCTATAGAAAAATGTAGGTCTTCAGCAGAAAAAGTTGTTGCATAGGTTGCCTTGTGATGATGTTTCAGTGCAGACAAACCAAAAGCTTTTCCATGTACAAGCATACAAAATGTGACCTTACACTGACAGACAAAAAAGATGTCTTTAAAAACTGTTGCTAAACTTGAATAAAAAAAATCTGTGTGGAGTTATGCTAGTTCTCTCACTATATAAAAACAGAACACAGAAGAAAAATCAACTGAATAATTAATATATCTTGGTGTTGCAAGTCCCCTTAGAGAGCTGTTCTTAAGCCAGGTAGCTCTGACAGTTCTGGAGTCATCTTCCACTTCTGTCTGTGGTACCTTTGCTGCTCAGGCATGCTGGATACATGCTCATACAGAGATTTACATTTTAACAAACTTTAATCTTCTTAAGGTAACTCTTTACTCCCTCTTGTGGCTCTTTAGAAAAGTATGTTACTTCTACTTTAAAGCCAGCAGAATTATATTTTTCATAGCATATATTTTATGTTAAATAAATAGGTCGTAATGGGTTCTATCCACGAAATATATTCCTTCCAAAATACAGATTACAGACACATTTCTGTCCCAATATATCTACGTATATATTTCATATTTCAGTGGTTATATAATGCAACTTGAGAAATATTTTTACATAAATTTCCCATCAAGCATAAATGAAAATTGACTGTGTTTAAGGAAAACCCCAAAATTTGAGGAGTACTAACCTCCAAATAACATTTTTTATCAGTGTATAAGCACAAAGATATCTTTTATATATGGAATTTGTTTGTATACTCAAGTTTTCAGGATGCAAACACATTGTCTGGTCTGGCCATATGAGGCACAAATTCTTTTTTTTTCTTATTGTGTACTGATTCTGGGTATATACCCCCTGAATGCAGAGGGAATAGAAATGAGCTGTGGCACTTGCATAACAAGGGAAGTGACAGAATTCATTATTCCCATGGCACGTCAGTGATCACATTCCATTACTGTTGGCTGTCACACTGCACACATCTCCCACAGATGCAGAATACTGATGGGAGACACTTTTCAGATTTATTTCTCCTTTTCTGTTTACCTAGCACATTCCCAGTGGGCAAAACCCCCTAAACTTCAATGGCATCAAAACTGTCTTTTTCCCATATTCATTACACTAAGCTATGCTAATCTTTTTCTATTTGTTATTTGGAACATTTCTCAGGAGATCAGGGTGTAGCTGAAGAATCAAAGACCAGGAACTTTGCAGAGCATGTGGGTAACATTTGAGTGCATGTAACTCCACATTTGAAAACTAACAGTGGCAGCAAATATGACAAAGTAACTCAACCCTCTTTCCCTGAAGCTTAACCTTAAATTGCACATTTTCACCATTGCCACCAGCTAAGAATGTGCACTTGTTGATAACATTTGAATCCTCTGTTACCTGATTGTGAGCCTCAGTTCTAGGTCATTGAGCCAGCAGTCTCCACAGATGAGGCTGTTATCAGTTTTCACCCACTGCTGTATCAGTTGTGTTCAGATAACTTGGCCCTTAGCATTTTCCTTCTCTAGACTTCTTTAGTTTTTAATTTTGCAATCAAATATATGCTGTGCATGGGCATATGTTGGATAGCAACACACAAGATAGTTATCTTTGTGCTTCAGATTCTTGGCTATGAAGTCTTTAAAAACAGAAAAAAAATGAGGAGCAGTGATTAGAAAGCGTTTGATTTAGATGGATTGGTATAAGTGAAAAGAAGTTCTTTTTGTTTTTCTGTTTTTTTTTTTTTTTTTTTTTTTTTTTTTTTAATTCTGTATCTCCTTCTCTTGGCTTTTGCTGCAGAGATATTTCTTTGAATCCAGTGCTGAAAACTAAAACAGATTACAAGGTCTTAATGAATCAGCAGTGCAGTCTATAAAGCCTGACTTCCACTGAAATACTCAGTCTGTGAAGCTTCCAGAACCTGACAGTGTTCATTTAGAGATAAAACCAGCTCAGTTCTGATTTTCAGCTCTGGACAATGCACTAAGGAGCAAGAATCAAAGGTCTATTAGCTTGTCCATATCTGTGTGATGACTTGCTACACAGGACACAAAGCAGGGAATGAGATAAAGTCATAGAATGAATTTGCTTAGAGCCTGAAAAAAGGAGGAAAACCCAAACAAATCCAAGCACTCTAATTTGCCTTAAAATGTTTCAGGCTTTGAAGAGGAAATTCATCTAGAATGGACTAGATTACATTTGTGTGGGCATCAGGAGAGTGTTTCTTTTTTCAAAGTATGACTTGCATTCACTTTCCAGTCCACTGGGAGCAGGGTTTTGTAGCAGTTTTATTTTAGAAGCTCACACCAACTAGCCGACTCTATCGTAATGAATCATTTAGCACAGGGCTATCCTTCCAGAGTGCTTCTGCTGACAGATTTCTCAGCCCAGCAGTGCACATTTCAGAGTAGTCACACCACCAGAGTGGCAGACTGTAGCATCCCTTGGGTTATTCAGCAGAGGAATAGTGTGGGACAGATAAGGGTAGTTGTACATCAAGGTGCTGAAATATTCAGGAAGATTTTTCCTTAGGGAGTTCCAATGTACAATTTTTGACAGGGCAGGTGCATAGCCACTGAGTTATTTATTAGACAGCACAAACATAGAAAACTGCAGTCAAGGTTTATGTTTAATTTGGCATATTCTTTAGAAGCAGTAATTCCATTGGGAAGCAATGACTGCTCTGAATTGCTTCAGCTAAAGAAAATCAACACTTAGCGTGTAAGAAAGTTTACAATTATTCTGAATGCAGAAACACAGACTCAGTAAACACTGGAGAATTTAACTAGGATTAATGCAAAAAGGATGAGATGGGAGTATCTTATTTTACAAGCTTTGCATAAGTCAGACCTGATGCAGAGAGCTAAAGTGAAAAGTAGTAGTGTCTTATGCCTTATGCTCTTTGTCATGTGTGGATATTTATATAGAAACTAAATAGCCTAAAGGAAATGTCACCAGTCCTGCCTCTTCTGCCCCAATAACCTCTTGGTGTCCTTTTACAGGGTGTGGTGAGAGACAGATTAATGGGCTGGACCTTTTCTGTCCCTCTTCGTGTCCCTGTGAGGATATTTATGGAGACATTTTGGGTGCCCGTCATGAAAACAATGTTGCCATTTTTTCATTGCAGCTATGCTTACTGAATGTGTGTCACATTCACACTCTATTTTAATAAAGCTACCTGTTGCATCTAAATGCTGAAAAAAGATACCAAATGCTGCAGCAAATGGTGCACTCAATTCTTACTGAGTTTGGACTGCTAGGAAAATGAATATTTAATAAATGGGAAGGAAATGGAAAGGAAAGCTGGACTTGAAAAACAGAGAAAGGGGGGCAAGAACTAGACAATATAAAACTGATATCTTTCCCTATGCATCATGCAAATAAGAGCTGCAGAAAAGCTAAGTTGAATTAAAAAAGCCTATAGAATACCATGAAAAAACAAAACAGGTCCACCAGCAAATATAAACTGGTGAGGACTGACTGCTCCCTTGCCTTTGTTGTCTTCAGCTAAGAACACCACTAATTTTCTCTTCAGTCGTCTGAACACAGCACACTTAATTTCAGGCTAGGAGGGGTACTCTAGTTTGAGAAGATATTTTTTCATTTTGCTGTTGTGTTAGAAATCTCCTCCTCCATGCACTCATGCACATGAAACATTTACTAGGACATACCATAATAATTTGCAAATTTTGTCTCCCCCTGCACCTCTTGATATATTTTTATGGTTGTAACAAATATAAATAAAAGAATGGCATTCACTTGCTTACACCAATGTTGATGGCTGAAACCCTCCTTTCTAGCTGCTAACACTCTCTGAAAACTTGTAGACTCTTGTTTGCTTGTTTGGTTTCCTTCCACTGCAGCTATGTTTGGCAGAAAAACCCACACTATCATGCCTAATGCACTTCACATGTATTATTTCAAAACATTGTCTCTTGTGTAATATAAATATGCCACAAATGCTTCCTTATCAAGTCCCCCTATTTAAGTTTGGTTGACAAGAATGAAAATACATGCTGAACCAAACCCTTTGAGAAGTTTATTGTTTTTAATCCTGTTTTACTCAGTGCCACAATGGCATTCTGCCTCTACTGACATTTGTTTAAATTAGGTTGTTTTTCTAAAACCCACTGAAAACTCCCAACAACACACAATTATTGCTCTTTTACTTAATTCCTCCTTTCTTCCATCCCCTCACAACACTTTCATATTCACTGTTGTTTAAAATAAAGTCCTGAAGTGTGGATGTTTTACAACTGGATCCAATGAAATATGAGCTGGTTTCTGCTAGCCTCACAGGTACACTTTTAAACTATTATTTACACTAATAATAATATGAAATGAAACAGCAAATACAGAAGAATAGAATTAATTTGTTTCTTTTTCATCTTGTATGTGCTTGTATTCTGTGTATACAATATATCCAAATCAATTGCGAGAAAACCTAAAAGAAAAAATAAAATAGAAAAATCCAGTTTTGATGTGAGATGAGATGCAACAGTTACTTAAATATATTAAAGTCTCTTCAATTTTCTTCTTAGATCCTGGTGTCGTTGATGTATTTGAATCCAAAATTTTATTATTCAAACTGTAAAGAAAAGTCTTCAGGTGAAAAGCATTTCTTCTTTACAAATCCTCAGATGAGCCCTCAGTAATATTTTTTTTAATTATGCCTTCTCCTTGCTGCCTGTCCCCCCAGTGGATTTCATTTTTTTGTGTGGATTTTCTTTTGGTTCATCCTTTTTCATTTTGTGAGTGAGGGTTGACACTTTTTGTGGGAAGACTTAGTTGAAGGAATGTAACAGCTTTTTTATTCTCAAAATGAACTAATCTTGGCATCTGATTTTGACCTGTTCCATCTCCAACCAACCTACACTGTAAATCTTTTTTGAATTGATGTAGCTATTTCAGCCTTGGGAGATATGTTTTAGTACTTTGGAATCAAATGCTTCAAAGTATTGAGCCAAACAATACTGAATTTATCCCTGAATTATCCACACTTCTACTGACAACAGCCAGAAACCCAAGGAGCGTGCAGACATTTGGCAATGGTGATTTATGAGTAAGAGCTACTTTGAGAACTGAGAGCTCCACTTGCTGTGTGTTGCCTGGTGGTTACATTTGCTTTGTGTGACATCTTATTTTCAGGTGCTGTTGTGTTGATCCTTTTATGCAATAATGGAGTATCCAACAGCAGGAAACACCTTGAATGTGCCTCTTGGATATTTTTCATGTTAAACATACTGTGGGTAGAACTGTTGGAGGCTTTTTTGCTAAGAGCAGAGATGTTAAGAAATATAGCACACATGCACAGAAAAATTATCTGTACTTGGTACAAAGAAAGGGTGGAGATTATTTTCTTTGGATCATGCTAATTCCATTACTTTTAAAATGTCTCAAAATCCCCAATGACAGGATGGCCGTGGGTGTAAACAAAATTTTGACAGGAAGGCCACATTCTCTTGGCTTTAAAGCCAGATGCTCATAGCAAGGCTGTCATTATCTGAGAGGTTTGAATTGCATGTTTCCCCATACACTTGGATTCACTAAGTTCCTACTAGGAAACTAAGATTTCTTCACCTTTTTTTTGGTTATAGCCTTCAACACTCACAGCTATCTCTAATATAATGTCATTCTTTCAGCTAATGCCACCAAAGGCCTTCTAGGATGTAATTTGCCCACTTGGTTCTCAAGAGTCTGTTCAGAGTTTGGCATGAAATCACTGAAACTTTCATTTCTGTTTCTCATTTCTACAAGACTACTCAAAACATGGTACAATTTACAAATCATTTGTCCCACATTATAAATTTGTCTTGAAAGCTTTAGCTAAGTTTGATGTGACTGACAGTCCATGAAATTTTGGAGGTTTTGTGGATATTTTATTAATGCAGAAAAGTATTAATCATATGCTGGTCTACTTAAAAGCCCTGTGGTGACACAATCTCAAATGTGATTGAGATTGATTATATCTTGCTGCTAGAGTTATATCAGCAGGAAATTAATTGGAAAGTCCCCCTCCCAACTTAATTCCTTCATTTCCACCCCAGTCCAAACTAATTGTAATAGTCTTTATAAACAAAAATAAAAACCATGCAATTTCTTTCACAGAGTTGTCTTTTGAAGGGTTTTCTCTAAATTTCCTCTCAGTAAATGCCTTATATTTTAAATTCTAGCACAGGAATTCTGAAAAATAATAAAAAAAAAGCTACTAGCTTTATTGGTAAGAAATAGTTCATTTTTAGTTTTATACAGTGAGTTTGTTCAAATATTATTCAGAAGAAAATCTTCTTGAGATGCTGTTTCTACCCCTTATCCTAGGCAGTTTGTTTGTGCTACTTCAGAAGACTTATGACTGATGTCAATATATGGCATTATTTTCCATATTTGCCAGTGACCCTAACTCTCAAATAACTTGCCTCTTCCATCTTATATTTTTCTGAAGTATATAGAACTCAGAAAGTTTTCAGTAACAATGGTTTTGCTTTAATTTGAAAAGCCCACCTAGTTGCTTTCAATTGTCAGGACTGGACATACCACCAATTATACTTGCTGACAAAAAACCCCCAGCACCTGAATTGCAGCAGGTGTTCTAGAATAAGGAAGAAGAAGCTGTGTATCTCATTTGACCATAACCTATTTTTGTCAATATAAACAAGATAACCAATATTACCAAAAGCTGGCTAATGAATTATTTTGCCTAGTTTCCTCTGAAAATACAGTTTCCAACTTTTCTTCTTATATAATAGAATATCTCTGGCATTTTCAAATCTGTGGAGTTTATTTCTAGGTTTAGAGGTAAAGTCATTAGGGTCATGAACTGGAGAATATCACTGTAACACTAGAATCTGATTTTGTCCTGTGTGCTGCTCCTTTTGAAAAGAGTAAGAAGAACTTTTAGCATTTTTTGCTGTGCATCCTCTAGGAATGGAGTTGAAACTGACTATTTTTATACATATATCACTGAACAGCAGCCACAATTGCAGGTTAATAATACAATATAAGTCTAGAGATGATAGAGGTGCAAGTTTTTTTTCCTTATCTCTGTGCCACTAAACTCATTTACTTTGAAACATGTTGAAACGTTCACATTAATACCATAGTTAACAAAGCTCATCCGTCGATGTCTGAGAAGTTCTTGGCAGTCACAACAGGAAGGTCAATATCCACTGACTTCAGTGAGACTTACACATGTAAGTTCATGCTTGCTGGCTAGGAAACCTGCCATGGGTGAAGGCTTATGTGACAGGCGAGTCACTCACGGGAGTCCAGTAGACATCTCAACGATTGCTGAATCGTGGTCAAACTATATGTTCAATCCATTTGAGGGTTTAGGTTTCATTAAGACTTTGGATAGACATCTGAGCCACAGTGGGTCATAAAGAATCATTTAAGCTGGAAAAGAAATTTAAGATTATTGAAGCCAGCCATTAACTTAGCACTGCATAGTACACCACTAAACCATGTCCCTAAGCATCACATCTACATATTTTTTTAACACTTCCATGCATTGAGAATGTTATATTGATGAAACAGATCTGCTTTGAATAGCAAAGCCACAGTCTAGTAAACCCAGACTCACATGTAAAGCTGCCGTAATTAACCTACTTCACCCTATCTCACCCCTGAATCCTTACATTCAGCCCCTAAGGAATAAGAATTTACTTCTCAATGAACAGAAGTTCAAGGGATAATTCTACAGACCATAAGGACTTCTTCCAACCCAAACCATTCTACGATTCTATGGCTCTATGTGTTTATGAAATTAAGACAGTTAGGCCAGGCACTTTTCAGTAGGAAGTAAGAAAACATATTATCATAAAAATCTTACACTTTTCAGAGAAAATAAAATGACTACCAGATAAAAATATAAACTGAAAAACAGAATTAAAATATTGTGCTAAAAATAAATTATTCTATCAGGGCACAATTTCTTAGCATTCTTTGAAGCAATGCTTTTCTACTTTGAGCCTGGAGATATTTTGAACTGATACAAAATTTTACACTGCTTTGTGTAAGGGCTAGGTACAGCTGACATTTGCAATACTTTCCGTCTGGTTCTTTCTACATAACCAGGAGGTCTAAGTCTATAAATATTTCCCATTATATAAACTATCCTTTCTATAAACTTAATGGCTCTGGAGTATTTATATAATCCAGTTAGTTTCCTAATATGGCCAACTTTCAGTTATCCCCAGTTACATCATGTTTCCTTATTACACCCATATGTCTTCAGTGCTGTGTCATATGATCCCTGCAATTTGTGTGGAAAAAGCTGATAGCTCTCTTCAGTTTCTGTCCACTTCTAGTTTCACCTTTCCATCTTTGAACTTAACTTTGAGTATTTAAAACTTTTACAACTGTTCCTCCTAATTTTTCATTTCTGAGAAGTATTTATCTTTTTCTACCTCCATCATTCCACTAAAACACTATTTCCATTTGTTTTATGAACAGATCTGGCAGGCTTCCCCACATTCTGCTCAGCATGGGTCTGGCTGTGCAATACTGCTTTTGCCAGTGTCAGCCCAAAATAATGCTGGTGACAGTCCTAGTGCAGCCAGAGCCTTCTGAACCTTGGTGCTCCTCTGCAGAGCTGACAGTGTACCTGGTGCATGAATATACACCCGACATTGCACTGCTCTTTGTGCAAAAGGGAAGTTTTGTTGAATTTTAATGACCCTGAATTTTTTTTTTGGCCACTTTCCCACCCTGACGCAGAACACGCAGCTCTCATGCCGAGTTTCAGAATACAAATTTGCAAAAGGAGAAATGAACCTATTTGGTTCCAGGTAGTATTACTCTTCTCAGTGTGGATGCTTACAGAAACCTGGAGGTAAAATCTGAAGCATCACTCTTGACACATAGCCAACTTACTCAAAGAATTCTTTAGCAGCAAGAACAAAATTACAGGATTGCATGGCCTAAGGAATTGAATTCCAAAGGTTAGCTAGAAATCTACAATCTACACAATACACAAATTCAAATCAATTGTCCTTTGAACAGTTGAATACATGCAATATTCAGGACAAACCTCACCTTTAGACATGTAAAAATCAGTAATGTAAAAATTAGTAAAGTAAGATGTAAAAATTTATAAGAATTTACATATGCAAACTATGGGCTTAAGAATTCTGCTACCTAGGGATCTCACATCAGATCAAAGCTGTCAGACAAAATCATAAAAACTGCATGTTGTTTGGAAGGTAATAGAAAGGGAAGTGAGAAACTTTCTAAAATAATCCAAACATAGCTAACAAAAACTGTTTGGTGCAGAAAGTTTACAATCAGGACACATGTAAATGTGTAATTCTTATCAGCCGGATCTAAGTAAAATTTGGAACTTAGACTCATGGCAACAATTCTATTATAGTTGTGGCTTTTATTGTGTACAGGGTAACTTGTGACCCCAGACACATCTGAACTGACTCAGGGTGCAAAATTCATCTTCTGGAAATGCTGCAGACTGAGGAAGTGGGTGGCAACAGTTCTCTACTGTAATAAGAGGATGCTTCAATGACAGGATTCAGCAGTTAATAATGTTCAGAACCTTTATTATCTGGAGCAAATATGGAAATATAAGGTTCTGTGTTGTCTGAAATGTGTGTGGAGTGAGATTTTTACATTATGAGATGATAAATTCACTTTCATTCTTTGAAAGTTACAGTGGTCCCTAAAGGACTTAATTACCAAATTACTAACTGTCTGGAATGACACTGGATTTATTTAAATAATCTACCATAGACTTTGGTTCCTCAGGTTTGCACTATTTTCTGTAAATACCACAAAACTAGCATGTGTGTGAATTATTTTGGTGGGTCAGGATTACAAGGGTCTGGACCTCTAAACTGTATCAGGAAGGCTTATCCAGATCCTCTGCCCTCATACAACAGTATATTTATATTGCCTCCTTGATTCCCTCGGAAAAGTGAAGTAAGCTGCAAAAACTTTAGAAAGGTGTCAAAATTTCACTCTTCATGTAAAGTATTATTGAACTGGAGCATCATAACATGGCCCAAAGTAAATAGACATTAATAGAATACGTCTAGACGAAAAACTATGTAAAGGCAAGATGGCCAAGAAGAATACCACATTCATTTTTTTTTTTTTTAAGAGGAAATTTATTTATGCTTTGGGTAAAGGAGTATGGAACATGCCTGGGAAAAAGCAACAATTACAGAGAATACTGTTTGGTCTGTATGTTTGAGAAATCTGGAACACAGAAGTGTCAGAAAGGAACCACTGAAGTCAGCACATGTTAGCTCACCCCTCCCCTCTGACTGCAAGGCAACATTGGAGGTAGGTCGTGTGCTTGAGAAAAAGCTTTAGTTTTTGATAACTATGCACTCAATTCAGCATGTCAGCACTGTCGCTTTTTTCCTATATTTCCAGTCACTGTCAGGTGTGTAACACAAAGTAGCAAAAGAATTAAAAATTATATCCTTTTACTGCTACAGTACTCTTGTGAAATCTCGTTTACAGTGGCACAGTCTCTGTGAAGTTATGAGATCATATTTATCTATGCTAATATTTATGCTGTTGCTCTTTAGGTTTGGTTTGTTTGTTTTTGTTTTTGTTTTTTTTGTTTCTTTTTATTTTTCAATTTTCTGTTTGTTTTTGTTTTTCTTTTGGTTTTTGTTTTTGTTTTGGTTTTGGTTTGTTTTTTTTTTTTTTTTAGGAATTTACAATGTCAGCTTTTTGGAGCTTGGTGAAGATTTGTGTTAGGTATGGAATATTACGTTGGGAGTGACAGAGAATGCTTTGGTCCCAGATGAAAAGAAAGCACACATATTGATGAACTGAGATCAATGGAAGAACACTAAACTAAGCAGTTTTCCACGTATACTATTTATAGAGAACATTGCAATAAGGATGATGGAAAAAGGCTTCAGATTAAAGCACCCAACCTTTTTGGGCTTTCCAGTGTCACTTTCCCATTTATGTGAAATACTCTAAAACCAGAGCTCTTGGCAGATCTTTCTGAGGTTCAAAATTCAATGACTATTCCATCATAAATAGTAGAGACATTAATGGAAAGATTTTTGAAGATATTTGTGAGACATATTTCCCTCCCTCCTCACATAGCAGAGGCATTGTTTTCATTTCTGACAGATTAACCTCAGGCCAGAATTTCCAATCTGTTGACAGTGCTTATGACTGGATAATTTATTTTAGTTAAAATGTCTCCAAATCAAATAAAAATACCAGTCTACACCCCAAAACCCAACCTAAAATTTAGATCAATCTTAGGCTGACAAACTACATTACTTCATTCTTTTCAAGGAATCTACAATTACCATGTGATGGTTTGAAGTGCCTTAGTGCTGTTATGCAGCAGAAAACCACACTCATTTTAGTAATCTTACTATTCAGGATGCTTTGGTCCCAGTTCAAGAGGACATTTCAATCTTAATTTCAGTGCAGTCTGGATGTTGATCCTTAAATAGGGGATGTAAGCCTGAAAATATAGGAAGGTGACTGCTGGTTTTAACTCTAAGCTCTAAACTTTTTCTACTCTCACCAATGAATCCTGCCAATGTGTGACAGCAGGGCACTGCTGGCTTTCTTTCTATACATGCAAGTCCTGGGGAAGTTTGCTAACTGAAACAGATGAAAGGAAGGCAAAGAAAGGGCTGTGTGGTTTATCCTGCTGCAGCTGCTAATTGTCAACTTCAAAATGATAACGCAAGTCTTCCTTTTGGTGGTGATGGATTTGGGAAAAGCCTTTGCTTAAAAAGAAATATTGTAAAATCAAGATCATAGAATCACAGAATCATAGAATCATTTAGGTTGGAAAAGACCTCCAAGATCATCAAGCCCAATCTTTGACCAAACACCACCATATCATCTAAACCACAGCACTAAGTGCCATGTCAAGTTGTTTTTTGAGCACTGCTAGGGTGACTCCACACTTTGCTGAGCAGCCCATTCAGATACTTGACAACCCTTTAGGTGAAAACATTCTTCCTGAGATGGATTACTTCCTTCTCCTATTGTCTGTTATAACCAGGAATTAATTTGGTAATTCACCCTATGTTCTATTTCATGCAAAATTTTGAACCGTAAGTTCCTAATAATTCCCAATATTGTTATGATATACAATTTTATGTATCGACATATAGTAAGAACAAAGAATTAACTAGGCTCATTTTCTTTAAATACAGATTTCCTACTTTGTGAATTCAGATTTGGGTTTTCGCTGAAGTTGTTCTATATATAGGGAGTATGAGAATGATTATAAGGAGAAAAGAGATCCCACTATCTACTGTGAACTGTAAAAGGTAGATTCTCTTTTTGTAGTCTAGGATCAATGTATGCAATGTGGATAAAATTAGGCACACTTAATTTATCTGTGAAATATTTTTAATGGAATTAATCAGCTTACCCATTACTGTATAGATTCATTCTATTATTCCCTTTGAAGGAGTACAAATACAGCAATTATATTCTTGGTTGTTTCAGTACACCCAGACAATTAAAGGAGTTTCTCTTAAATAAGCAGATGTATTTTACTTTTCAGTTTAGAAATTTCTTCACTGTCTCCTCTACCATCTCCTGTCTCTAAGCTATTGTTAGCATCATCTGGCTATGTCTATGGAAATTAAAGAATCAGTATTTTACTTAATTATCTGGCTTTACACAGCCAGCAACTCTCAATATTTGTATTCCCAGCCAGCTTAATTTCAAAATCATTCTACTCTTTTGTGAGCCAGAACTTAAAAAACCCATGCAGTTGATGAAGGTTGTCTAGACTGGAATGAAAAATTGGTACTGGAACAAAAGATTAACCTTAGATCAAATATGAAGTGATTAAATCATGATATCATTGAATGTGTTTCTTGTTGAAATCTAGAGATTCTCTAGGTTCTGATCATTCCTTGGATTTCTACTTCTTCTGCAGCTTAAATTGTTACGTCTCTTATTTGCTGGCACCTGGAGGCATATTTAACAGGTATTAGTCCATTAGTTGAAGACCTGTAAGACACCAGGGTCTTTAGGAAAAGTCCTCAGTAGCTGCTCTCTACAATTTTCTTCTTTGAATACTGTTTCCTTGACCAGTTCCATTGCTGACAGTTCTTCTCCAATCACACTTGTAGGAGTCAGGAGAAATCTTAAGTTCACAGGTGTTGCATTAGTGTGTAAATCACACAGTCAACAAAAACATCTGTCCCTTCATGTTCTTGTTGACAGGACAGCCTCAGCACTTTTGGGACAATGTTGTGGTTCACAGTGGTGCAGCCAGAGTGCTGTCAGGTTTTGTGCTGAGCAGATGAACAGGCAGAGCATTTTATTCTCCCCCCTAAATCTCTGACATACACAGGTAGCTTGAGTTCAAAGCCCTGCAGATAGGAAATGGAGGTGGTATTTTGGTTGATAATGTCCTTCCTCCCTTTGCATTCCCAATTAGGGAAAAGTTGTTAGGGAAGCCTAAGTAATAAATTTTATTTTCAGATCTGGGTTAACTATGCTTCTGTGACCAATTTCACACTAAACACCTTGTAGTTTCATATGTATTATGCAATGATGCTGTCTTGCTTTTATGAAACATAGAGGGGGTTTTATGCACTATTGATCTGGCAAAATGTGCTTGGTCTCACTTTTATGTTCTGCAGAATATGGGACATATAAAAAATGAAAGTTTACTTTATGTTAACTATTTCCCATCCCTTTCCCAATTCATTCTAAATCAAGGTTAGAACTCCCCCAAAAATTAAGTCCTGGGCCAAATGAGAAATGGCAAGGACTGTTAAGGTTAAACACTGTTTTATGAGAATAAATATTAAACTTGTATATATTTTTTACAGTACTTCACTCAAGTCTATCTCTAAGCAGCAGCACTAAATCTTTTCAAGTATTATAATTTTAGTTCAGTATTTCTATTTCAACATTTATTTAAAAGTCTACAACTCAATGCGATCTTCACCACACAACATAAACCCATCGCTTCGGAAGAAAAGAAAGACTAAATGGTTTTATTTGTGCTTCTGATTCTTTATGAATACTAATGCTCACAATCACAGATTAAATTAATGTCAGTTGCCTCAGTCACACTTGGCAAATGAATCATAAAAGATTCATCCTGATATGGTAAGTTGTCCTTGACAGCAAATTAAAATCTTAATAAGTGTCCTATTCAGAAAACACATTCATACACATACTGTTCATTCCTAGAAATCACAGCCAGAGTGCAGATTCATGGTGGGTTTTTGTTTAATGAAAGCTGCCTATAATTATGTGTTATTTCTTAAATGCCCTGCTACAGTACAACAGGGATTTTAAACCTTAAAGGACAATATTTCTGCTACTGCCTCAGCATTTTAGTAGGGACAATATATTTCAATAGTATATTGAAAGTGAAAGCAAAAGAAGATGTAATACAATAATTTTGTTTTTAGATTGTGTTTAAATGATTTTTTTCTCAAAGGAACTCAATTCTTTCTGTTTTTTTTTTCTGTTAAAGAGAAGTTCACATCCTCCTCTTGAACTAAAAGTTGACTTTTGTACACCTTTGAAGACAAAGGGAATGCTTTGCTATTGGTAAATGGGAGGAGCAGTTCTCACTACTCAAACCTAGTTAGCTCAAGTCTGTGTACTACTGGAGAGAAGGGAGGAATGGTAAAAGAAAATTACATCTTTCATTTGCTTTAGAAAGATGAGTCAATAAACAGCCAGGACTGCATATGATGTCAGATAGAGTACTTGGACTGACTTCCATAAGTTATATGTATTAAGGATTGAGTTCAACATGGTGGACCATAAAATGTAAATTTAGAAGCCATAAATGACCTCTTGCTCTTTCACAACAGAAATTTATGTAATATATATGAGGCCTTTTAATGAAATAAAATGATACTTAATTTTAGCTGTAAATATTTTGAATTTCAGAGTTGATTTTCATAGCTGTAAAGATAACTTCTCTATTTCCCTTATCCAGTACAAGGACATTGTGCAGCCTAACACAAGATGAAATTCCTTGGTAAGAAGCTTGCTGTATTTTGGCAACAGCAGGTGTTTGAGCAGCTTTCTTTTTTTGCAGAACTCTTTCATCTGTCATATATTCATTATATTTCAAGAGCTAATTCAGAGCTTTTAGGCTGCATAGTACTAATGTCCACACAGTACCACATACAGAATCTTTAATTATGCAGTGCAAGTCTGCAGATACAGTAGTGCTTATGAATTTCTAGAGAAAATAATTACAGCACACATGCAGGCTATACTTTTCTACATGAAATAATCCTAGACTTTTTAATTCATTTTGTCAAACAAATAGCTCACATTCTGGACTAATGATCTGTAAACTTTCATTTGTAGTGTAAAGTAATACTAGAGATGAGATCTTTTAAAATCTTTGTAGAAGAATTACTGGTGAGTGTTTCTATCACACTATCTGAACTTCATAATGGAACCAGTGACTGTTTTAGTGACAGAGCAGCAGCTGAGCAGGTACAGCAGCTGAACAGACAAGGTCATCCAAAAAACCCCAATACATCATGGAATAGGCATCATTGTTCAGACTCAGCAGTGTTGCCACACTTAAAGCAATCTGTAATGGAAAATAACAAGGTTTTGTTAAAACAACAGAATGACAATTTGTTGCTCTCCTCAGCTGAGTTTGGAGAAACTGTAAGTCTTAGAAGATATAAAACATAAAGATGTATATATGTGAAGCTTTTGTTTTCATAAGACCTTCCTGGTTCAGTTCAAGAAAGATGATCTCTTGCTCCTGGGCAGCTCTACCTCTATAACCTTTTTTATATTCACCACAAATCTTCTGAATACAATCCCAGACACAGAATGATCTATTTCTTCATGACATTCTTTGGATTTAATTATAGCTTTGTGTCCTGTGCAAAGGATAGTGAATGAAATGCCAACTCTCTGATGTGCTTCAGCAAAGATGCCTATAATCACTGAGGCAGAGAAAGATGGGAATTAAAAACAAACAGTATTAACTACGATAAATAAGTGTTTTTAATAGCACTATTAACTGTTAATGTCTATCAATACTGAGAATACTTTCAAGGTGCCAGATTGTATCCTTTTTTAGATTTTATGGTTATTCTGTTTGAACTTTGGTTTTCCATTTTTGAGCTGTCTGCCTTTATGTCAACAGAAGAAAATATAATGTGTAGGCAAAGGCTAATTAATTTGGCAAATTTTAGACAGCATCTTTAAAATGAGATGAACTGTGTCTTATACTCCACTGATTATATCGACTATATCTCTGTTGACAGTGGAGGAAAGCTATTTTATAGACTTCTCTATGTAGTCTGATTAATCACATTTATATATCAAGTTGAATTGTACACTTGGTAATGTGCACATCTTCACATCGAGATTTACGAGCACAGCAGCTAATCCCTGGGGTTTATACTTTTATGACTTGACTGTGGGACCCAGCTTTCTCTTCCTGAATTCACTCATCAAGAGATTCCAGCTTCTGAAGCAAATAAAGCTGAAGTTTTACAGGCAGTGGCTTTATATAACTCGTCAGCCCTCTGAGGGGATGTGGCACAGAAGAACGCCCATGCCAGGAGGTGGGTATCAAAGCAGTCATGTAAGGAGCTGCAGTTCCAACACATGGGCAATTACTACTGTGATGTAACTGTTGGTTTAGATCAGAGATTGAAAATTGCCAGTCTAACACAAGCTATTGATAAGGTACCTAGAAAAAAAATCAGTTTTGCCAAATCTTAGAGTTTGAGAAGACAAAAAAAAATCACAAATATTTGCAAATCTTTCAAAACTCACAAAACTCAGTTCCCAAAAAAGCAGACATAACAAAACACAATAATATTCATGTTTAATGGAACTTTTTCTAATTTTACCTGTAAAAAAATAGAATTTTAAAATCAGATGCTGTTTCTGTGAATTTCATCCAAGTCTGAAAAAGGCTGCTTCCTTCTAAACATTTCTTCTATAGCATAATTGGGGTATTACTTATCTTGTTTTCCTCTTAAACTTCTTCCACAGGACAGGCAAATCTATTAGTCTGATAATGCAATCATCTTCAGGCATAACTTATGCAGGACAGCATCTGCCAGGAAAACATAAATCCTTTCTTTATTAAAAAGAATCAAAAAAGGTATTATCTTCAAGTGTTTTGGTTGTGAAGTGTTCAAGGCATGTGCACTTCACAGGTTTACAAAATAGGTTTCCTTCTTCAGTGCATATTGTACATTTGCACGGTGATGGAAACTCTTCATTTTTGACTGAGGCACACTGAGGTACTATGGAGAGGAAACAGGCTGTGACTTTAATGGGCACATCTTTGGTCTAAGGAAGACAACTTTCCTTTTGAATTTCATCAGCTATCATCACCTATATCTGCAAGCATTTCTGGGGTTGGAAATCTGATCTTAATGGAACGTGCTGGCAGGCTTGGTGTGTTTTGTTGCTAACGTGCTGTCTGCCTTCCCCTGGCAAGAAATCCTGGGATCAGTAACTGACAGTTACCCATTGCCTGTGCTGACTAATATTTCCTGAGCTGGGCTCTGCAGCCTGCTCTTGTGATTAATTGACCACATAAAACCATATTTGTTAATGGGTTCATAGTATTTTCCTTAGTCAGTTGGCTAAACAAATACTTCATATCTTTGGAGGCAAGGATACACTTTATTGCTTCCACATATGGCTCTAAAAGGATGTGATACAGAGGAACACAATGTGCCTAAGCCAACAGGAAACTTTAAAAAAGAAACATGCACAGCGGCTCTAAAAGATTTGTTTTTCTTCTCACTCAGTTTCTTGCATTATTCACTCCAGAAAAACAGGCCAGCAATTTAAACAGTGAAAGGGAATCTGAGAGAAGTATAGATAGAAGAAAATTCAATAATATAAAATATTAAGGTTGTATAGACTAAGCTGTGATGTTCTAAATTTTGACCATAATCAAAGAGAATTTTTGGGATATGCTTAAGCTATTAAGGAGAAGACAAAGTACTTCATAGTTTAGGCAATGAGTCATGAAAACCCCATGTTTGCTGCTCTTCTGGAAAAATAAAAAGCTAAACTCTGCACCATGGACAGGTTAACACAAAGTTCATTTGGCCAATATGCCCTCATTTGACTTACTTGATCACAAAGGATCCTCTGTGCTAAGATTTTTCTTCTACAAGTAACAATTGAGCATCTTCAAGCATTTCTCCAGCTATTTGTTCCTCACAAATACCCTCCCTCCCCAGCAGCGTTGCTGTGCTTTCCTGAGGGACAGAGACTTCTGACACTTGGGGAGCCTCTGAGTGTGTGAGAAAGATTACAAAGGAAATAGATTTCCTGATCATTTTTTTTCTTTAAGTTTTTAAATAAAGACGTCTTCTGTAATAGTTTGCTCCTAGGAGGAAAAAAGCAAGAGTAGAAGGCTTTAACTTTTGTCTTTGTTGCAGATCTGGCAGAGCACTGATGACAGCAAAGGGAAGGCACCCAGGAAAAATACTGGGTAGAAAACTTGAATTGTATCATGTCTACACTGTCAATTTTATTGTCATGAATGCAGGCCACTGAGGGGAAATCAGAAGCATGGAGCCAGATAAATAGTTTGTTTGTGTCATTGTCAAGTGGGGCGTCCATGGAGTTGAAATCTGGGCACTACGCTGGAGCAATTATCACAGAAGAATCCTGTTTTATTTTTATTTTCTGCAGGATAGGAGGATAGGCTTTCTCCATGCGTGATTTTCAGAGCTGTTAAATGAGTCACTGGGGTTTGGTGCAGTGCTGAAGATCCTTGATTAGTTCTTCTTCAATTCTGAATCCCAGTACTTGAGCTATTCTGATATATTTTATTTGTTAATTGCTCCTATCTTTTAAGTGTATGCTGTGCTATCCAATACTACAATTTTAAAAATTTAATGTAAAAACTAATTGTCATATTTTGCTTTTGATCAGCTATGATGCCAAAATAGTTTTCTTTGTAATTCTGACTCATTATAGCCTGATTCAGATGGAAAACTTTGCTGCTATTTATCACAGCCAAGATTTAAGCAAATAGTGCCTTTACCAGCACCACATGCTTAATATCAATTTTGAACATGTCTTTTCACTGCACTACATCCTGAATATCTCAAATCGTTAATCACTTTTTCCCCTGAATTCCTGTGCTAAATCCAGATTAGCGTTTTGTGGGTAATTACATGCAAAAGATCTTCTGATCTGATCCTGCTCTTATGGGTGACAGAGCAGAGATTCTGGAAAAAGCAAACAGGAGTCCACTAGGCTCTAGTATGTTCTGGTACAGCTACTACTTAGATATGCTTCTATTTAGAAAGGGCTTCTGTCCAAGCCTACATGCTTCGTGCTCTCCCAAGCTTAGAAGAAACAGGCAGGTTTCATCATGAGCTGAGGAAATAGTGTCAAGTGTCAAAACTCTGATGGGAAAAATAGAAAAGTTAAAATTCAACATAGTTTAAAAAATTATTTTATATTTTAAATAAAATTATTATATGATATAGTAACAATACATTCAGAAGTGAAAAGGAAAATCTTCCCCTTAAAAATTATTTTGAAATGGAGTGCTACATTGTATAAAATTTCTCTATTTCTCAGACACAAAAGAACAGTAATATTGATTCACTTTAGGAAATGATTTAACAAAAATTTTCAATTAATATTCTACCAGAACACTATTCTGTAAAAATTTTCAAAACCTAAAGTGAACATGCTGAGAAGCTCATAAAACATTCAGAATATTCTTTTCTTATCCTAAGAGGAACATCCAAAGTAAATTTTAATCCACCTGCAGAGCTTCTTGCATCAGCTCAGTCATAAAAAAATTCATAAGCACTATACCAATATTACTTTGACTCTTAAATCAGAGAGGATCCTACCCCAAAAGTGCTCAAAATATTTACAAATGTCCATGAAATATATTTCACTCTCTTGGTAGTTACTGTCAGAACCACCAGCAAAACCTCCACAAAAAGATGGAAACAAAATAAATTTTTAGAAACGTCTTCAGGCAAATTTGTAAATGTCTGTTCCTTAACATTTGAGAAGAAGATGAACCAAATGGAAAACATTTTATTTCCTCATGAAATGCATGTTAGCAGCAGAAGGTAACACAACCATGAATCTTAAAATGGCAGTATCAAGCCATGCCTAAAATAACAAATTTCTTTATCTGACACAATCAGAAAATGTACTAGATGAAGAGAATAGGATATATATGCAAGAACACTTCAAATTTCATCACCTCTAAATGGAGCTGATGACCTTTGGGAAGTTCTTTGATAATCATTCTGGAATGGATGAATGTGTATGGAAAAGTAAGGGAAAAAATAGTTGTAGAGACCAGCTGTAGATTCAATTTTGTACGTGTCTTTCAAAAATGCTGGTTTTATGGTCCAGGGGCAGCTTACTTCTTGAATGAAGCTCACATAATCGCCCCTTGCAAAACTGTTCTTGCGATTTGGTTGTTAACAGAGAACTCATGGGCACTGTTTACTCACATGGAATCTAGGAATGCTCAGAGTTCGCAGAAATTATTATACAGTACTTTAAAAAAAATGGGCAAAAAACTTCCGTGACACCATTGCAAGAACTGTTTGTACCTTTTACAATAAGATCTAATTGAAAACAATTCTCCCACTGATCAAAACAATAAACAAGAAATATGCCTTACTGCAACTTGGAAAACAGATTTAGAAACAAACAGAGTTGGAAGAAAAAAGTTTTGCTAAACCAAACAATTATCTAAAGCTCCGTGCAGTCTTATAAAGGATAAAAGATTACAGGGATGGTTATATACTAACAGCTATACTGTCTTACAACAATTTTTATGTAACTGTTTTTAGTGTGAGTTTAAGTTATTAGAGAAGGAAATAAGTTGCTAAGAAGAAACAAGTTACAAATATATTTCATACCATGGTTTTCTTAATGATATATTAAAAAAAATATAAAAAATACAAAAGTGCTTACTGGAGAGGATACTGCATTTCAATTGTAGGCAAAATGTTCCCTGTATGTAATACCCAGCTTTAATAAGTTTGTTGAGTTTTATGAATTATTTGATCAGTCCTTGAAGATGAGCATTGGAAAAAGAGGGGCATATATTGAAATATTATTTTCTATACTTATCAAGCTATACTCTTTGAAATTGTTTGTCCTCCAGTCCAGGGGACTTGTGAAACAAGTCTGCAAGAGACATAGTAAATTCCATATAACTATATTTTAGAGATAAACATGTCAAAAGGAATGTGCCTATTCCTTGTGGCATAGAAATGCTGCTTGCTTTTTAATATATGACATGTCCTGCTCTGGCAGTTTCTGAAAAAGCTTCTTAGTCCAAACTCACTCTGATGCAGCAGCTTTTAGATCCTAAGCTTACAATACAAAATATAGGCAGCTTTAAGGAAAACTGTGGTTTTTATGAACTGCAAGTAACAGTTCAATAATTCAGGTCCATTAGTCATTTACTCATATCTACTTTAGGTCCATCCAAGGCAGATTTATGAATACAGTTCATAACAAACAGTAGTCACTTTCCACTTCCTAAATCTGCTTAACATTTGTAAAAGTTGAAAAAATGCAAGTATATGCACTGAAGGGCTTGGAATCTTTATGTCTTTTATATAAATGTCAGAATTGCTAAAATGCATTTTAAAAGAAAGTATCTGTAACAGGGAGCATTACCAGATACTCTGTTTTCAAAAAAATATGAAGGCTTTTAATTATGAAAAAAAATGGTAGAAGAGAAGTGGGGGCTCTATTTTTTTCTTTTTTGTGGTTTTATTTGTTAAAGCGAACATTTCTAGGGCAGCATAAATTTATTGGCATTCCTAGAGCTTCTTGTGGTACTTACTGAATAAGGAAAAAATTTCAGAATTAAATTTGCTTGCATTGTACTATTTTCACTTTCGACCATTCAGCATTTTTGAGAAGTTTGAGACTCTCAGCCTGTAATTAGTGCAATGATAGTGATTAAAGGCAGTAACGATTAGTAAGGGTGACTTGTGGCCACTCAAGCAGTTAAAGTGGTCAATGGGTCTCCAGTCTGAACTCTGGTGTTTCAGTAGCTGGTGTGGAACTCCAAACGTCTGGGTGCAGAGTACAAAGGCAGCAAGATAACGCGGCTGGAAGGTATTAGTGAAGCTGACATCATGTCTCTTACAGCCAGACGTGTGGAGCAGCACTGTAGCACACATGCCAGACTTGAACAGCCTTTGGAAAGGTGCTGGTGTTCCACACTTGAAAGGAAAAATATCCTATTAATCATGGAACAATATTTCACGGGAAGAAAAAAAGACCCAGTACTAGGGTTTTATCAGAGTCCTCCAATTGCCAGCACCAGCAAACAATGGTTCCCCATGGCAGGAAACCACAGTCGGTTCCTGAGAATTCCCATCCTACTAGCCTGCAGATACAGGAGAAGATCTCAAATTTTGTTAGGTTTTAAAATATATGGAACAGAAAATCTACCACCTGAAGAAGGAGCTCTGCAGGCTTCTAAAATGCTTGTCATTGCAAAGGCTTCCTAATATCTCTGTCTTCTCCTTTCCAGGGTCTGGAAAGATTCCTACTCAGCTCAGACAGAATTTAGAGCATACTTTAAGCTTTTTCAAACAACTATGACAGCTGCTCTTATATGAGTAATTTCATAAATGCCTTTTTGGACTGTGATACAAAGGGACAGCCACTCTGGGCTTTATTTCATGTCCGGTGTAGCACTGACCTAAGTATGAATTAACCAGGAAAGGAAAAAGACTGAAAGGAAGCAGAGAAATTCTAGACTGAGGTTACAGTCATTCCCATAACCTGGTGATCTGGCTTACAAATAAAATTTAGAGTATTTCAGAATCACTAACAATCTTAAAATGCTTACGATTATATAGAACCAGGAGAATCATCAAGACCTCTACATTGATTTATTATGCTTGCTTCATGATTCTTTTATAAGTAAATGTCATATATGAATATTACAATACTTAATTTATATGCCAATTCTTATTAATTTCCCCACTGAAAATTGTGAATAAAACCAAGAGAACCTTTAATGCAATAAACAAAGCAGCATTTAATAGTTAACTCTGAAATAAAGCTAACACATTATACAAATAATGTACAAATAAAAGCTGAATTTTACCAGTAAAAATCCACATTAATTTCACTACTGCCAGTCAATCTTAATTTCTGAAAAACTGCAGACCAAGACTGCATTGGTACAAGTGCTGTTTTTATTGACTAGTAACTAAAAACATCAGAAATTTTAGTACTCCTATGCACTATTTCAGCTGCCAATCTACTAGGACTAATTGTAAAGAGAAGACCACTGGAGGAAGATGGATTTTTTAATGAATTATTAAGGTAATATGATAAAAATAGATATTGCATTTCTTAAGGAACTCCTGGGAGTGTGCCACAATCCAGGTCAACTTTTAGGCAGAATGAAGATATAAAACAGCTTACAAAAAGAAGTGTGGAGAAAGGACTAACATAACATGACATTATGGTGTAATGGCTATTGCATAGTTTCCTATGTGCTACTGATCCATAATTTTATTTTATTTCATTTCATTCACTTATAAAGATCAATAAGACAGGAAAAAGTCTAGGAATAAGGGACCCTCCAGTTCTACTTCTGTTACTTTGTCACTGATTTTTCCATGCTACAGTTTCTTCCCCCTATGTCACTACTATTGATTACAGTGTACGGTATTGTATTGTGAAATTTAGAATCAGAGTGAATCTTAAAAAAAAAAAAAAAGTTTAGTTTTTGATATATTTTCAAAAACACTCAGTTGATCACAGAAACCCACTTGCTGCAGGGTACTTCTGAAGGGTTGATTGATGGGACTGGATTTGATTTAAACCCAATGCTCATGGGTGAGTGACAAGAATGGTTTCTCATGATTTTTACGATGGTTTTCTGGAAGCCCTGGAAAGTAGTGATTAGTAACCATAAAACTAGCTTGGACTGATGAACTGCAAAATGAAGCCTCTTCTGTAATCCTTTCTTTGCATCTCCTTATTCAGTTTGCTTTTAAATCAGTGTGAAGAAAATCACTGTATAATAACAAATTGCCAAATCAGCAGTGGACTGATGAAAAAAAAGCCAGCATGTAAGGCAAAGAGATGTGTGCTTTAGGAGGGTTCTTTAAAGCTGCAGCTACATTTTTGCAAAGTTGCTTACCAGGAGAAGTATTTTACTCTACCTCAGTTCCTCCTCCCTCACAATCACCAGCTGGCTCACAGCTGGGGGATGCGCTGCGGTGAAAAAGGTTTTGAGCGACGTTGGATGAAAACGTGTGCCAGCCTCATCGTAAAAGCTTATGTTAACCAACAGCCTCTCTGCTCTTTTAACAGAAGTGTCTGTTCTATGCCTCCTGTCTGGGAGCTGACAAGCAGCTCCTGATTGCCAGGCATCTGTTACTGGCATGAATGGACAGTGAAAACCCACTATCCAGCTCTGGTTTTAGAGATGGTTGGCTCCTGCATTTATGGAGAGCAGCTCTGCTTCGAATAAAAAATGATTTAGAAAAATTTACTGTCTCAGATCTCTTCTTCACAGGATGGGCTGGCTGCTTTGAAAGGGAAATATCTCCAAGAGTGATATGACTCTCACAGTGGCTGTGAGGACTTGAATGCAAGATTTATGCTTAAATATATAGTCTGCAAATCGAGGCTAGGCTTGCAATACAGAGAAAGTACAAGGGAAATATATTTTCCCTTCTGAAAAACCAGTCAAGCAGAGATGCCAGGGGTGGGGCTGCAGCTCAATGAAGAGGAAGCCAGTGAAGGTAGGGGATGTTTGGCAGGATCTGCCACATTTGCTCACCCTGTCCTGTGCATGTTCAGCTGGGGCCAGAAACAAAGACTACTTTGTGGTCAGCAGGCTGCTGGACCAAAGGTTTCTTTATTGCAGAAACAAGTCCCAAGGCATGCTGATCATGGCAACATCTACATAAAAGTTACCTTTTGCATACGTAGACACTTTTGGGCAAAATTTTGTCCAGTTTCTAATAGGGTGGCAAGCAATAAGGCAAAAATAAGGCTGCTGAAGAGCCTTATGAGCTGTGAGAGTAACTTAACATTCTTGTCAATAGGATAACTTCAGAAATCAATGAAATTCCTTTGGCTGCCTTTGCTGCACATCCAACAAGGCCAGCAAGTCCTCATCTCCTCTGTCTGCTTTGGAGTGGCTGAGGTACTGAGTTGCTTAGTGCCAGCTGGATCTGCCACTGAATGTCCATAGTCTCTGCCTACCTCAGTCAGGACAGTAAATAAAGCTTTGCAAGGAAGAATTGACCTGAAATCCTCTACTGCTGCTGTGTGAGGACACAGCAGTTCACATATGTGAATCATCGTTCAAAAGCAGTCCATATTCTTCTGTCCTATTTCTATGTTCACACACAAAAATGTGTGTGTATGTATTTATTAATTTGTCATAAACAGTAAGGTTTAAGAGCGTGAATAAAAGAAAATAAATAAAAGCATTTACATTTTAAATGACTATCTGAGGAAATTCCGAAGTTATGACAAATGGTTTCCAAACAAATACTTAGGGGAATGAGTATTACATGTTATAAAGCAATTGCATTACATGCCATAGTCCATGTCCAGGAGGGGACATTGTGAATGCATCTCAAGAGAGACTGGAATTAGTTATTAATAGTAGTATTATTACTTATAAGTAGCAATTATGTTTGACGCAAAGGTGAGTAAAGATCATGTCACAAATTGAGCTACATCTCCTGGAGCAAGACAGAATGCTGCTATTTTTTTCAGTTTGATGATCAGCGATAAAGAAACCCCACCAAGTTATCAGAGGTAAAGCTGAGGGACCAAAGGTTCTGGAGGAAGCAGAAAGCAGAGTTTTGTCACACTGGCAAATACTTAACTCTAACCTGCTTAAGAGATTTAGACCCTCAGCAAATATAAATGAGAGTGATCATACCAGCACCATTGACTTTCAGTTGAACTTGATCTTCATGACACACAGCATTTCTCTTTGCATACATTCAGTCATTAGGTAACTCACACTGTGAGATAAAGTATAATACAAGATTGTGCTATGAAATGCAAATTTCTGGACTTGTGGTATCTTCATCCTCAAACAAAAATCAGTCTCAAGAATGTTTCACCAGTAGGAGTCATATAGCAGTACAGGAATTCTGGAACAGGATAAAATTATTGATCAGAAAAATCTGAATGGTAAAGCACAATACTTACATTTTTCTGGCCTTGTAAACAAAAAACCCTGATTGCCTGTGTAGTGTTCTGTAAAAAAGAGAAATAAATAAATGAAAACCCACATGCTGGCAAGCTGAATGAGCTATTACCAGAAGATGGCAGTGATGTCTTTTTGCAGCTGTAGTCGCCATGCCATTTACAAGAATACCCTAATTGCTGTACAGTTATATCATAGTAAAAAAGGGACATTGGTATAGTCAAAACAATTACCTCCTGGTGTCTTTATCGGTCTATCTAATGTGGTACAATTTTTCAGTAATTTTTAGTTCAGTTTTCTTTTATGTTTAGACTATGGTTGTTTTGGAAATCAGCCAAGCTCTAACAATATGTATAATATTTTAGCTGTAGCATTAACGACAGTTTGACACACCTTAAGTTCAATTATTATTAGAAGAATCTCATTGGAAGCCATTTTCCAATCACTCACTAGATCTATGCAACCCTTATTTGCTTCAGCTTTTTGCTTATTTAAAGGTTCTTTGAAATAATAGCAGAAAATGAAGCAAGGGCAAATTTATTATAAACAAGAAAATTTATTTTATTGTATCCACCTCATAGCTTTCTGTGTAAGTTCCAAGATGCTAGACCACAGTGTGTTACATTTGAGGGGAATTCCCTAATCTCAGCAGAATTATGCTACGCTTGCAAAATGCCTTTAATCTCATGTAGCAATGAGAGCCTGACAGTCATTCTCTATCCTGGATAATGCAAGGAGCTATATAAAGAGAAAATCAGGGCTTCTGCTTTTAATTTCATAGGTCACAGAATTATACCATCCCAAACTAGACAAATGAGTGATTTGTGGAAGATATGTGATGCCTTTTGCCATAAAGCCTGTCACCCCTACACACTTCATTGTCTCATCAAAAATGAGTGTGTCTGCTCCTGCCGGTGCTGCCATGATCCAAAAGCCATTCAGATCAAAGGTGCTGCTGCTTATCAACAATTCAGCAATAATAATATCATCTGCCCATTTAATTTTTTTTGAAAGATAAAGGCTTTTAATTTTAATTGTACCATGAGCTTAAACACTGTTATTGGCAATAATACTGCCTTAAATGCTTTTTTCTTTGCCAGTTACAGATTCTCTAAGCTCCTTACTGCCATGTAAATGTGAAAAACTCGAACCTTAGCAATGGATTGGAACCACTGATTCTCCTAAAGTCCCCTAAGCAAACTGAACACTGAGCTGCCATGTCAAGCCTGTTAAGTCATTTGAAGGAATTTGGGAAGTCAGCACACTGGGGTAATTTCCTGGCAATTCATCTATAATGTCTACTGCCTGTTCCAATTTTTGACACATAGATATATTATACTCAACTGTGACCAGCCTGCATAAACCGTAAACTCTCTTGAAAATATAGAATGTGAAGAAGTAGGCTTTCATAGTACTTTTAGAAAGGTAGATAAATCATATCAAACTTAAAATAACAGATGACCAGCTTTTAAACGGCTGAATACCTATGTATATTTTTTATCTAAGAATGGAATGTAAAATATGTCAATAATGTAACTGGATTAATATTTACAATTATTTCAGAGTGCTTGCCAAACACCTAAGTACCTGAAGCAATACATGACTCAGTTTCATGTTTACCTAACACATGCTTCACCCATTTATTTACAGAAAATGACTTTATTTCTTTCTAAAGTGTGTTTGATTTTACTTGAATTTGTGGATCACTTGTGGGTGTCTTATTCCTGTACATCTTCAAAGCCAGGTTGGATGGGATTTTGAACAACCTGGTCTAGTGGAAGGTGTTCCATGGCTCCCTGGCCATGGCATGGAAAAAGATGATCTTTAAGGTCCCTTCCAGTCCAAACAAATCTTTGAATCTGTGATTCTATGAATTTAGCAGGTTACTGGTGCATATTACTAAATTATGCCACTTTATGGAAAGGATAGATATGTCCAATAGATATATTGATGGGGTTTTATAATAAAAGGGAATGGGAAGCTTTTAAAAGATCAAATGTATTTAATGCAGAGATGTAGGTCAGCTGAAATTTAAAGTTCATGAAGTACTCCGAAGGCTTTTGAATACATCCCAGTAGGAAATCTGTCAGTAGGACTTCAGGTCCTTGCCATGTGTTTCTTATCAAATTGTAATGCTGAACCCCAGAACCCTTACATCTTTTTCCTTTCATTGTTGTCTGAAGACGTGAAGTTCTGTTGGGCTCTTCATCACCAAATGACAGGCATAACTCATGCCCAAAGAAATGAATAATTATAGGTTTTGATACACTACATTGTGAATTTAAAAAAAATCATTGTGGATATTTTGTTTTTAAAGGTTAACAGAATAGTTCAGTGGATGAAAGAAAGCTGTTTTAGAAAACTACTTATGTTCACTGTATTTGAAAAATGAAGCATTTCTTTTACAAATGGATTACAGTCTTCCTCAGCCTATTGAAACCAGTATTTTTTTACCATAACTAAGGGGTTTTTTCAGATCCCACTTCAAGATCTTTTTCTTCCATCATAGTACAACGTTGAGTGAAACCACACAGATTGCCATCACACAGCCCAAATTCTGGTAATAAAATCTGAAGAACTGTTTCCTTTTTATGCTCTCACTCCTTCAATTTTTCAATGATGTACAAACTTTAGAATATTCCAGTTCCTGGATAGAAAAGATATATTCTAGATTTTGTATTTTTTTTTTAATGGAAAAAAAAAAAGAAAAAAAAATCAATATTCTACTGAAAACAAACATGTACTTATATCTCTTGTCCACTGAGATACCCAGAACACCTCATTCTGGATAATGGTTTTAATTGTAATTTCTTTCCTTTTTTATAAGCCCATACTCATACCAATCTCCTTGCAACTGTCAGTGATGTAACTTAAAAGAAATATTTTGGTTGTTATGTATTAACTAAAATCAGATCAAAATACTCTCTGGTTAGGATTATTTATACCAGTTTCTACTGTGACTTTGTCTATTAAAACAATCAAAGTTCACTCTCTAATGACAGAAGAATTGGATTGCACAGCAAATAAAAAATTGGCAGAGAAAAACATCTGAGCTGTAGGCTATAAAGGAAAAAGAAACATAGAAAAGGTCTCTGTTAAAAAGAAAAGCAATGACTGAAAGATCATTTCTACATTCTGGAGACCTCTTGAAAAAGGGTGACCCTGGTAACTGGGCAGACAAAGAACACATTATTAGTGAGCATTAAATTCAGGACTTCAGCCGAGGGACAGATATTAGAAAATGAATAAAGCAATCTCTTTCTATCTCAAAACTGTGGAAATATAATGGCAAAATTAATTAAGAGGAACCATACAATCATGTAGTACGATCTTGTCAATTCACAAGCTAAGAAAGGTTGTGTAGGGTCAACATTTGGATGCAAACCTCTCTTAGGAACAACCAGATCAACAAAATCCAAGCTGCTTAGACTAAAGACCCAACACATCATTCAATAGTATCAAAGGGCTGACATCCTCTTTTTGGACAGATTCCATTATATTTTCTTTAGGTAGCTTAAATGCAGAGCAGAGAGTTGAAAGCCTAAGTCAAGTTTTCTAGTGGAAATTCATGTGCACTGCAGGAAAATAATTACTTCTTATAGTATGAAAAGGTGTAAAGAAAGAATAACAGTCAAAATATGAAAATGAGAAATTCTTGGTAGTGAATGAACATTTCAAAAATCAACTGCGGGGCCTCAAAAGGTGGTACAAGCTTTTCAATGTGAGACTGGTTTGCATTAAAAAAATAGCTTAAAAACACAAATAATTATAAAATTTAGATTTTGAAAAAAATAATTAGGATAGAACTATGGAGACTTATGTTTGGTTAAAATTTCTCTCTCTTAAATTAACCTCTAAAATCTTTAAATTTGTTTTCTATATTCCTCAATTACCAATGGGACTAGAAAGAAACACTTCTAGAGGGAGAATCTGTTAGCATTGTTAGAAACAGCCTGTGGACCTACCTTCCAGATGTGCCTGTTTTTCCACAGAGTTTTGAAGAAGCTTAAGATGTTTTGATGATTAATGTGGAAATGTAACCCATCCTCATTATCCCTACACTCCTTTCACTCTCTGAAAATATGAATGATCACAGGATCATTTCACAGGAGCTCTGAGTTCAATAGGGAAGCTATAGGTGGTTTATAGTCCAAACTCTGTTAATACCCATGGAAATGTATTTACTGAGGTGGTTTTGTGAGTTCAGTACAGCACATCGCTTTGTCTGGACAAGAGCATGAGTAAGGCTGTGCAACTGTATCTACTACAATAGGAACCTGGAAGGAATTTTAGAATAGCAAAACTTAATCATGTTTTTCATATTCATATTTTAATACAGTCCAGAAAGTCAGATTACATGCACAAAATACCTCAAATGTCTCTTTCTAAAGCAGTTGTTGGTCTGTCATTATAACTTTCATTTGGGAGGAATCTTTTGTGTGGTAGCTTTCACTATCACAGTAGTGATCCAAATGCTGCAGTCACTATAATGATTTGAAAGAGCAAGTATTGTAACATTTCAGTCAGCTTCCTAAAAGGCGTTACTTCTTTCTGCAAACCTTGTTTTAGTTATACCTTTTGACTTGGAAAACACTGACCATGGCATGGAGAATAATAGTAAAGGCAGGGTATTTTTGACTGAGTCCACTGCTTAGTTTAATGAGGAAGACTGTCATTGTCTGAATTGTTACAAATCACTTTGACAGCTAATGAAAAAATGGAGGAAAATTTCACTTGGTGCCTCTTCAGTTCCCTCTCTGATGCTTTTTAACCAGAGTTACAATAGTATCCCGTTTCCCTGACCTGTATAAAGAATGTGGGCTCAGTTACTTTTTCGTTTTAAAAGTCAGAGATTCCAGCTGGTAACAGCAGCTTTTCTTTCTGCCCTTTGAAGCACAGATAACAGATGATATTAGATTTACAAAAAGCCCAGCAACATTTATTAAATTTTAGAAGCCTTCCGTCTAAACACACAATATCCTTTAAAAACTTGATCTAAGGGGGATTATGAAAGATAGAGTGCAGTAAGAGAAGAGAGACTGCTGCCTGGTGTAGTTCAGAAGCAATAGAGAGCACACCACAGTGTATTTTCTTCATGTGATTTTCATTTGCTGCTTTGTTAGTCATTTTTAGGTATGGTGTTCAGTTTGAAACTGAGAACAATGCTAATCTGAGAAGATACATGCATCTGATAGAATTGATCTATCAACTTGTGGTATTCTCTAACTTGGCATCCCAGCTCTAGTGGGGGTGAGATTTTTCCTTTTCTGCAAGAGATGATGAGGAACACACAGACAATCACTTCGAGGGGCTGGAAGAACAGTCTCTTCTGAACAGGCAGACCAACACATTCTTACAGAGAAAATTCAATGCTAATATTTCTTTTCTAATTTATACACATAACTCAGATTTTAAAAATCTCTTCACTTTTCAGTGGGGTACAGGTACAAAAACAAAAATACATTTGCATTGATGATATACGGTAGGAATAATGCTCAGGTGGGTACTGTTCCTCTAGTGAGATTAAGGACTAGCAATGATTAGCAACACAGACCTCTACTAATGAATTCTCTCAATTTATATGATAATAATAGTAAAATAATTAGAGTAAGTTTGAATCATCACATCCTACTTCAAACAGGGAGAACATACAAACAGGCACAGTATTTACAGAGACCTAAGAAGGTCAAAGAAGATTTTCTGCTATTCAATTCCAACTCCTCAGGGAACTTTTTGCTTTTGCAGCAGAAAGATTAGGAAGCTGAAGCCAAAGCTATGTGAGGTCAAGGAAGATGTGGGATGGGCATTCCGTCCCGGCTCTTCTCACGCAGAATAAACACACAAAAGTGTGTGGGCAGGAAATGGAAGAAAGTGCTCCTCTCATACCATCACCCAAACACTTACAAATATGTCGTTGCAGTGCGCGTCCGACCGCCGGTGATCTGGGACCCGGCCAGCAGCGAAACGGCCGGAGAGGGGCCGGCAACAACACCCGGGGGATCCGCGGGGCGCGCAGGGAAACCCTCCGGCCTCGGGAGCTCCACGGAAGGGACGGGTACAACTGAAGGGCCAAAATGAAGATGTTTATTAAATAAATAAAAGGGCACATATAAGGGTCCCAACCAAAACATTAAAGGGCTGCTTCAGAAGACCCAGAGCTGGTGTCGACACAGATATATATATTTCTCATGGAAAGTTCTAGAAGCCTTCTGGCCAATCATGGGCTCTTGATCTGCATGGCCACTCCCAATCAGTCCCAGAGTCCTTTGCTCTTCACAGTCAGGTCACCATAACTCTGGATGTTAACAGTTGTGGCTTCTTTTAGAAGTTTGATGTTACATGTCCATTGTGTGGCTTTGTTCCCAGTTCTTGCCTTGTTTCCTGCAGAGCAAGCTCTCACAAGAAATGACAGAATGCTTGTATTTTGTTAGATCATTAGATGTTGAAGTTGTGATTTGTTTCAACTTATACCCAAGATTTATCAGACCCAAGGATGACTTGTTCCATAATTAAATTTCTTGAGAAATAATATGTAATGTGAGAAGTCCAACTTCCAAGATTCAAGAATTCAGGGTGAAACTTTATTTTGAGAAAGGAGAGAATGTAATCAAAGGTCTCTCCAAAATCAAACAACAATTCATACATGAAGTGATACAAAATATGTCTGCTCTGCTTGAAAGGTTTGGAGTTTTCTTGGTTTTTTGTGTTTTGTTTTTGTGTTTTGTTTAGGGGGGTATTGAGTAGGTGTGGGTTTCTTTGTTTTGTTTTGTTTTTGTTAGAAAGAATATTTTTAAAATCTTACAGTCAGGTGTACTTTCATGGAAGCATAACATTTCATTATATAAACTGCATTTAGCCTAAAAAAATAGAAAGAAAAAGGAAAAAAAATGCCTATGGTGAAAAATGTGTACACACTCTTTTATTAATAGCATTTACTAAGACAGCAGTTGCAAGTTAATTGACTGATGTAAAATTCCTGGTGAATACAACTTTCAAAACACTCCAGTTTCAGATGAACCAGATGTCTGGTACATATGTGGAATTCCCTATGTGACCTGTTTATAAAATACTTGACACCAACAAAGCCGTAGGAAAATATGTGAGTATAGAACATTCACTACTAGTGACTCTTATACTACATGTGTTCATCTTTAGGGAAATAGCTGTAACTCATGTCTTTTGCTTCATCTCTGTTTTTCCAGTCAGTAAAGTGAGAATATCTAGAAATTTTCTGTGTGAAGTTCTGTCCTTGGGCAACTATAATTTTAGTTTCTGGCCAGCTGTTGGACTAAGGGGGAACATTTTTTTTTTTTCCATGGAAATACATCTTCACCTTCTAATTCAGCCTCATTTCAATAGAAATTTGAATGGTACATTAAGTTCTTGGTTGAACAGTGGAATATCTGCCAATATGTCATGTCAAAAGATCAAACTCAGCACAGCAGAGAGGGTAGTGAGCAATACATAACAGCCCAGTCACAGCATGTTAAAGTTTGATGTACGCAAGACTACTCCGCATTCAGGTTTCCTTTTGCTAATATTTTTTGAGATTATCAGTGACATGAGCTTTGTGCTCTGTAGTCTACAATTAATGTCAGGGTTTCAGGGAGTCACCTGGATGGACGGTTACTGCATTTACAGCAGCTTTAGATGTGTGAATGACTGACCACTGGTAACAAATCTGTTTTACGCTTTTCACCAGCTGTGCTTCACCCATTGGTCACAGATCAGCATGGGCAATTAGACATGGAGCTGTAAGACTCACTGATTCATTTTCTCACAACTCCCATTTGTACTCTCTTCCTGCTTTGAAAGTAAACTTCCTTTAATGTAGTTTATAGGAAATCTGGCATCTTTTGCGTGAAATCCTCAACTTTCAATACCTGCAAAGGACTGCAACATTCCTGAACATTAATAACTGCTAGTATTGCACTGCATGGCAGCTTTTTTTAGCATTAAAGTTCTTTGAACTTTAAAGTTTCTAAACCTGAGTTTCAAAAAACAAATCAAGTGCAAAGTATGAATCTACATGAAATTTTCTTGGATGTCCTACTTTTCTCGGTACAGTCAACACAGCTGTTCCATTCCGACAGTCTAGAATTGCACAAAGACTTTTTCCAAAGCAGGTGTCCATTTTGTCTTGTAACTAAACAAACCCTAAAAATAGAATGCAAGCAGAACAAAAAGCTTTGCATTTTCCTCTTTTAAATCTTTTCTGCAGAAAGTTGTGATCGGGTTCCTTTGCATTATGCTGCATACCTTCTTCTAACAGCCATGATCATTGATACTAAAAATAACAGCACACAGCATGAATATTAACCCACATCATTATCCTACATATAAGAGTTTGTAGTTACATATTACATCTACCCAGAATTTTTGTATTTATGGAAAATTGTATATAACTTTAGAAATGCATAGCCGCATTATCAATCTGAGAGCTGGGTAGTTAGCTCACAAGAAATAATGTAGAACTGAACTACAGCATGTTTTACTGCAACCAGTGCAATTTTTCTGGGTGAATTTTTTTAATAATTCACCAGATCATATATGCCATCGAGATGTATTTCATGTACTGACCCGTGAAGTGGAAGCTACAGCTAATACATCATGACCTGTTATCTAAATTAGATATTCTTCAGGTTTTGTTAACTGCTTTGGTTGTCAAAGTTTAACATAAAACTGCAGCTTTCAGTTAAGAAATTATGTGGCAAATGAATCATAGAAATTGAAAGATTAAAGCATTACTTTTTAAAGCATTCTGAATTTTCTAGGATTTTGAGCATAAAAAGGGAATATTTCTTCAGTAAAATGTCCCTTTTCCCCCCAGCTTTGTTCATTTGCTTTCTTATCCTTATAACCCTTTTCCTTATGCACATGGAGCATCGCTGTAGTAGGCTACACATATGGGCTTGCCTCCTACTGCATCAGCCTCTTCTGTCTGGCCTACTCCTTCACAAAACTATTTCTGCAGAAAATGACACTCAGTGTATCACACTGCAGATCCTTGGTTTCCTCAGTCTCATACACTGCACCTTCTTTCTGTCAATAATATTCCAGCTTCCAACCACAAATATCGAAATACAAAATATCAACCCTATCTTTATGGAAACCCTTATACAAAGAGACACAAATGTAGAATAATTTAATCAGTGTTAGGAAGCGTGCTCATGAATATATTTTTTCCCTGTTCAACCACCTCTTCCAGCAATGTCTGAATAAGATTAAGAAAATAACATATGTAAGTTGCTTACCAAAAAGCATTTTATATCTGTCGTTTTATGTAATATAAACATAAGTGGAGCATTGGAGAAAATTTCCTGAGGTGCAGATTGATACTGAAATAGTTTCCCAGTGAAAATTGAATAGGAAGCCTTAAGACACTTAAAGCTAAACAAGATAAAATAAAAGACTGCAGGGGAAAACATTGCAGTGATAGAGAGCGAGAATATGTTTAATAGGTCTTTTTCCATCTCTCACCTCTGTGCTTTCATGGTTATTTTTCTCTGCCTGAAAATTTTGAAAAGGCTTCTTTTTGATAAACAGAATGATTCTGTTCTCTAAAGCTATATGATTTTAGATGATGGTAACTAACTCAAGAGCTTTGAGTTAGTGCTCTTGAGGCAACACTTGAATGATGATAGAACAAAATGGAGCAGCAATTAAATACAATTTAAGGATAATCACAGAAAATGTGATTTTAATTTAAAATACACTGATGCCACTCTTCCAAAGCCATATAAATTCTGAATAACACTAAACATGATCTGCTAAGCTCATTTATTATAAATAACAATTAAATCAAACTAAGCATATATTTCTGACTTCTCTGTGTGTTGGCCCTTCTGTTCAAACTTGGGGAGATGAAAATTTTGTTCTGTATTTGAACAACTCCTGATACAACTGAGTTTTATTCCATCACTCAGTGTTATGACTACAAATCCATAAGAAGTAAGAGTCTAACCTACCTTGCTCATAGCATATTTAGCAAAGCCAGGGACACTTAAAACATTTGTTTTCTATAAAAAGAAAATAGATATCTATCTACAAGTGTAGGGATAATACACATGAAACATTGCCCTTAAGAAGAGACAGAACTCCCATTTATTTATTTATGGATAAGAAATTGGAAGACCTAATATGAATTAATGAAATTATTAATAAGTTTTAGGACTTTGTAATTCTCCTATGGAAGTCTTGTCACACTACATAAAGTTAAAAGCAGAGAGACAATCAGTACTGCAGAACAATAATTATACTAAAAAGCTCCATTCTTTTCCTTATCTTTATCTCTATTCAAAAAACTGTACTAATTTAAATAAGCTGATATAAGTGTAGTCAAATCCATAAAAACTCAGCACTTGTAGCAGTCGAATCCTTTTCCAAGTTATTTAGGCAAAGGTGTAACTGGTTCACATGTACAATTCACTGTACAATTAGTTTCACTTCTCTAGGATTGACAGGGTTTGAAATACAACCTCTAAGAGCCATCATCTCCATTTAAGAAAAGGTGCTGTTTTCTGAGGTCACAAACACTGGATATATTCAATGAGCTTTAACTAACAGGAATAAAAATAGGTTGAAGTGAAATGATTTGAAATGTACTGATGTTCAAAAGACAATTAATTATTCTGCAAAGAGTAGAGGAGCAAAAGAAAAAAAAAGAAAAAGGGGTGAGAAACTAAAAAAATGATTGAAGGTAAACAGCAAAAAGGGCCAAGAGGGGCATCTTTGCCAGCACAAGGACAATGAGAAAGGCCTTTGAAATGTAAGAAGGCTAAAAAGTATTAGAGAAAATGGGTTTAGTAATACACTGGGGGAAAGAAATTAATTACAACTCCAGAAGACTTGTGATAATGGCTTTTTTCTGTTAACTTGTCTATACCAGGAGAATAATTTAGAAACAAAATGAGGATAATTTGATAAACTATTAAATTATATTTTTAATTACTGAATTTAGTTTACCTTAGGATGTTAGGATAAATTAGTGTGAAGTCCTTGACTGCAGTAAAATTGCACTGGTATCTGTCAGCTGACAGCTTGGTGACTGGTACACAGTTTTCCAAATATTCTAACCTTAATAAAATACTTCTCATTGCTTGATATCTCTCTCTGTGATTTCCTTGTGAAGTTAGAGGATCTAACTTGTTCTGTAATTCTGTAAAGACAGATGGCTACAGCTGTTCTGACTTGAGTTCTGATATGTTTTCTTACTTCTGTACCTCTTTTGGATAATTCTTTTACTGATTTGAACTGAATTTATCCTGTCCATCTAAGCATTTTATACAAATTGAATAATTAAATGTATGAGGATACATTAAAAGCGAAAGTCCAACAGAAAACATGATCTTTGATTTTTTTTGTTTCATCCTTGATGGGTCGAAAACTTCATGAGAATGTAATTTGAGGTGTGTTTTCCTTTCACTTTTATTAGTTTAGACAAATACTTGCTCTTAATTCATGATATGCAGCACTTACTATAAAGTATGCAGTAGCCTTCTGCCTAAAAATGAAAACACTGTAAATGATGTGTTGTCCATCATATTTAGAATTATAACTACAAGACAAATTGCAAAAGATGCATACCTTTGTTTTGGTGTACACACCAAGTCATCAACTAAGTCAACACAGTGATTTGTATGAAAGGAAAGTGAGATGAACATTTAAGTCATGCAGTGGTCTATGAGGTGTGAGGAACCTCATGCCAGCCTTTCCAATATCCCTGGCAAACCCTTTACCTGTATATCTTGGATTTTAAAACATCTAGTTCTTTGAAATATGGAAAGAACATACATCTTGGTACTGAAATTTTAGATATTTCAGGTGGACCATTCATATATTTTTTTACCAAAGTTTCCAATATTGCATGAATAAGTCTACAAAGGCACTTTTCATGATCAGTGGAGAACAATGGGATACTTTTCCACATTGACTCATTTATCTGAGATAAATATTATCTGATGCAGTTATCTGAGACAGATCTGATGTGTCAATCCCAAATGCCTATTTTTTTTCAATGACCATTCAGAGGTCCAAGGCTGTCTATTACAGATTTTGAAATATACCATTTAGAAATCAAAAATTAAAGATGAATTCTATGGCACAAGATTTGTCTTGAAAGGCTTCTTCACAGATGTAAGTTTAAGCTGCACCTGCTCACCTACACAGGGCATTTGACCACAGGTCAGCTACTCTGTGCTTTTGCATGGATGATGCCCCTCCTTTCAGCAACTGGGGGGGAAATGGGATTCTTAACAGAAGTAGAATCCAGTAAGTAATGCTCAGTTAGTGTCAAATAATTATCACTTAGTAGTCTCTCAAAAGGAGATTTTAAGTAGGTAGTGCAGTTATTACCAAACAAAATCTGTTGAATATAACTGCAATTCCTCAATGGTAGAACTCCTGTAAAACAGGGCCATCGAGAATGTTATAAAAAGTTAAATATCTTTCCTTCCCACCCTGCTGTAATGCTGTCTGTACTGAAGCAATGGAACTCTGACAGTAATTGCACAATATGTTACTGTATTAATGGTACCCTGAATAAGGGTGATTACATTTTTTAAAGTCTTTAAAATAGCATATTTTCCTGATAATCTCTGATAATAGTTTTGCTTTGCCATCTGTCTAGCTAACTCCTGATTCTTTGTTAAAGAAGATGCAGATGGCATCAGAATCCAGGATATCTACAAAGATTTGCATGAGCAGAACAAGCAGCACATGGATAAGGTTACCACTGAGTGGATTTGCATACCAAATAGAAAAACAAAATAGGAAAAAACAGGAGGCTGCACTGTGTATCTGGTATATGCCGTGATCACACCAGGCTATAGCGTTTCATGTACTACTAGGGCACGTATATTACATCAAATATTAAATGCTTGTAGAAACAACAGAAGGTACTGAAAGATACCTTTGTTTCCTGGAGCTCTTTAGACGCCCTAAGGGGTTAGAAGAACACTGGAAATCTGTTACACAGTTAACACTATCAGAAAACAGAGTTAATACAGTCTTATAAGAAATGCATTATATTTACAGGATTTTACCCAATAGGACTTCAAGCTTTTACAGCTTTTGAAAATTAATGTTGTTACATGAATGGAAACTGTAATAATCTAATAAATAACAATTAATTAAATAAATACTTCAGTCTATTTGATTAGTTCCATTACATAGCTACATACAATCTAAGAACACTATTTCATGCTAATGCTTTCTGACTATTTTTCTCATTTAAATTTAAAAATAAATTGGATCTTTTGATATTCCTTAGAATTATAGACTTCTATGGTAATGCTACAGAAGACCACACTTCCATTCTCCTGAGAAAGAAGAAATTATTTCTGTCCCAGAATGAAACAAAAAAAGCCAAAAAAACCCCCTCCACATCAGTACATCAAAATGTATTATTTTATAAATAATAGATTTACTGTCTAAACTAGTCCTACTCAAGAGAAAATTAAGAATTTTTAAGAGATCTGTGTTCTGACCAGATGTTTCTGTTTTCCAGGATACTTTGTGGCTGGAGCTGCCTGTGCTGTTCAATGACAAGAAGAAAAATACCACTAGGAGACATTGTCTTAAACCACTGACAGCCCTTGAGAATTCTGTTGCTAAAGGTTTTAATTTTCCTTCTACTGCTAGTATTGTACTAAAGAACTTGCTCACCAAGGGATATTTATATTGTCTTTTTTACTTTCATAGAACAGATGATTAATTTATAATTATGCTGGGTGGCATTTTCTGATTTTTACTTAGGTCTTCCACTGAGGTGGCAGGATCTGTCAGTATTTGTAGCCTGGTGGATTTCTGTGCACCTGTCAGTAAGATCCAAAATTTGCCCTAATTGCTTAGAACAGGTTCTGGAGAGGTGTTTTTGCCTAATACTCAAGATTTTCACTTAACTGATAATGTCTCATTCCCATAACCTGGTTCCAAATAAATGAAGCCTACACTTTTTGACCTTTTTACATTTATTTTCCCTTTTATTTTATTGTACCTGTACACTCAAGTCCAGTGCTGCATCCATCCCACAAGAATTGTCTCTTCATGTTTAATAGTCATGAAACATTAAAATCTTGTCATAGTTTACGTATGGTATTCCGATTTATTGTTCCTGCTGAAACATCCGAGACTACTCACTGCTCACTCACTTCCCTGCCTTGTTGCAGGGTGAAGAGGAGAACTGGAGGAACAAAAAAGTAAAGGACAGGGGTTGAAATAAGAGCAATTTACCAGAAACAGCAATGAGATAAGAAAACAGTGATGATACCAGTGCTAGTAAGAGAGTGTCTAAGGCAGGTGAATGATTCACAGGCGATTGCTCACCCAGCAGGACCACATCCCCCAGCAAACTGGAAAGAACAGCCCCCTTACACCCCCCTGGGCATGGTGTGAGGAGATATTAATAACCCCAAGGTCCTGGCTGTGCCCTATCTGGGTGCTGCAAAAACTAGCCCAGAATCAGATCAGGTATCTCCCCCATGCCTGAGTTACTGGTGGCACTACCATCCCAACAGAGTGTACAACCACAAATCTACCACCTGTGTTGAGGCAAGTCAACCAGTTTCATGTGAATATTGACTGTTTATCCCTTCTCAACTGCTTTTCAACCTTCTTTTCCTCTGCATTGATCCACGCCAGCATTTGAATCAATCGCATCTTTTAGCTGGACAGAAGTGCATGGTTCTATTTGCTGCATTTTCACCAGAGCCCTTTAACATCTTCATAATGATGCTATGGTACAGCTTGCAAAGCAGCTACTTTCATCACTGTTCATAAGAAACATGCAAATCAACTATTCACAGTAGAGCCATCTTTTTCCTTGTTTGAAGATCCAAAGCTGTCTGTATGGGTCTAAATAAACACCTTTTACTCTGACAAAAGAAATTTTGGCATAGACCTTGTAATGTGTTTTAGACATCCTGGTGCTGGCTAAATTACACCTTAAAGGATATCTGAGTATTTCTTTCTCAATAATAATATCAATAAATTAATTATTAAACATGGCATTCAAAGGTTGTCTTTTAGTGTTAAAACATATCCTATTAACATCTGATCTGATTGTATTTAAATGAAAGAGACATGCTTATCAATTTTATTTGATACAGCTCCACTGAGTTCAAGAGAAGTACTTTTTTTTACATCTGGTGATAATTTTGTCGCTTGGACAAAAATAGATCCAAGACAAATAATGGATATAAAGGTGAAAAGAGTGTCAGTCAAAGCTGATTATCTTGCTTTACATTTCACTGTGCATGATACATTGTACTGCTATTTCCTCTTACCTCCTGTGAAAATTTGTAAAGATCTTCCCCATCACTAAAACTATAACCGTTGTTTACACTCTATTCTGGTGGAAATAGCAGCTTCAGGAACCTTGGGTAGCATATGAATAATGGAAAATGTGTAATTTTTGTGTTGAAAATAGATTTTGGTGACTTGAATATTGTGCAGAAGGTACTTGAAAATTATTTTTACTTTCCTTTTTAAATCCAATGTGTTACTATGTGTTCGGCTCAGACTTCTGAGAGGAGGAACTCTGTGCATTCACCTTTGTGCTATCATCCCACAGGAGGCAGCCTCTATAAGCACAGATGTTATAACTGCCCCATTCCCAAGGAATGAATGACTCTCTAGATCTTTTTCTCATTGTCTATTCATACAAAAAGACTGCATTTTTAGCTTCACCACGATCCCCCTGCCCTACAGAAAGAGGATGTGGCTGGATGTAACAGGATCTCTGTCTGTTTGCTCTGCACTTAAATTACATTAGTCCCACACTCTGGGGCTCCCAGTGGGCTCTAATGGCTGTGGAGGGTGGAAGCCTCCTGGCAACTCCGCATTTTGTGACTTTTGTGCCTTCCTGTAGGGCAAAGATGTGTCATGACACAGAGGTACAGGAGGTAAGGTGTGAAGAGATAACAAGGAGAATTTCAATTTCTCAAAACTTAGGTAGCATATTTTCCTTGCATATTCAAAATTTAACTGAGCACACAAGACTAGGTCATGTTGAAGGGAACTGAGGGTATTTCTTTGGTTGGGTCCTCCACAGGAATGTAAGTGATCCTAATAGTTTTCTCTGGACCCATTGCTGTTTTTCCATACCATTTCCCTGGAAGCTACCTCGTTGTTCCTGCCTGCTCTGCTTCCATGGGAAATTATGCTTCTTCTTTTTTATCTTTCATTACTAGTTTTATATTTTTTAAATGGATAGTGGAAAGGATACTCTATGGGAAAATGTACTACAGAAACAATTTGGATTCCCTGAAATTAGACATCAAGCACAGCATTTCCTGTGATTTCAAGGGCATTAATATGCAAGTTCCTCATGATCTTGTCCAGTTCCACCTTCCTACTGTAAAAGACTCCTGAATTCACTGTGAAATAAAGAAAATTTCAGAACAAAAGACTGAATTTGACAGAGTACTAACAGGAATATGAGGAAGGGGAAGTAAAAGAAGATGCTGAAGTCTTATCTTTAAATCAGTAAGGTTTATTGAACTTCTAAAGCCTTCTCATACCTCTTTTGTTATAACAAAGAAAACTTAAAACCAATATAATAATTAAGTGGGATTTCTGCTTCCCTATAGACATCGAGGCAATGCTTCATTCAAGGCTCAAAATGACACCAAAAATACAGGTAGAGAAAGGACCAGTGACAGCCAGAGGTAAATTTTGTATTCTATTGTTGGCAGACATGGGCTTGTGTGGTAATTTATCTCCTAGGTTAGAACTATACTTGGACAAAAACTAATACACTTTCTAGTCTGTGGCCCACTCCTTCCATTGACTTCAGTATCACCTAGTAAAATAATTTTTTTCATTTTCAGAGTGATTTTCATTTTCTTGTCACGTTTAATTCTAGGTTACCTGAGGAAAAAAAATAAATACATGAAATACAAGAAAAATAATACAACTTCACACACTTTTGTTTATTTCTTAGTTGTTCCATTACAGATTGAAATACTCTAGAACTTGCTGCCTGATCAAGGAAACAATGGAAATAAAATTGTGTAGTAATACAGTTCAATTTCACCTTTTCATCTTTATTCATTTACCTGTTGTGGTCATGGTCAAACTGCAGGTAAGTGGTTTAAATGAGATAGCATATCAAGGAAAAAATTTATATCCTTGCTTCTCAGAAAGAGGTAAACAAATGTGTACAATCTGCAAAGCATCATCATTCTGCAGATACGTTTAGCTAAGCACAAGAAATTTAAAAAGTTCATATGTATGCATTGCCATCCCATTCCTCAGCACAGATGTTTTCAAAGAATACAGAATGACTTAACTGGGAATTCAGCTAACCCCTTGACTCTCATCCAAAGTCTTTAGCAGGTGACTTTCTAGGCCTACTGTGGCTTAAATTTCCTTCCACTTAATCTTTTTCTCTAGTAGGTTGCAGCTGTGGATATGTGACAGAAGAGTTATATTTGAGTGGGATATCAGATTGTATCACCTTTGATACTCTGCTAAAGAAATGAAATCAAGTCTGTACTGGTTTTTTTCTGTGCATCCACCACCTTTTTTCTTACTACTGCATGGGAAACTATGCATTTAAAAAAAGTAAATAATGTACAGACTTTCTCTGCAATCCCCTGCTGTGAGCTCTGCAAGAATAATTTTGTGTTTGAAGGATTAAAGATCTCAACAATTCTAGGGCAGTGACAGCAACTGAATTACATCTTCTAAAGTTTAGTATTTTGTCATATTAGATATTTAGTCAGATCTGAAGCTATTTGAAAACTAAACTCTAACTGGATACTCATACAGAATTTTTTCAGACATACATAATTTACATAAACTTCCTTTCTTTTCTCCAAGGGAGCTGGTGTTAACTGACTATCTAGGAATGCTTGGGAAAGCATGTCTGGTCTTCACAATGGAATAAGGGGAGTGGGAGGAATCAGTCAAAATCTGGACATGGTAGTGATGCCTTGAGAGGCCACCTACAACAGAGGCTGGACAGTGTTAAGGGAATAAAGGAAGTATGTATTAAGAAAGGCCTTCAAAGGATACATCTAGGGCAGTACAAGAGCCTGGCCATGCCTCCACCCAAGATGGACAGCGAGTCACAAGTTTTCACACTTTCATAAGCTTTGGTCCATTTACATACTGGGGTTAATTGTCCAATTACAGCTTCAGGTTAAGCAGTCCCATCCTCCCAGTCTGCTCTCCTCAATTCGCTGCTGTTTACACTTTTTGGGCCTGAAGCTGCAGTGGTGTCCTTGGTTCTCAGGCTGGAAAGGATTGTTTTGTCTGACTAAACTGTGAGGAGAACTTACTAACACTTTATATGAAGCTCAGAGTTATATACTAATGCAGTACAGAATCTGGAAAATATGAAAGCTAAAGCTTAAGGCATCAGTAGGTAGCACAAGGCATTTATGGTTGGACTTCTTAATAGAGTAAAATCTAAGAAGCAGAATGTAAATTTCCAAATGAAGTGTACTGGGATTAGGATGCCATTCTTCTACTCTCAGTGCTTTTTCAGAAATTAACTAAATTTTAACATTTAAAATTTTCAAAGTGCAACAGTGCAGACTGAAATCTCTAAAGAGCTTCATGCTCTGGCTCTGATTCCCATGCTCTCTTCTGTCCCTGTCTCAGGGGATGGCAAAAAATGATCTGGTTGGGAAAGAATCCTGCCAGGCCAGCCTCTGACTACCTTTCTTGATCTCAGAAGTGATAATAATTCTCTTCCATCTCTGCATTTTCAGATTTGCTACCTGGTCTTCTGGGTCTTCTTGCCCAAGTGGACCAGAACTAAGGTTAAATGAAAAAAATAAAGAAAATAAAGAAAGTCCTTTTGATAGCATTTCAAGTTTTTCAATTCCTCTATATATTCCTTTTTTTTCTTTTTTTTTTCTTTTTTTTTTTTTTTTTTCAGCAAGAATAGTGAGAAAAGAAACAAGACTGAAATAAGAAATTAGTTCTCTACTCTGCAACTCTGGCTCTGATCTGTGATTTTAAGGACAAGGAAATAGAGCAATGCTCTCTGAGACTTGCACCTAATTATAACAGTGTGTTCAAGTGGGAGGAAATAGAATGTGTGCTGTCTTTGTGCACAGAGCCTGGCATGTAGCAATATAAAAGAGTGGGAGCTCTGTGATGTACAGTTTATCTCAGCAGCACAAGCAAATCCCAGTCATTTTCCAAAAGCTGTGTTGTCAAAGAAGGGGTGTAAATGGAATTGCTGAAGCAAACATTCAGCCAACTGGACTTGTGTGGGTAGACACAGGTTGTTTTAGCTGGTTGTGATTTCTGTTACTCATTTGAAGTGGCACAGAAGAGATGAAGCAAATAATAAAGCTTGACTTTAAATTAGATCATTTAAAATATGTCTATGTGATGTGGTGGGAAATTATATGTAAAAAACATTATAACCCCTCTCTAGAATGAAACTGAACAGGAAATGAAATTCCAAAAGTCTCAGAAACCTTCACCTATATGGATTAAAAATGAAGTGACAGTTATTTTTCCAAATGTGTGGTTACAGTAAAAAGGGCTCAGATTAGGCATGAGTAACCATTCTATTTCTGTGTTTTACTGTGAGCATAATTTGAACAAACTAGCTGGAGAGGCTGTGGATTCCTCTTCTTGGGAGTTTTGTCAAAACACGTTTAGACAAACATCTGGTATGGGAGTTTTCCCACTCTTCTAAGTACCAAAGAGAGTAACAAAATATGGATTGTACAGAGAAACTTCAAATGAAGAAAAAGTAAGAACAGAGCAGGAGGGTGTTTGGGGGGAGTGGTGGTGAGAATGGAGGTTAAGGTATATACTGAGGTTAAAAATGATGATGAGTGAACAGATTGAGCCAGTGCAGTTTCCTGGGAGATGATTTTCTCTGCTTTATTTTGAATTTTAAAGGTGAAATTTTCCCCTGCTCCCTCAATAATAAAAGTACTTTGCAATTCTGTAGTGTCTTCATCTTACAGTTTCAAAGAACTGTAATGAATTAGGCCTCTGAATTTTCCTCCAAGCAGGATAGATGGGCTCCAAGTGCCACCCTTTGTATGTCTGACTACCTGCTTTTGAATGTCATCATTCTCCGATGGAATGAGGAAACATGAGTAATGGAGGAATGAATATCTTTCAAATTGACTACATGAAAGCATAATTCACATGAAGGCAGCTTCCCATCCTGACACTTAATGCAAACACAGTGACCCACATACATCCAGAATGGGACTGACAAAACTTACGTTAACTGCTTGATTTAAAATCAACAGCTGACTTCAAAAGAAAAGAAATGACACAAATACTTTTTTCTAATAAGAGAGTATTGCCATATTCTCTCATTAATATGGTAAATAGTCATATTGTGTACATTTTAACACATGACTACTTTGAAGTCTGGCTTCAAAGTAGACAAGTAGAGTTACATGCTTTTGCTGTAGACTTCAGAGCAGAGAGCACTCTACTCATCTGTCTGTTCATCTGCTGGTCTCCTGAGCTATCAATCTCTTAAAAGCAAAATATCCCTCATCATAATGCCACTAATTCACAGAATGCTGATATGTTTTATTACTTAAAAATGTGAAAATGACTGCATTTTCCATTATGAATAAATACAGACAGATGGAAAAATATACTAAAAATAGATCCCTGTACAACAGACCTTTTTTATTAAGACGATTCCATGTGACTATAACTGGAGTAGGTCAAATGCTGATTTGGTGATATGTAGGATATTTTGGCATTTTTCAAAGCTTTTAGTCTGGGCTGGTATACAAACAGTAAAATCCTGACATTTTCTACAGAAATTAATTTTAAAGAGTTTATATTTAAGAACAGCCTCATTTCTTTCTTTCTGTTTCCTATTCCAACTTTTTCTCCTTCAGAAAAGAAAAAAGCCTGAAAAGATGACAGAACTGGTCTGAGAAACTTGGGACCAGAAACAGCCCTGAGAGCCTTCTGAAGCTCAAGTAATGATCTAACAGAGGCCAGAAGAGCAGTAGTCCTGGCAGATTTATGGTAATTGCTGGAGTGAACCCCAGTTGTATCACCAGGCCATGTCAAACCCCACAGGGCTGTCCTGGTATGAACTTCCACTTCAGGCTCCCTGCTGCAGGAGAACAACCAGGGAAGGAGACAGTCCTCAGTCCCTGGAAATCAATTCTGTGGCTACTTCCTGCAGGTCAGGTCCTTTGCCAGGAGGGGCTTCTTGGCTAAAGTAATTCAGATTGGCATATCTGATTAGGAAATGTAAGTTCATGATGTCCCAGCAGCCTGCCAGGACAGCAGGCACATTGATACTGGAAACAGCTGGCATTTTGATGGGATGCCATCAAAACCATCCATATAAAGTAAAATGTGGGGTTGGCCCATTTTGCCCTATTTGTGTTGCTGGACATATGCATATGTCCCTTGAATATTGTGCCCCTGATGTATTCCTGGTGTTTTTGACCACATATAAGTATAATAACAAGTCTCAAATATGCCACTAGTATATATTGGTTATGGTGAACACATAGCTGAGATCCCTTTATTTTTGCTTCCAGTGGCTTTAATAATTCCTTCCCTTCCTTTGTGCCATGTATCTAACTAGTATTTCTTTGGAATTTTTGCCTGGATTGAGTGAGCTCAGCATTTATCTGAATGCTGTTGATCTAGTGATAATGTTAAAGTCAGTCTGCTAAGCTGGAACATTCAGCTCTATCAGGAAACTCCACCCTATGAATCATTTATAGGACTTGCTGCAGTTTGCCCCTAAGGATGACAAGCATTCATGTGTGCTGTATGAATCATCCTCTTGCTATTATGACTGCCACTGAAAGCCCTATCAGGTTATTTAACAGAGTTACCAAAGTCCTCTCTATTATTGTTATTGTTGTTGTTCATTTTATTCTTATTACATTTGTTGTTATTCCATACAAGAAATCCACGCAGACCATTTGAGGCTAGTTATTCATGTCAGATCTCTCCACTTAGCAGGACATATAAAGAAGAAAGCAAGATCAAAAATCCTCATATCATTGTATTGGGGGATCACAAAATTATATCCCAAAATCAATGGGATTATTTGTGCCAGGGAACCTGGAGTTCTCTCTCTCTCTCAAATAAGAACAATTACATAATATGCTATTTGTTCAACAGGTGATGATAATAAAAGTACTGGACTTTAATATAGCTGCTTGAAAAGCTGGCTTCAAGAATGTAGCTGAGAGGTATCAGAGGAGAACAGTACTTCAGGTCTCTCATCTCATTTATTTTTGTCCCCAAAATCTATTTAATGCAGCATTTCTTTTTGAAAGAAGAAAAAGGGGCACCTAAAATGATTGTACTCATTTGTGCTTTAAGGGATTGATTTGCTTGAGAGTTAAGCATTAGAATGTCATATATGAAAAAGGGCTCTGATGTTTTATACAACAAGGAAGTTCCATTGTGTGAATACATAAATATTTCTTTTCAACTTGTGTTACACAAAGGCTGTGCACAGAGTATGCCATGAGGTTTTACTTTGCTTTGAAGCTATCTTTAGTACAGTGCTAACAACCATAAAACTGAAAAGCTAGCCACACCCTGCACCTTCAAACTGATCAGATTAAATAGTGCTCAGCTTAACTCAGCCTGCTCCCCACGCAGCACCCTCCAATAATCCCGGCCCGTGGCACAGAAGTGTGGCTGTTAACTGCCTCAGCTGCAGCAATGTGCAGCGGCAAACAAAACAAACAAGACGGGTAAAGCATGTGACAGCCAAAAACAGATCAGAAAAATGAGAATTGTCTAGCTGAAAATGGGACAGTTGGCATGTATGAAGGTAGAGATGGAGAGCATTGCTATAGAAATGCAGTAATGAAAACGCCAGTTAGGCACAGAAAAAATTCAATGGTTTTCATCATGCTGAGTCTGTGTGCCACAAGATTTCTGTAAAAAGGCTGCAAATTCTTTCTTCATCATTTGACCCAGTCATTACATTTTTTTTTCCTGCTGATTCTGCAAGAATAGTGCTGAGGAAGTGGCATAACTAAAGAAAAGGATGAAATAAACATGTCTTTTAGACATAGCTCAGGGATAGTATATTTTGTTAAGTAAATATATATATATTTTTAATTTGAAACCTGCTAATTTGCTGAGGCTGTGAGCAAATGGCTGCCTCTTGTTGTCCAGAATTTTTTAATTTGAAAAGGTTTAGAACACATCAGAGCCTTAAGTGATGGAACTTCAATTACAGCAGTAGTTTGCAGGAAAGGCTTAGGCTGGACCCTTTAAAAGATTTCTGTATTTCTGATTGCTGTCAGCATATGGAGTAACTGTAAAGGATAGGAACATTCAAGGGGCTGAGGAAAACTGAGGTGATGAGTAGCATTGACTCAGCTCCTCTTGTGGCTACTTGTTGATTAAAGTGCTTTTGTGAGGATGCTCATTTGAAGGAAAATGCTGAGCTAGTCTGTTCAAGCAGGCCAACTCCACTGTGCTTTTGTTTTATGGGAGGGGTGAACAAAGAAAAAGTGCTGAAAAGGTTTGCACAGGCTGTGAAATGAGCAGTTCCTTGTAGTATTGCAAGGCTCTAGAGAGTCAATCTAAATAGTTCAGGTTTTGGTTCAAACCTCACTAGCTTTGAGACTTTGAGGGAAATCCCTCCTGTTTCAGACAACTGCAGTGAGCAGAAAATGTCTGCGAGGTGCCTGAAAAGAGAGCAAATATTGAGAACATTTTGAGAGCAAACTCCAGAGCACCTGTGAGCCCCAGTGATGCTGTCATTCTTCTTGATGGCTGAGACACGAGGGACTAAATTGTTATTTCACATCCATGCAGCTTACTTATCCAAATCAACCCGTAAAACAAAGAAAACAACCCCCTTCCAATTAACTTAGAATGAATATTTTATTTGCATGGGAAGAGCTGCATCTTCTGTTCATACTGATTTGGATGTAGGATGTTTTGTGGAGGAGCCACATAGACAGCAGAAAGGACACTCTAGCCAACTCAGACATTGGAGGACCTTGCCCCTTTCATCTTCACACACGATGGCTTTCCATCCTCTAAGCAAATGTACATTTCCCTCCTTATAACAGCAAAGAGCAAACTAAACCACTGCATGAGATATTAATCTTACTGTGTAGTGTAAGACAGCATGCTGTGTCAATTAAAGCCACCTGTTTAATATATGAAACTCTAAGGGCCCTTCTTATCCTGTGCAATATTTAATAAGGAATCTGGAGTATTGGAAAAGATTTGGGGTGCAGAGAAAGATAATGGAATCCAGAAATGCTTCATGGTAATTTAATATGTATTACTTAAGAAAACCATGTGGGTTTAGAGTAAATCACAAAATATTAAAGAAGCATGGAGTATTGATAGTGACATGATATTAATGTGAGCTAACTCATTTTTTATTGTGCAGAGACTGCTACAAGTGAGCAGGGTGCTTTGTATGTGCCTTCTGTTAAAGAGCCAAGGCACCAAATGTATCAGGTTTAAAATAAGCACAAGTCTTATTACACACACAGTTAAAATGAGGAATTTATTTTCCCATGACTTTGTTCACAAGAGAATTTTATATAAGTTGGCAAATCAATCAAAAATTGACCAAATTTTAAAAAAGGTGGAAAATATTAGGTACAATTACACCATCTGTGACTCAGCAGGTCTTGAAGGTGGAGAATGGAAAATGCTTTGGAACAGTTCTGCTTTCCTTCCTCAAGTGTCTGCTGATGGCCATGACCAGAGACAAGACAGTTGGTTAACTGGACCTTCTCAACTGTGTGTGCTATTTATCAGCCAAAAATCAAACTTATGTTGCATACAGGAGCCAGATGTTTTTTATCTTGATGGGGCTGAGTGGCAGAATTTAGCTCTTATAGCTCTAAAAGATGTTATAACCAACATAAAGGTATTATTAATAGAAATATAAACACATAATTAATTGAATTTTAGTCTAACTTAACCTTAAACAAGCGTATTTAATGAAGGATATGCCTTTATGAATTTTCCACCACTTTTCATTCAATATTTTAATCCCAAAGTTAGTATGCATGTGCAAGGTTACAACAATTCACCCCTAGAGAGGTAACCAACTTATTGCATTGGACATGAGGGAAACTATTCCTCTTTGAATGGAAAGGTTTAGTTTCTGTGCTTACATTAAATTACATTATCTACTCCTGCTATGAAAAAATTGGAAAAAAAAATTTAAGTGAACTGGAGTCCTCAGCCAGTGAGGCAAGAACTGCCCTGACTTCAGAGTAAAGATTGAACAAAGCTATACTTCATGAATCTGAGATTCAAAGAGTTTTGAATTGTCAATTTTTAAGCATTTGATTCCTTTTCTCCTTTTATATTTCCTTAAATTCCCAATAGGAATTTAAGACATGTGACTTACCACATTTGAAATGAGTTCCTCGAAAACAGTTTGCTGGATAAGATGATGGAGCTGGTTATTTGTGATTGAACCATGTGAAGAGAGACAAGAGAATATGTCTTTCCAAAATTTAGTCAGCACAAAGGTCACAGTGGCTTTGGTCTGAGTTCACTACAAAGCCACATTTTTCCATGTCACATCATCTAGAGGATTCTACATGGAGCACAGCCTACACAAACTGTAAATGTCATTGCACAAGCTTTCTGGCACCTTGATCTGCAGAAAACTTACTCATCAAGAAAATACTTCTCTCTTGGAACAGTTAATATCTCACCTTGCTTCCAGGTCCTACGTCAAGAGAAGTTTCACATTTGAGTGAGTTTGTTTGATATGAGACTGCAGCAGGCTCTGACAGAGGGAATTACATCTGACACTCAAAAGGCACTTTATTAATGGAGAAATCCATAAGCTAGATAGAATTAGAAGATGATGGTGATGATGATGATAGTGATTAAGAGAATTGTGATTATGAGTAGACTGGCTTCAGTTAAATGGGTAGTTTGAACTTTGTTCTTTGAACCTATTTTGAGCCAAGTAGGTTTGTCACTCACAGACTGGACAAAACATTCTTAAGATAAATGGAAGTGTGATAGTCTTACAGGAGAAAATTAGGAGCAAATCCTAAGGTAAAGTAAAAAAAAACCCTGGAGCTTTTAAAATTTATTTTTAATGCAATTTTACTTGTGCCAGTACCATTTTATTTTTCCTCTTGATAATCCATGGCAGATTTTTTAGCCGACAAGGTTATTCTTGAGTAGGAAACAGATGCTCTGGTAAGGAAGTGATATTATTTGTATGTAGAGATCTGACTACCTCACAGATGTTAATAGTTTTATCAGAGTCTGATGCTTATTTTCTAGCAGAAAATGAACACTTAGTTTTTCAAAAGTTGGTTTAGAATCTCACAGTAAAGCAGTATCATTAGTATTATTTTCTCATGTTCTTTTAATTTAGTAACTGGATTAGCTCAAAAGAGAATACCTATCAGTGACCGTCATGAAAGATAAGAAGCAGTAAAACAACCAGAATGCTTAGTACAGTGATATTTGGGAATATAATTTGATTTACCATGCAATCTAAGATGGATTTTCTATTTTCTGGATGACAAATGAACTGAAGAGGTTTTATCTTGCATTGTATTTTGGAATATGCTTAATTTAAAAAATAACAGACATTTTCATGAATCCAAACAACCTAGAACAATCCAATTTAAAATAATACAAAAGTACTGTATGGTTGTTTGGTGGACTATCAGGTATGATTTGCATGATCTCAGTTTATTTTTCACAGTGTTCTCTTTGTTAGTCCACTGTAGCAGTAGATTCTTCCCAGATTCCCAACAGAAAAGCCAAGACAAAAAGACAATGGGGACTATTGTAAAACTTCTGATTCTGATGTTTCATTTATAAGCCTAACTAAAGATTTGGTGCAGCAGCAAAATCTTTCTTTGCATTTAATATTTTTTGATGATTATTCCAGAGACTTATATCATGCAAATTCTTTCACTCCTATATAGTATTTCATCACCATCACAATCATGAGAGATACAAATTCTGGACAGAAAGAGAAATACAATAAAAAAAGTAAAATACTTTATCACTCTTCTGACTTTGATTGTTGACTATGCCAACATCTTCCTAGCATATGAAATGTCCCTCAATGTTCCCCATGCACCGTTGGCAAATAAGTCCTCCAGGATGACTTACAGTACAAGAGAAACTGTAGAGAAGACAAAGTAGGGAGAGTTGTGTGCAGAAAGAAAGGCTATATATCAGTAAATTTTAGTAGAAAAAGTGAATTAATTTCCTTATAACATTAAAATAAAGCAGAACAAATTATTAACATTGTCTTTTAAAACTCAAGTATTAGACAACAGGTTTTGTACCAACCTTAGGTTATGACACCAACACACAAATGGAGCAGTGTTAAAAAGGAGCTATTTCAACCTTGCCAGATATTGTGGTAAAAAACCCTCCAATCTTTAATAAATTTTTTTTTGTCTTTTGAAAAATTTATAACAACTACCTGTACATTTTAGAGGTTCAGATATGGCAAAGAATTCCAATTTAAATATTTCTCCAGCATAAGAAGTTTGTATGCTAAAGTCTTTGAAATACATTTTGCAGTACTAATAAATAATTTATATGCTTTATTACTGTTAGTTAGTTTTAGCTAGATCAAGTATTTACCTAGTAGGAGTTGTGATGCCATGGAAATTTGGGAAGTGGTCTGTTTCTTTCTGTAAAAGCATGCAAAAAACATATATCCGACACAAAAAGTCCCATTGATCTAGAGGGCAGCACAAAAAAAAGTAATTCTGATTGTTGAATCTGACTTTAGGTGACAGTTTGTGTTATACAAACATTTGAATTATTTTTATTACCAAGAATTGTAGAACTCCAGTGAGAATGCATACAAGCATCACAAAAGGACCTAGCAGCTTTTGCTTAAAAGTTTTTCTGATTTTCAAAGGTTACACACCCTCTTTCTTATAAAGTTCCATTGCTATAACTTTGTCTTCTTTCAAGTTAAGATATGTATGTTTCTTCCTGTAAACAAGAACACTAACAGTATATTAATCTTTAAAGTAAACCCCTATGCTTTCACTCTATCAGTGAATGTCTGGTTTAATACCCTCCCTATTTCTAATCACTTTTAAGAAGCTGAAATTTAGCTGCTTTTGCGTAGAAGTTCCTTTGTCGTAACTGAGCCATACAACTGCACATCACTTGACTGATACTAATGAGAGGACTACCTTCCCTAAGACACAGACTTTTATTTCCCTAACTATTAAAACTTCTATTATACTTTAAAAGAGATAAATTTCATTTTAGGCTTGTTTTCTATTTTTAAATGTAGCATGAGTCTGGAGAATGCCCAGTAAAATTATGTCTCTGGTTCTATTCCTAGCCCTGGAATATGTTAACATTTGCTACACACTGAAGTATCGATCACCTGCCTGAAGAAATGGCCCCAAGTTCATTGCATTTGAAATGATTCTTCTTTGATCCCTGGCTCTGGAGAGAAGATGGAGCAGTTTTGAACTACTTCTGGGAATGACTGCAAAATACATTGCATTTTAATACCTTTCTGCACTCAACTTGGGAATTTTTTGTCTGCAAGACTCTTTAAGTTTCAAAATACCATTTTGGGGGAAAGAGTAATGAAAGTAGCAGCAAACCAGTATTTACTAACTCAGAAAGATCAAACACATTTTAGAATCCTGCTTTCTTTATGCAGTATAACTCTTTGGAAAAGATAAATGTGATAACTATGGCATACATCCAGTACTTTTTTTGTGAAAAAAGTATTGAAGCTGGTTAATTTTCACATTTCTGTGTTAAAAGATGAAAAAAATTGTTATCAAGTCTCAAACTTTTATATCAACTACATGCATTAATTTTCATTGGCCAATAATTCTGGGATGAATTCCCTTTGAACAAATTCAGGCCACCCAACAGGTCTCTGTCTATCTCCATAGGCTACTTGGAGATGGACACCTTTCTATTTCAAAGCCCTTTCATAGCAGTTTCCTTCAAAGATTAAAGTCTATGTAATAAACACTGTTAATCAGTTCCTTTGTCACTTCCTTCACATTATCTCTATTTTTGAGATACAGTAATTAAATCAGTTCAGGGAAGCTGGATCAGAAAACACCTCCTTTCTTAAAACCTCCTCCTTCTTTTAATATTGTTCACACCCCTTTAGCCTCTCTCTAGAGACTCAAACTCAGTGATTAATATTGCTGAAATTGAGTGTTTCATGGTTTTCTCACAGAATCAAGGAATTATTATCCTTCGTCAATTCAATTGGCACTCAGAGGATGAACATGGAGGCAGTCACCAAAAGGTGAGTGTTCACATGTTAAGGGCTTCCTAGTGAGGCTCAGTGATTCTCAGAGGTGATATCGTGGCCTTTTTACAATGATTCCAAACCAGCAGGGGAAGGTGGTCGCAGTTGACTACATTATATTATTTAAAGGGCTAATAGAGCCATCATTATCCTATAGACAATAGGGGCATGTGTCTCTTATTTAGTATGTTTAAAAGGTGCACGTCAATAGTTAATATATTTTGACAGGATTTCTTTTTGATGTCATAAAAAAAATCAAAATCAAGTATTCAGAAATCATTATAGCATTAACAATTTTGTATTTGAATGGCCTTATTGATATTTCCTGCAGGGAGAAAGGGTCCACTTGTGTCTGATGTGCCATTTACTGAGAATTATCCACCATCTGTAATGTTAGGACTTACTCCAAAATCCTTTGAAGTCTATGGAAGGATTTGCATCAATGGCAGGGGACTTTTCTTAAGTAACTACTGCTCCAAATTTTGAGAGTTAAATGTACTAAATTCTAATCCTTAGAGATTCAAAGGTGTGGGTATTTTGAAGGGGTTTGAACAGATGACTTTGTGAGTGGAATCATCATGATATGAATACTGACACAGTACTGATTTTTCAGCAGGATAGAGTCTTGTTTCCTTTACATGTTTGAAAGAAAGTTTTTCAAGAAGCAATGCAAAAAGCAAAAAAAGATCAGATAATTCTCTTCTGTCTTATTTCACATATAATAACTAAACTTCTACTTAAATTCTGAATGTGTTTAGAAAGGGTATGTATTCTTTAATAATACTTGAAGGACTTGTGAATCAGATCTAGGGAATCTAATTTTACAGTTCAGATGTGAAGTCCTGAAGCATAATGACATGTCAAAATTTAAAGAGAAGAAGACTTTCATTAATAAAATTCTACTTTTCATAAAAGTAATAAATGAGAACACATTGTGTAAAATACTGAATTTAACATCTGACCTTGTATTTTCTACCAGCCTGTCATGGTTTAACCCCAGTCAACAGCTCAGTCCCACACAGCCACTCACTCACTCATCCTCAGTGCAATGGGGGAGGTAATCAGAAGAGTAAAAAGAGAAAACTGGTGGGCTGAGATAAAAGCATTTTAATGGGTAAAGTAAAACCAGTGCACAGAACCAAAACAAAACAAGGAATTAATTTGCTATTTCCCATGGGCAGGCAGGTGCTCAGCCATCCCCAGGACAGCAGGACTCCATCATGTAATGGTGACTCGGGAAGAAAAGCCCCATGGCTTTGAACATCCCCTGCTGCCTTCTTCCCCCGTTTTATATGCTGAGCATGAAGCCATAAAGTGTGGGACACCCCTTCAGACAGGGGGGTCAGCTGTCCCAGCTGTGCCCCTTCCCAGGCCCTTGTGCCCCCCCAGCCCCCTTGCTGGCGGGGCGGAGGCAGAAAGGCCTTGGCGTGGTGCAAGCCCTGCTCAGCGGTATCTGAAACATCCTCTGTTACCAGTGCTGCTTGTGCCACAAACACAAAACACAGCACCATACCAGCTACTGTGAAGATTCACTTTATTCCAGCCAAAACCAGCACATAGCTCTAACATTTTCTCCACCATTAATTAGCATTTCTTTGTCGTGCCAGGTCAACATTTGATCATCTGTAAAGTTGCGGTTATAGTGGAGTTTGATATCCATGCTTATTTTATCCACTTCTTTGCCCAAAGGAACAGAATTTTACATTTGCCTAGTCTTTCACAAAATGAAAATGCAATTTAACTAAGCCTAATTTGAAATGAAACAGCTGGTGTCTATTGAAAAAACCAGAAATCCTGAAAAGTATCAGGAAATCTTTCCATAATAAAAATTAGTTTTCTTTCTAAATTGGCATATCTGGCTAAAAAATAATTTCTAAAAAGCAATATGAACTAAATATTTGGTGATTAAAAATAAATTTATATTCAGAAAAAAATAGGACTATGTAATTTTGCTCTAAAATCAAAATATAAATGTAAGTAAAAATTTAATTTAAATATCAGTGATTTCCTACTTAGTTGAATGTAAGGTCACTTGAATAACAGTATAACTGCAATGAGGTTTTTTGAGTTAAAAGTTTCCTCATTGACGCAATTCAGGTATTGCTCTACACTTTAAAAAGTCCTTCATTTCAATCAAGTTTGTATTTAGGGATTACTAATGATAATGATGAAGTTATTGTTTGGGAACTTAAATCTGGGGAAATGCTGATTTTAGGTGCCTGCTTATAGTTACAGCGTCTTTAAAGAAACAAACACATACCATTTCCTTATTCCTTCTTATATAATTCACTACTTTTGATTACAGTCCATTCTTTCATGTTTCAGTCATTCCAAAGGAGCAGAGATGTTTTTTTAGTGAGCAGTAGTAGAATGGCTGATACTGGACTTGATTTATGGAACTTTAATTAACAAAGAATTAAGGAAAATATAATTGATGACAATCAACATGGGTTCAGGAAAATGAATCATGTCAAAGCAACTTAATATCTTTTTTGATGAGATTAAATATTTGTCTGATAAAGATAATAGTGTTCATGTAATAGGATTATGTTTTTGATTTTACATCATATGCCCTTTTGATTAAAGAACTTGAACAATATGCTATCAACATGTTAAAAGGATTAAGACCTGTTAATTAAGGGAACTCTACATCAAATTGCAAATGACTAATCATCAGTGAGTGGATGTTTCTGAAAAATTCTCAGAGATTTTCATTTTTCATCCCATGCTATTTTCTCAATGATCTAGAAAGCTTAAGATGTTCTCCAGTAAATCCTGCAGATGGCAGAAAGTTGGAAGAGTGTTAAGTGAACAGGAAAAAGCCTACCCATCTAATGATGCTGGGCAACCTGGATTGATTAACACCATCAACAGAGACAAAAAATATGGGTTTTAACATTGACAAAATCATGTATGTAGAAGCAAGGACAATATGGAATGAAAGAGTCCTGAAGAAGGAGCTGCTCTGAAAAGGACTCAGGCATCTGGGTAGACAATTGTGTTCATATAGAAAATGAAAGATTCCTAATCTCCAAAATATGTTTTCCAGATGAGAAAAGCCTATTTAAAATGGCTTCTTGCCCATACTCAGCACCTGAACTCTGCCCAGAAATGGTTTGGAAGTGGTCCAATTTGAAGAGATCAAATACACAGAGAGAGGGGTCTGATGGAGGTGAATGATCAGGCATCCACTAAGACTGCCAGACTCAGTGTGATGGCTAAAAGGACTATGACTCTTGCACCTGGAAATGAGAGAATGCTTATAGCAGCAGTACTTTATGACTGATGGTAATGCTGGTGATTGAGGAGTTGTATGCCTCCTTATAGAATTCTTATATGTGCTTCAAGAAAGGTGATGATAAATAAGAAAGAGTTCAGAGACAATCCACAGTACTGATTAAAGGATTTAAAACCAACATAAAAGTATGTGAAGATTTTAATCTATTTTATCTTAGCAAAAGAAGGTTAAGAGTGTTCACAGACTTGTTCACAGACTCTGCATGTATTTATGGAGCATATATTCATACACTCTGAATATATATTATACACATATTAGAAAAATTAAATATATACATATGTATACATATATATATATAAGAGATTAAATAAATGCATATATTTAATCCAAAATTTAAAACAAGTTTCAGAGCATAGTAGATGATTTTCTCTCCATGGTAATGCAGAAATTTCAAATCAAATCTCTGTCATATAGCTTCTTTCAACACTAGTTTTCTAGCATGGATTTAGCTGTAATGTCTTCTGAGCCACTACAAAGTCCTGTAGTTTGGATGACTTTTAGTAATGTCTTTAATGAGGAATAGGCATTCCTGCTGTGTTTTAATCACTGTACAATTCAGCATCTGAGCCAGAAGACCAGATCATAGCACACTATGAGGCACAGTTGTAAGTCAGAGATCTCAGTAGAGAGGTGTTATTAAAGGAACATGACACCTTAATGCCATTTTTATGGTGATGCGGATTAATTTTGAACTAAGAAAAATGATAGGTTTGATATAATTACAGCTGAAATATTTTCATTCTTTTTTTTTTAGCAGACTCTAAACAAATCATTACATTTTCGACTAGTAAAAATGAACTCTGATGTCTTCTCACCATTAGTCTGTGTCCCTAGAAATATTTATGGCTGAAGTTTTCAGAAGTGAAAGCAATCTAAGCAACTATCTCCCAGTTTTCATTAATGTGCTTTTCTAGACATATTTTCCCAGAATCTACCAAATTCCATGTAATAAACAATAAGTGGACATGAGAGAGGTTTTAAAACTAAATATTGTAAATTAATGTCTTGTTCAACATAATAAAGCATAGAGGGTCTTCACAAAGTAAAATGAAATTCAATTAAATTACTAAATTACTTTGAAGTCTGGTATTCATATATATTCAAATTATGAAAGTTTATGCAAGGGAACAGAGATTCTGTGTGTCTGAAGTAAAATGTTCAAACTTGTTAAAGGTTGAACTTTCTGCGTTTTGTTTTCTAAAATAATTTTAAATATTTACATAAAAAACAAGCATTTACAGACCAATGTGGGAAAAAGTTAAGGTGAAAAAAATCTATAGCTGATGAAATTAGGATTAAGATAACCATAGAAATCATCTTGGAGCACACAATTAAAGGTGAATAAAAATGTTTTAAAACTTGGCCATCTACCTGAGAGTTGATAAAGACAAATTATCTTACATTCCAAATATTTTTTTGACACAATACATATGAGAAAAAGAGACTTAGCATGCAAAAATGAAACAAGGTATGAAAGGAAATCATAAGGACATCATTTTAAGATATAGCTTAGCTGAAATGGCATGGAAGTAGGAGGTAGGAGTAAGGAAACATTCAGGAAAATTTCCTCTGATGGAAATGATACTTGTTAATAATAATGATGAGATGCAGCGATCAGAGGGTGTTGGCAGCTTCATTAATTCATGCTGAAAATACTGCCATATAAAGATGGAATAGGACAGACTTTAGCCCACTCTTCCCTTCTCTGCTCTCTGCCTAAGTCTTTAAACATAAAGGGGTTTTAGCCAATATGATATGTGGGGTCCATGTGTTCAATGTTCACACTCCTTCTTTCATCTCCATGCAGATCTTTTGCAGCTGTGAAGTATTCCCAGGCAACAGCTCTGGGTACCTGTTCCAGCTGGGTCTTGAGTATTTACTGGGGTCAGTTTTCAGTGCTTGGATTGAAATCCTCTTTGATTATAGCTTGCACAGACAGAAAGCTCAGGACATAGAATGAATGAATGAATGAATGGTTGCTCTAAGACATCCCTCCAGTGGACAGTCAGAGACATCCTACTAAGTTTGCTTACCCTCCAAAACTGAGGAATCTCACACAAAGTGTTTGTTGATCAGAAGGGGCCCATGCAAAGCCCTGAGCAGGGGGGCCTTGGGGGTGGTCGGCGGAGACTGACCGCCCAACAGGCTGCTCCTGACGGTCAAACTCTGCAGACCTCAAAGGTCCAGTGTCCTGGATTGATCCCAGAGAGCACTTAATGCACAGGCAGAGATGTAGTTTGGGGGGATCAGGATCCTAAGACCCCTCACTGTTTAATTTATGGAACAGTCTAAATGTGGTAGAAAAATGCTCATGGAAATTAAGAACAATTCATTTTCAAACTACTTCAGAAGCTTGCAATCCTCACTTGAGCAGCAGTGATGACATTAATTAAGAAAAGGAACTCGTCATCTTACTCCAGTGCACGTTAGCTTTGTCTATCTGATATTCCTAATGGATGTGTCTGTGTAAAGGCCCACAGATGGCTCCAGCAACGAGGAGGAGGAAAAGGAAAACACATAATCTCTAAATGTCAGAGAAGAATAAAAGCCAGCTAAACAAAGCAAACAAGATGCTGACAATTGACACTACCCTGCAGCAGGAAGCTAAACCCCTGCCTTTGCAGGAAGATTATAGTGCTTTTTTTGGTTGTTGTTATTGTTAATCACCCCAAGAAGTGAGCTGTGCCAAGGAAGAAAGAACGAAAGATCGATCACTGTGAAAAGTGCCAAGCTACACAAAATGAATTCCAGTATTTTACTGACCTGAGTGCTTGACTGTTGGCAGAGCATATGAGTAACTATTTGTGTAATTTAGGGCTGGGTGTTCTCAGAAAAGTACAATTTCTTGGCTTCATTGAGGCACAGCCTACAAGTCATAATAAGTGGTTAACAACCCCCGTTACTCCCTAGCCAAAAGTATTCAGTGAATCATCATTGAATATTTTTCTACTTGTTTACACCTTTTTATGAAATTAAACCAACTTGAAGAGAGATATAAGTGGAAAATATCAATTTGCTTTTGTTATTCCAGTGGAGACCGATAGAGGGGATTTGGTGCTACTGTGAATCCCCTAACAATTTTGGAGGGTGGTGCAATTGAGAATTCAGCAGAATGTCACAACAGGACCCAGAATCTGGAAGGGACTTTCAGAGGTGTTTCAGACATATGCTCTGCATTCCTCTCATGGTGTTGCAGAAGCACACTCGGTTTCACCACATCATCATCAGATGTGAAATGACAATGTTCTGCAAAGAACTGCAAGTGGCACATCCGTAATGGTGTCTGCATGGGAAACATTTGCAGAGACTGTGCATTGGATATTCACTTGGGGACTACTTTCTTATTTGTTCTCCTTAAGCCACAAAGACATCTTCAAATAATTGGTTACTTAGACGCTTCCAATTATCTAAATGATTTTGTTTTATTGCCTTGAGTGTCAAGCTAATTATTATTAGAGATGTGAGAAAATATTTTATTTCCCAATTTGCAAATGGATTATATAAAATTCTGGTAAAAACAAACAGCTTCTGATAAATCATCATTTGCAGTCACTCAGGAGAAAGAAAAAAACAAAACAGGAGCCTGGTATATTCATTGCTCCTGAGACTATAAACACTGTTTGTAAATGACACAATTTTCAGTGTTCTTCCATAAAAAAGAACATATTGCAATACTAGGAAAACCTGATAAATAGACTAGTCAATGGATTTATGCATAGCTGAGCAGGAGATGCACAGTTCTGAATTCTTAAAAGGAGCTAAACTAGATTATGTTTAAATTCTGACAACAGATACAATACATCAACATTGCAAACTAACATGTCCCAGATACTGCTGTACCCAGACTCTTGGTGAGTCCTTGAAGTGATGAACACAATGCAAAAGGACTGTTGGATACAGTGTAGGATTATTGCAGGCATGTAGTCATCAAGAATCCAAAGCAGCATGGGCCTGACGATACTTATAGCTCAATATGCTTTTCAAAATCAGTGAATTTTGGAAATCCCAGTGTCTAAAACTTGGTTCTGGGCTGCTCCATGCCCATGTTCCATACCATCAAAGCAAGAAAAACTGCTTCTCTGCTCAGTAACAGAGCTGTGATTGCAAATGGTTCAAATATTATGAAGACTGGAAACCTAAATAGACTAACAGAGTATTGCATTTCATTGCACACCAGACTCTCCACTGTGAATATGTATCAGATAAGTTGAACTAAAAAATCTCTTTCCCTTACTTTCTTTCACCATAGTCTGAGGGGAACCTTTCACCAAGCTGGGGAAAATCTTTAGAATTGCTTAAATATTGACTTTCTTTTTGATGCAAAAAAGAAGTCAGAATCTAAAGCATTCTTTTGGGATTACAGTTCATCTTCAGATTTCCTATGAAGAAATATTCTTCTTTGGGCAGTTTTATTCTATTCAGGGTTTGTGACATGGTCAAAAGGAAACCCTTATTGTTAAGGATAAATGAGAATTTTGGATACAGCATTCATCTGCTGCACAATGTCTGGTCTCCTTCTAACCCCCCTTCCATCCTTTCGTAAAACAGAGCAGAACAAGCAGCAGCTCTGTCTACTCTTAGATGCCTCTTAGATGTCTTTCATTTAAAAAACATTGAAATTTTCATCACTTCTTCCAAAGCCTTTGAAATCTGGCAGGCTTTTAAGAAAAGCAAACTTGAAAATTATTTTTGTTTTCCGTATATGAAAAACGCGTCTGGACTTATTTAACTGCAAATATCATCAAGCCTCCTCGTTGATGTGCCATTCCTAATGTGCTGTATTTCACTGCAGTTATGTGCCTCAGTCACATTTACACTAATTCAAACACATTCACAAGCCTGGAATGCTATAAAAATTGGCTATTTTTCTCATAGTGTAATGTCTTCATATGCTATGCCAGGAGGTGCAAGAAGCCTTAGCCCATCCGTAGAGCAGCCTGATCTTGAGTAGCATTATGTGGACTTTGCCAGATCTTAATGGATTTAGGATTTTAGAGTACATTAAATCAGACTGTAGAATTTCTGTCAGAAATATGAATAACATGGAAAGTTTATACATGGAAAAACTGATCAGTAACAAAGGCCAACTTCCTACACACGAAGGCCATAAGACAGAAATAATTGAGTCAACAAAATGCAGACAGGGCAATAAAAAATGTATATTATTTCAAAAAATCATTTGCTACTTAGAGGATAAAGAGGAAATTATCATTGCACAAAGAGAAAATATATGATCAGAGTTTAGCAAAACAGCCTCAGATTACTTAAGAACTGTGCCTGTTACTGTTGTTAGCGTGGAGTTTTTTCCCCTTAATAATCTTGATTATTTATCCTCATTAGAATTTTTGATTTTTTTTATAAAGATTGCATTATTAAAATCTTAGAAAGGACTCAGGAAAGTGCACTGTAACACAATTTATGTAATCTACTAAATTGTGAACACTGTGAGTATAGCTTCTCACACATTTATGTATATAGAGGCATCATGTCTCTTCCTTATTAAGACTTTTCCAGTAGCCAGTAACTACATTTTCACTACTGCACCCTCTCTGAATAGTGGGCATCTCTTGCTTGAAGAGCTTATTTCAAAATGAAAAGAAAAAAAAAAAAAGAACAAATCTGAAATTTCTATTAGAAAATGGGAGTGACCTCTTTGGCTGTATTCTCTTTTTGAACTGAATTGCAAAATGACATCTGCATACATTTGCATTTAATGGTGTACTACTGGAATAAGAATGTGTGATATCTCCTTTTCCTGAGCTCTGCTTATATTGCATTAGGTGTTGCATACAGTGACGTTCACTCCACTACTGATTTTGTCCTTTTTTGCATATATCACAACTCCTGAAATCAATGAAGTTAAGAAAACTTTATCTGTACCTGGAAAATGTCATTATCAGATAATATTGCCATATGGTGCCACTAAACTGTCATCCTGCATTCTGAAGAACTTGAATGCTCTTTCTCCAGGGGAATTCACAGTAGGCAAACTTCCAGTGAAAGGCACAGACTCTGAAATGGCAGCTCCCAAAAGAGTGCTCCAGGGCTGACTCGTTTCCATGTACAAATGACAAGTTTCTTAGAGCATCTTTAGGAACCTGTTGTGTCTGTGGTACTTCAGATGATCTAATTGCTGTGTGCCACAGCCAGGTTGGTGAGTCCAGCTGAGAACTGGAGAGTGAATGATGATTTCCTTCCAGAAGGAATTGTTTCTGGGGCAGACTATGTAAAAAATTACCTTTACTATCTGTACTTCTGTAGCTATTGTGGCAAGGTACAAAATGAGTCAGTTTTACATCATGAAAAAACTCCATCTTATTTCACTGAAACTGCTGTTAGTGACCATTGTTTCATTTTTGATCACTTGTTACTTCACCATGAGGGAAATTTGCACCACCTTTAGCTGTACTCAGTCCTCCTGTGATACCATTCAAAACACCCTAGAGCATTAGGGAAGTCCTTCATCAGCTTGTCATATATAAAAACCCGTTTATGCCATTTTTTCATAGGTGAGAGGTTTTAAATCCACTTCTAGCTGTGAATTTATCTGTCCAAAAGTATTGGAAGTCCTGATAGAAAAACAAGGGATATGCAAATGTTCTCTTGTGAAAATTACACTTAATTGACATGGAGGTCACCTTGGCAGAAACTTTTAACATCTTACAGAAATTGTTACGCAAAAGAAATTCAAACTGTGTAATAGTGGAATAGTACCCCAAAACTCCTGACTTGCTGGTAATTTGCTCTGCTCACAAACAGTGGGCACCAATATTTTGTTCCCTCTGTCAGCTCCTGATGTAATAAGATCTTTTCCAGCACACCCATTTGTAGTAAATTGCTTTGCCAGAGCCTCCCCTTTTCTGATAGCACTGCACATCTCTTTTTGAAATGTGTTTTGCCCTTAAATATGCCAGAGTACGTAAGTGGCACCCTTCCAGGTAAGAATCAGCATTGCATTTGGAAGGCATTTCTCATGAAATATAGTTTGGTTCCTGGGGGAAGGGCAGTTACAGACTGGATTTTTAAAGGTTTCTCTCAGCTCTGTCTTGTATGCTCTTTAGTATTATTTAATACTTATACAGTTTTCTGATAGATGCTGAGGCAATTGGAATATTAATGAAGGCATTAATGATTTTTATTTTCATCCCATTCTTAGATATATTCAAGCCATACAGAATATCTTTTGGTAGTCAGTGTGAAGTATGTGATTTTCTTTTGTTGTTATTGTCTGGTTTTGGTATTTTTTTTCCCTCAGCCTGTCTCCCATCTGTGATTTGCTGAGTGGAAAGTACCCAGCCATAAGCTATAATAGTAACTATAGTAAAGTTAGCATTTAGTGATCAGTTATATGATTCCACTTCATATCCAAAATGCATTAGTCCAAGAATGTGGTATTTGGTCCGATTTCTATCAAAATAAGATGGAAAGCTTTTTGTGCATGAGTCTGTTTATTTATGTGAATTTTTCAGAGCCCTGGATATGTTATCATTGTCATTGTACCTGATAATAAAAAAAAAAAATAAAAAAAAAAAGAAAGAAAAAAAAAATCACAGGTTTTACAGGTGACAGAAGAAAAGAAATATTCTGGTTAGATACTGCTTTGCCTGGAAATACATTTTAGAAAAATACTGAAGCTCATCCTGTAACTTTCACCAAAGGACAATGTATATTCAAATAGAATTGGGGTGGTGGTTGTGCAAAATTCACCTTTATAACTGTAATATTTGGAAATCTAGATGATATCTCCCTTCTAGTTAGTCATTTCAGTTCTCTTTATATCAGCATCTATGAATGTCAGTCTAGGCATTCCAAGCTAGTGTTTACACTTTTCTACAAATACAATGTGTTTTGAACTCAAGCAAAAGATAGGAATTGCATGTTTTAAGTTGGAATTATTAAGGTGTAGACACCTAAGATTTAAGGTAAACATTGAAGTGGCTACATCCTGCTGCAGTCATTTGTAAGGTCTGCCTTAAGGTCTCCTGAATTGGATTCATCACATGAGAGTACGAAGTGCTTCAAAGCTTTTTAAAAGATTCACTGGATTCACTCTCAAACAAGCAGCTGTCTAAATATGTCTAGCCTTGATCTAACTTTGAAGGCAATAGGATCTTAAGCATTACTATCACTTTTACAGCTAATCATGAGACTGGAATCCTGTATCACTTGTATATCTTCAGGAATAGGGCTCTACATGTATGGTTTCTTAGAAATTATTGTTAATTTCTGAAAATTATATAAACTTACTCCTGATTAGAGGGGTGGCAGAAGACACAAAAGAGCTTCATTTATAATCTATGCAGAACACTGCATAGAATTCCCAGGCTTAGTTTATTTCATTATTATTTCAGTACAAATGGAATCACAAATTTATAAATGCATAAACAAGATCCACACCTGAATATGAATTAACTTATAAGGAGTGATTTGCTGACATAAGCAGTGAATTTTCAATTCAGAAGCAGCTTTGCTATTTCTGCTTGAGACAGCTGTATTCTTTAGAGACAAACAGAACAGAAATGAGAGCCTAGAGCACCCAAAATATCGAACCACCAATATTTTGGAAAATCATTAGGAAATGTGAAATTCCAGATGCCTGGAAGAGAACAAAGCCTTAAGATGCAATGAGTGTCAAAAATTAAGGTGAATGTTTTCCCTTGAATGTTTTCTTAATCCCTCTTTCACAAAGAAGCTGATAGGAATACTTAGGTAATTAACCATTTTTCACTATCATTACTGTTATTGAGAGTACACCTTCAGTAAGAGTACAGATTTACAAGCTGTGGGGTTACATTCCTGTTCCTTTGTACTGTAGAAGTCAAAGTTTACTCTGGTGGATGCTGTTTTCTGTTTCTTCTGAGACAGTGGATCTTTATTCTTTCATCTTACCAGTTCATGGTCAGCTAAAGGAATCTGAATGTTTATTCCTGGCAACAGTTCAACATTTACTACATCTCATTGTTCTTTTGGCTCACTCTGTTAGCCTTTTCTATGGTATTTTTCATCCAGGAATAGGCTTCACAAGCAAGGCTTGCTATGTTCAAGTCTCATATTCTCTCACTTGTCTGTTATACTTTATTTGCGTACCTAAGATCAGCACTTGCTCTGAAATAAATTGAAATAAAATTTTAGTACAAGGTGGGTTACACACTGAGGAAGGGAGGGTAGAATCAGTGTTTGCTTTCTGGGTATCTTTATTACTCAAGAGAAGAAGGAATATAGAAAGAAAATTTGGAAAAAATTGAAAAAAATATTAGAAATTAGTAAGGTTTCAGCTATGGTGAGAATTGTTTTGCTCTGTGACTGTGATACCTGCATCAATGATTGATGAGATGGTACCATGTTGTATTTAAGTCATGTAAATACTTAATGTTTTATTAAGCTCAATTAATTTGTCAAATAATATTTTTAGAAGGGGAAAGTGGAAGACTTGGGGAACTACAGACAAGTCAGTCTCACTTCTGTGCCAGGCAAGACCATGGAGCCAGATCTCCTGGAAGCATGCCAAAACAAGGAAAAGCAAAGAGGTGATTGGTAACAGCCAACATGACTTTACAGAGGGGAAATCATGCTTGACAAGAATGGTGACCTTCTATGACAGTGCTAAGCACTGGTGGATGAGGCCACAGCAACTGACATCATCTACCTGGACTCCAGGAAAGTATTTGACACTGTCCTGCACGACATCCTTGTCTCCAAATTGGGGAGACGTGGATTTGATGGACGGCCTGCTCTGTGGATAAAGACCTGGTTTGATGGCTGCACGCAGAGTGTGCACACAGAGGGTCCCTCTGGAGAGCAGTGATGAGTGGTGTTCCTCAGGTCAGTACGGGGGCCCATACTGTTCAACACCTTTCTCAGTTACATGGACAGTGGGAGTGAGTGCAAGTTTGCTGATGACACCGAGCTGTGTGGTGCAGTCAACATGCTGGAGATAAGGGAAGGCATCCAGACGGACCTGGGCACGCTGGAGAACTGGGCCCATGCAAATCCCATGAAGTTCAACAAAGCAAAGTGCAAGGCCTTACACCTGGGTTGTGGCAATCCCAGGCACATCAAGAGGTTGGGTGAAAAAGTGATTAAGAGAAACCTTGTGGAGAAAGACTTGGGGGGTGATGGCTGATGAAAACCTCAACGTGAGCCAGTGGTGTGCGCTCCCAGTCCAGCAAGCCAGTGGAATCCTGGGCTGCATTAAAAGGGGTGCTACCAGCAGGTCGAGGGAGGGGATCCTGCCCCTCTACTCTTTTGAGACCCTACCTGGAGTATGGAATACAGTTCTGATGCCCCCAACATAAAAAGAACTTGGAACTCTTGCAGGAAGTCCAGAGGAGGGCCCTGAAGCTGGTAAGAGGACTAGAGAGCCTCCCCTGTGAAGACAGGCTGAGAAAGCTGGGGCTGCTCAGCCTGGAGAAGAGTGCATGGAGACCTCATGGCACTTTCCAGTAGCTGAAGAGGACCTACTGGGGATCTGGAGAGGGATTCTTTGCCAGGAAGACCAGGTTAGATGAGGCTTTGAGCAACCTCATCTAGTGGGAGGTCTCACTACATATGGCAGGAGGGGTTGGAACTAGATGTTCTTTAACGTCTAACGTATTCCTGCCCCTTAACGTTCTATGATTCTATGGAAAATTCCACCTGGATATTTGAATAAAACCTGCTTGGACTATTATTTAAAGTAATTCCCAGGGTATTCTCGTGTCACTTAGAAACCAATACATAATACTTTCCTACTTTTGTTTGCAATTTTAGAGTGTTAAATGCACTACATGTCATTTTGAGGCTGTCTGGCTTATGTTGGTAGATGTCAGTATTTCACAGTAAAGCCATTCCTCCAAGAATTGCACATTTCTAATCTTGCTAAAGATATCTCATGAGTTAGATTACTTAATGTCTGGATTAGAAGAAACATTTCTGAAACAAAGAGGTATTTATGAAAAAGTAATAGAGTCCAATGAGATGACAATGGCATATTTGGTGGATCTGACAGTGCTGCAGATTGAGGCAAGAGGGAACTGAAATAATTGTTATTATGTTCAAGTATATGTCAAGATTGTGTCTCAGTAAATCTGAGCTGTGTTAACTATAAGAAGAAATTCTCTTGGATTCTTCCATGAAGACTTTTGACCAAGACTCAGACCTTATTTTAATGTGAAAAAGAAAACAACTGACTTTCTGTTTTGATTTTACAACTCCATAATTCTTTCTTTTGGACCAGATTTGATTTGGAAATACTGACACACCACAAGAAAGACATCAAATGCAATAATTTATACAGTATTAATGGAAAAAATAGAACTTTCTAGATGAGCTTTCTTGGGAGAAATGACCTTTCTTCCTAAGAATAGGGTCTATGTAAAAGTACTTGTTGCAAAGCTCTGAAAATGAAAGGTTTCTTTCATGATTAATTTCTCCTTGTTTCTCCATTTCCATTAACATTCCTTGTAAAAATTCAGCACAAGAAAGCTTTCACAAAGCTCATCGATTCAAGGTCACAAGTGTTTCATTGAAATTTATTCAGTGCAAGTCAGACAGTTTAATATACTCTAAATTTTAGGATTCCAAGGACATCTACTAAGTTTTTCAAGGAAATGTGGAAAAGCTGCCTGAAAAATACAGGGTAGTACATGAAGAGCTGCTACATTATATGATAATTCTATTATCTAAATAGTGGTAAAAATCATTATTCTATGAAGATATATTAACCTTCTGTCTTGTGTCACTGGCATTGCTATGTGAGTTTACTAATTGGCTGTCAGGTTGAATGCTGGACAAAACTCCCTGTGCAGGACATTTTACCCCTCTAACCCCTACAAATAAAAGAGCAATAAGGAGAAAGAAAGATCATATTGGTGTTTGAATATCATCTCATATTATACAGCAGGGGAGGGAAAAACATTAAAAGGCTTAATTTCCATGTGCTTCATGTGAAATAAATAAGACCAAAGACAAAGAACATGAGAATATTACCATTTTAAAAGGAAGTGAGGAAATTAATAAAAAGAAATTTGACAATACCGTAATAAACAGTGCAGTAGATTACCACTAAAAATTAGCATAACTGGCAATTGGCATGTTCAATTTGTCAAAGTGGTAGGATGCAAAGCAGACTTTTTTAGGCAGTAGCAGGGTTCAGTTCTTATTTGCTTGAATATGGTCAATGATTTTTTAAAAAATACTGGCTGTAGATAATCGCAAATGTAAGCCATTAGAGATATTTTTTAGCTGCTTATAGAAATAGAAAGGTCTGCATATTAATTTACAATGCTACTTCATTAGTTTTGTGTCATTTGTTTCATTAGTCATCTGCTGTTTCACACTGATGTCAATGACACAAAACTAATTCCTGGCTAAATTGTACTAGTGAATTGCACCCCATTACAGGAATGATTCCATTGTGCTCATTTGTATTTGGAATGAATGGTTACATCAAAGCTGTTGGCTCTAACCACTTCACCCAAAACACTTCTGCTGTGAAAAGAGGAAACCTTTACTACGAATGGTTAGATGGTGCCTGAGATGGATTTTGAAAGCCAGACAGTGAGTGCCCAAGTCCTTTTGTAGTTCTGGTTTTAAATGCCTTCCCTGGTACATGTTTTATGCAGGATTCCTTCCATGCTCTTCTAATGTAGGTATGTGCAGGTATTAAATGTGTGTAAACTTAGGATGCAAAGTCACTAAAAACAAACAAGCAAACAAGCAAACAAACAGAACTGGTCACCACCACTGCCCTAGCAGCTCAACCCTGAACACCTCTTGCCAGCACAGCATAAGGAAAGTGAAGTAACACACCTAATAAGGGCTATAAATCTTCATATCAGTCAGTTGGTGGGTTAATGAGTCTGTGGGTGTCTCCCTCCCATTTCTCTGTGGAGAGGATGCATTAATTTTGTTTAAATTTTTTTGCTGGCTTCTCTAGATTAATTCTGTTTTTGATGGTTTCAGATCTTATTGAATTTTATAGGAATTCTTTTAGTAAACAAAAGTGTGGCACATTCATTATATGGCATTTCTGCTTCCAGAAAGAGACTCTAATTCCTACTGCTGTCTAGAAGGTTTCCCAAACATCAGGTCTTTGAAAAAGGAGATGCAAGAAAGGCAAGAATAGTATCTTATACTGCAAGGAAAAAAAAATCTGAGACTAAATTGTAGGGAGAAAAATCCAGTTCAAAAAAACCCTGAATTTTCTCCATAACACTGCAAAATTCACACACATAAACTAGGTCTGGAGGAAGTGCCTTATATAAAATGAACAAATGACACAAAATCTAGCCTGACACCTCCAACTGAGACTGAACAGCCACAATCACATTCTCTTATTTTCCTTCTATTATGTACTTAGAAAGTGTGCAGTGTGCTGCTGTGAAGTAAGAGAAATAAAATACTGCATCATTTCTGTTTGCAGTTCACTCTTACTATATATGATTAAACCATTTTTAAAAAAGCCAGAAATATTGTTTTTAATCTCACAGAATGACTATTCTTATACGTAGGGAAAATATATGGATTTTTTTTCTGTGTTTCCAGAATTGCTAGGTTTTGGGCAGCTGTTCTCAAAAGGAATTCGGTACTTCTGAAGTCTAAAGCAAACTGACAGAGCAAATGACAATGTCTTAAAGGGAGAAAGCTACTTCATTCTGAAATGCATAGAACAAAATGACACGTTGTGACATATTGAAAGATGTCTAGCAGGCACATTTTTAATCATGCTGGTAACCTTTGACCACTTCTGTGAGTGCTCGCAGGTAAGCAAATGCTGAAGCCCACCACTGTGCTCCGTGTGAAGTTACACTGTGCTGTGTGATTGATCTGCTAAAATAGTGCATTATGCTCTTTTGGGTCAGGGGTTCAGAGCTGTATTAGGAAGAACAATTTTGTATCTCTCCATGTTTGTAGGGTTAAGATACTGTTCCTGAATAGGTCACTTACTCCTTGTGCCTTAGTCATAATTTCTTTTCATTGGCAAGTTTTAAAAGTAAAAATCATAAAATGTTACAGATACAATCACCTGCATATGAATATGGATTCAAGAATATGTTTATTCATTTTTCAAAGTTATTTATGTTTCATCCTGACTAGGATGTGACTCTAAAATGCTATAAGAAATCAAAATTAATTCCAGGGACTTAGGTAGCACCAAAAGGGCAACAGGCTCTTGAAATTAGATTTCTATAAACTTTCTGCAGAACATGAGGCTGAACAATTAATCAAATCTAAGGGTGCATTTGAGGTTGTAATATGAGATTACCACACACTAACAACGGCAAGAACATAACCCAAGTTAGGTAGTTTGGTCTCAATCTTAACCATCTTAATGCTGAGAATTCACAGGGCAAAATTAATCTGGAGTGTATCTCCTCTCACTTCAGCAAAGTTAAATCAGGTGATACGTTTGCTCCACGCTCTTGAAACACTGCTGTACTTGATGTACTTTGCTTTGTGTATGACAGAGAGAAACCTGACAGTATGAGAATGATGAAGTTTAATATGGTTATCAGATGGTCCTTTAATGACTATAATAATTCCCAAATCCTGAGCTTGTCAAGTTAACTGCTTTGCTTTCCTTTAATTGAAATTAATCATCATTCTCAGGGACAGAAAAGGAGAACTAAAATACAGGAAGAGAAAGATGAGTTACTCGAAGGGACTTCATATGACCTTATACTGCTATAAACAATTAAAACCCCCAATCATTTTGTTTGATTAGGTGGTTTGCACTCATTCTGTTCCAACACGAGCTACTTCTGATCATATCATTAATCATGTTATGTAAGTGGACATTAATCTAATGTCTCTTCATTATGAAAAATGCTAAAGAGACAAATTTGTCTCAGTGATCAGAAATGAGCTTTCTCATTTCTTTGAGAGTAATAATTAAAAAGTGATTTTTTTCTACATAGTATAAAGAAGTTCAGATCACAACAATTGTGAAGGCAGAGCATCAGAGATTTCAAAATAAGAAAATTAACCTTTTCTTGCATCAGTCTGTTTTTGTTATGAAATGAAGCAGCGACATGCATAACTCAAGAAGCCTTCTGACTCATACGGGACAATCACTGTAGTTTGAAGCAATTTTATGGAAATCACAAAACATAGTACATTATTATGAAAATGACTGTATAAAAATAATCCATGAAGCCATTTATTCAGAATCTGCTTGCATGTTAGAAGTTTGTGGAGCTTTAATTTTTTTTTGGCTTATTTTTGTTTTCTTTTGACAATCTACACAAAAAACACGAAAGAATAATTACATGCAGTGTGTCTTAGCCATTGCGCTTTTTCAACAATTACACATCAAACGCTCCAATTTAATGGACATTTAAAAAAATAAGAGGATTAATGCTTTCAGAATTTGTGTTTAATATGCAGATGGGGTGTCATTTTGGTTAGGCATCAACTGTTGCTACTATGGAAGTAAGGTGCAAAAAATGTCTTTTTCAATAACAAAATGCATCTTAAAACTTAATGTTGTATGATTGAGTTGAATTAAAATATCCAGCATAAAAGATAATTCAAATGCCTAATTTCTAAGGTTCTTTTTTCTAGTGTAACTGGACAAACCTCATATTGAAATTCAGGAAATATTAATTTACATGAAAACACTTGGAGCTCTCTTCTCCCTTAGTCACTAAGGGACTGTCTGAGGAGCTCACAATGGGTAAAGGAACTCTAATAAAAGTCCCTGTAGATATATGATTATCTGGTTTAAGGTCACCCCCTGGTTTTATCAAAAGCCTTGTACAAGAGGAGGTGCCTTTATGTCTTGCTTTAGGGGAAAACCAACTCACTGGACAGGCAGGGAAAGGAACGGAGCTTCGTTCCCTGCGCGGGTGAGGCACAGGAGGTGTGCTACTGCCACTGCCTCCTTCTGCAGAGGAACAGAAGGCCTCTGACAAAGGGCTCTAAAAAAGGTTCTTCACACTGAGGGGTTTTGCCTTTTATTTAAGCTGTTAGCACTCACCTGATTTACTCTGACCGAAAAAGTTTAGAGGAAAGATCACAGCAGCAATTTCGAGGAGGATGAGGCAGAGCTACAGCCAAAAGATGTGTTTTGCCAGTACTAAAAATTTAGTCTCCAGAACATCATTGAAATACTTGCACTATTATCTGTGAAGAAATTAGATAAAAATATTATTCCTTGACCTCATCCATTTTACAGAGCAGAGAGTGAGATACTTGCTGGGCTTCTTGACTCCCCACACCCCGCTTTCATTTGCCCTTCACTAGTTTGAGAGTTGAATTGTTATACAGTTATATTATTCTGTATGAAGAAATACTTCTTGTTTTTGTCATTTCAAGGCTTTGAATAACTCTCTGGAATTATTTCACTATCCTAAAAACTTGTAGTATACAATTGACCACGATATGAGAAAGAAAATTGAACAAAAGGTAGGAAATTAAATCAGCGAAGGATCTGACTTCTGGAGCACACCACTGCCACCAAGTAGGTGTAAAAACCACCAAACAGTAGTGTTTGCACCTGTCAGAAAACAGTGTAGGGAGAAGAGCTACATAGAGATAGGCCTAAATGCTTTGTTTCTTATAAATTTTCATTGTCTTCTGCCTGGAGGAGTGTCTAGAATGATAACATCACAAAGAATTTAAGGAATCTGTTCTCATTATGATTAGTTAACATCATGTAACTAATTTAGTTTCAGTAATAATTAATTTCAACACCAAATAAAAGGACACATTTTTTGAATATATGCATGCATATGTATAGACATCTGTAAGTGTACTGTACACACACGATTTTTAATATTTTATGCTGGACAAGTATCATAAAGGAATACCTTTAAACATCATGCCATAATTTCCTGGAAATGATGTGACACACATCTACAATTTCTCTGTGCCACATTCTGGGACCTTCCTCTGGCACCAGAAAAACTCATGTTCATACAGTTACTAAAAAAATACACACGTGCAAACATATATATTTGTATGCACACACAAGTTTTTATCTGTGTAGTCACCATTTATAAGTATATACCTGAAAAAGACTCTCTTGCATGTACATTGTATAAAGAAAATCATTATATTCTCCATTTTATTCCTTGTACTGAAATGAATTTCCTCTACTGTTTGCTATCATTGCTTCCCACTAAAGTCACAGTTAACACTCTGACAAACAAATAGTAAGGTTTTCAGAAATTCTTTGGGAGGAAAAGTGGACCCTAGAGATAAAGCATTAGATAAGCATAAATTGTTTTGAGTGAACAAGTACCACATTTCCTAGTAACATCTGCAAATATGAGTAGAGCAGGCTTTAACACCTTGGTGTCTGTGCTTACATTCTAAATAAATACCCTTTCTCATTTCCTCTGCATGCCCAGTAAAGTCAAGGAAGAACAAAACCTGACAGTGCCCAGTGAAAAACAAGAATGTAACAATGGAAACAGGAACGTAGAATTTTATTTATTGGTGGAAAGGGACTTTTTCCTCCTTGGAGACACCTTTGAAACTGCTAATGAAAAGTGTGAGAAATCTATTCACTATCCAGGTCTCTGCCATACTTTGCTGTGATGTGATGGGACTAGCTATAACCTTTCTGAGGCTGTTGCCCAGCTGTGCAGAACATAGTGTAGTTTCTGATGCTCTCTGGAATCCAATATGAGCATGGCAGGGCTGTTCTTGCCTCCTGTGCTTCCCTCCCCTTCTCTCGGGGGCAAAGTAAGGGTGAATTTCACTGATGGCTGTAAATCATGTGATTGTTGTAGTAGCCAGCCCATATAAGCAAAGCAGATCTCAAAGACAGGTTAGAGAGACAAAAACATGTCTGGATTAAGAGAGTGCCAAATAACATAAGGGTGCTGAAAAGAGAATTCATAAAAAATGTCCTGAAAAGACATGGAAATCTGGGATGCCCAGTTAACAAAAAAGAGATATACAAGCTGAAGCCCCAATCCCACTGGCTCTCTGCCTTCACAAGGGAGACCAAATTACTGTGAAAAACCAAGAAAAAAATCAGAGTATTTTAGGATTTTGAAATTTCTTCATGAGACTGTCTTGGTTTTGAATGGGGTAGAGTTAGTTTTCCTCCTAGTAGCTGGTACAGTATGAGTGGCTGCACGGTACTTAGCTGCCATCTGGGGTTAAACCACAGCAGAGACCAACATCTTACCAGGTGTGCATTTCATCTGGAAATCCCACTGGCCCAGGGTATGAGAAGTAACACACTCTGCTATAATCTCTTTGTTATCTGTCTAAAACCAATATTTTGAAGCAATATGTAACACAATTGAGAAACAAAGACTTCAAAAAGAAAATAGTGCATTCCTAATGCTTAGGAGTTGCAGCTTATTACCAAAAATATTTCTTCATGACCATGATCCTGCATGAAGTGATGAAAAGGGGGATCTGATTACAATGATACATACTTTTATGGGTTTTCTGCACAAGTTCTGTTTAGCTTTGTTAGTCAATTTTCTTCTTGTGTGGGATAGAAGATTTTTTTCTTCTATTCATCTCCGAAGTTTGACTCTTCAATGCCTGCACTTTTGAACCAACAAAGCTGTTACATGAAAAACAGGGCTGGCTCATAAACTGAAGGGAGGTTGAGGTCTTTGTGACTGAGTGCCTTCCATGAAGACAAGATTCAAAAGAAACTCTTGCCAACCACAGCAGTAAACAAATAAACATGAAAAAATTATGGAACAGTGGATAGTGACATTTTATTTCCTATTTCTTCACTGTGAATGTGACTGGAACTTAGCATTGCCTATTGACATTGCAGCCTTCAATTTAAATGTTTATTTTTACTTTAATTAACAGGAAATACAGAAACAGTAACAGCTTTTTGGATTATTCCCAAAATTAGTTTAGCATCCCTGCTCTGCAATAATATAGATATAAAATTTACTTGAATGAGTTAATATTAAAAAAAACAAACCAAACAAAAACCCATCTAAAAAAACACCCCACAAAATGTTCTTGAACATTTTTAATGTGATTTTCATCTTTGTTGATTTTGGAACCATCTAAGTGTTCAAATGTTGCTGAAAGGCATATTTTGTATGTTTATCTATGTCTTTCTATAAAGTTATTTCACCTTTTCATTTATTTCTATTTGGAACAATTCTAGTGTTTATTCTAATGCCATTCATTAGAAGATTAATTAACATTTATAATTACAATTCAGATTTAAAGAAATATTTTAAGGCTATGGATCTAATTGTACTTATTGAGTTTATACATCTTGAATAGCAGAGTTATTGTCTCCCAATCAAGCTTTATACAGTGTTAGTACTCGCAAAAAATTTTAAACATGTAAAATTTAAAACATTTTAAAATTCCAACCTATGATTTCTCCTCAGTATTTTGGTTGACCTATCATTGTGCAAGACTATGTTAGAATTTTAAAATGTTTTGTTTCTTTATCATCAATTTATATCCCCCACTTGCTCAAAACCCCCTGAAAAAAAAATAGCAGGAAAAAAAATTAGCAGGAAAAAAAAGCACCACTTATTTTATTAGGGCCATGCTGGATTTGGGGTTTTCTTGTCTTTGCTGAGAATAAAAGAGAATACAAGTACATGGTAACAATTTACATGGTAGCTAAATTTTCTTTCTAGCTATAAAACTTGCCTTTGACTTCAGTAGGCAAAGAACTGGACATGAAAGACAAGTGAAGCTGAAGTTTCTGAAAAGGGGTTAATAGCTACAGTGCTTGTTCAGCACAGGTCTAGCACAGGGTTTGTGCTTTGGTTCAGTTCACTGGTGATGGATATTTTGACCAGGTCTATTTCTTTGACAGATATTCACTTCACTGACTGTATTTGCAGAACCAATTTTAAGCATGCTTTGAACATATTTTAAATATGCCATGTCTTTCTCTTTGTTGAGTTTTTTGTTCTGATCACAGGTAATTACCACTTTTTACAAATGTCAAAAAGTGCCTTGTTTTCACTAAAGTGTAAGAAATGTTGTCAACTTAAGGGCACATGTTCCATGAAGGATATTTTGCTGCTTTTTAAAAAATAATAAAAAGAAATAATATATGTATTATTTAGCATTACATGAAATTCTTTGAACGATAAGCCTATTTTGATTTTTTTTTTCTGCACTATTTTCAAGGACAGCTGAATGTTGCTTAAGTTCAGACTGCTCTCCAGTCTATTGTTCATTTATTTTGCATATGATAAATGTAATATATCTTGAAGGTTTGATTCAATTGCCCACATGTTGCTGGCTAGTGACATTTCAGATGCTTCTTTCTGCCATCTAAATGTCACAGATCTCCCACAGGTCCTAAGGACCATCACAATAGGAAATCTCAGATACTATTAGACACTGCATTAAGTTCATACCTGTGAGCAATCAAAGTAGGTTGCAAGTGACTGACCTGATCTTCTAGGTTAGGTTTAGCTCACAGAACTGAACTCAAACATCTTAAATGTTTGAGTTAAAATTAAAAATTAAGTTAAATTTAAAAACTGAGTTAAATTTAAATTTAAAAACTTAAATGTTTGCTTAAATATAAGCTAGAAAGGTAGTGCAGACAGCTAGTGAATGCAATTAACAGAAACTTAAAGGAACTTTCCAGTGTAGTGCCAAGTAAGCACTTGATGTTCTAAACAGCCCTCTAGACCTGTCTCAGCTAGATCTCCACTGGCACACACCCAAAAATCCCCAAATTCAGGTGAGAATGTGGTGCCATGCTTTCATGTGTGCAGTCATTCTCAGCTACAAATAGGTTCAAGCACATTTCTAATGCTCAGGTTAAAATGTGATGAGTGATGGCCTGCTTCTACCTAGGGGAGGTTTCTACCTGCAGAAGTATGGTAAATGTCTTGCATTAAAATAAGACCCACAAAAATAAGTTTATTTGTGCTACTGCAACACTGGAATGTGTTTCTTCCCCCATGTTTTTTGCTATGTATTTTCTCATGTCTTAAATCTTTTATGTGTATAATTTCTCTCTTTGAATTGAATACTCCTAAAAGGCTTTCCTCCTTTCCTCCTCCTTTTACTGATAATTTAAAAGCTCTTTCTCTTTTATATAATTTTCTCATTAATCTGCCCAACTTGTCATTGATCGTCTGGGTTTCATTGCTTGAACTTGGTTTCAAGTCCAACATTTGTTAGTTTTACAATTGACACAAATATAAGCACAGTCAATTGCCTTAGATAATCTGTAAAATTATTATTTCTTGTCCAAACCATTTCATTATCTGTTTGTTTGTTGTTTTTTTTTTTTTTTTTATATTTTTTCNTTTTTTTTTTTTTTTTTCCTCTGCAGATTTTCCCTCAGGAAACTCATCTATAGAGTCAGTATCTTTGTCTCTTGTCTAGCTTTGAGCTTTGTGTATTCCAACCTGTAAAACAGTAGCTCTATATGACACAATCATGACTTTTAATCAGTTATTTGTACTTTAAAAAAATTCCTTCAAATCTTATTGATTTTTACAAATTCTACAGTAACTAGACTTCTTCTCAGGTATCTTTGGTAAAACATTTTCTTCCAAAAAAGTTGTTTTTTTCCTATCTATTTTAGTCCTTGGTTTCTTAACTTTTATATTGTTCTTTTCTATAGTCTTATTTTTTTTTTTAAAATTTTTGCCTGGTAGTCTTAACGTTCATATTTTCTGAGTTTTCAGTCTCTATGATAAATTAATCTTGATAAATCAGTTTCCTCAGATCTGTGAATTCATTGCCATCAGTAAATATACAGTTCCTCACAACTCCCTAATAGAACATGATTTCTATTTCACCTCTGAAACCTAAAAATATGACTCCTTCTAGAAGTAAAATGAACATATCTCATGACAGTCAATCTTTTATCTATTCTCACTGAACCTGTCAGCTTACTGAAAAGATAAACTATCAGCTTGATTGATTTCTAAAGAATAATATACATTTTACAAAGTTCCCTTTTTTAATATACTATCAAAAAACCTATTTAGGGCCTATAGAATTTTAGCAATATCTTAATTTCTGTACTAGAAAATTACTCATCATCTGTTCTAACACAAGCAGCTGAGCAGTTGTGTTGATCTAAACCTGGTCTGCCCCTTCACTGCCCCTGATCCCACAGATATCTTTATTCATTCCTCAAATCTCATAGCAAATATTCTACCTCTCACTTTTAATAAGCTAAATTTGCTGTAGCTTCTGCATTCATGCCTACCTCAGTGCTTGCTATTTTTAAATTTTCTTGGAGAGCTACTGAGTTGATGAAGCTTCTTGGTTTTCCAAGGTCTCTTTCTTAGTCTGATTTTCTGCTAGAAAAATTATTTCTCCTTAGAAATCTGGTACCTGTTCTCTCTTGGTTACACTGAGTGTTTTTTTCTGTCCCCTAATGCTCAAAAGGATACTCTGTATCTTTAACACACTTCAAGATGATTTTCCTATCTCTTAATTTTTTTTCAGACATCCTTTATCATTGTTAGTGTGCATTTCATTCCACAAATATCGAAGTTATTTCTCTGATTGTGTGATACAGCCCTAAGATCCTATTTCCTTTGAGTATTCCTCTGAACAGTTGAACTCTGATTATCCACTCACCTCTGCCTTTTCCTCCTTTTTTCTTATCTAATGACTGTAGTATAAAATTAATGCATATGTACAGCCAGTTGCTCTTGCTGCATATTTAAGTTACTTCAGTGGTCAAAACAGATAATGCTGGATCCAATTTTGTCTTCCTTCTTAATTAATGCTAGGTCTCTAGTCATACTGCTGCTCTGTTACAGCAGAATGTGGTCCATTTGTAGTCAATTTTTTCACCCATCACATGAGTTAACTGACCCAAAAAGGGCTACCTTCCTTTCTAGACAAAAGCTCACCCAAACCTCCATTTTTCCATTGCAAAATAATTGGAAGGCAAATTTTTACCAATCCTGTCTGTAACATTTTTCCTAAAGAAAAAGAAACCATAAAGGTTGGCATATGTGCCTATATATATATATACATATAAATATATATATACACATACACACATTATAGAGTGTTATAACAGAAGAATTGTTCTAACCACTGGGGGTTTAGAAATTAATCAGCTGTTTGGTGCAAACTAGGTATTAATTGTTATTGCCATGGAAGTTCATGGGCTATAACAGAAATTGGGTAAACTGAAGTACCATAAAGGAGCTAAGAGAAATTACATATTCTTGGAAAGAAAACTTAAGTTCTGCTGATTCCAGCAGCTAGTACAGCAGTGAAAATGGGATATGTTAACTGTATGAAAATGCAAACTGAAAAGATGTATTTAGTGCTTTTTTCTGTTTAGAGAAACTCCAGGGTCTGTACAAAAATGACTGTGTGCCCTGCTAACTCTGTGTGTAGCCATCACAGAGAAATTCAGCCTTGACAGTATTTGATATCTGTCCTAAGACTCTGTACAATGAGTGAGGTATTAGTATTCCCTAGTTTGAATAAGGAATTGAAACCTTTTTCTTGTACCTCATAGTTCATTTCTCCATTTATATTTTTTTCTCTGGCACTATTGTATGAAGACTTTATAAAGAGTTTTTTTAGGTCCTTTTGCGAATTTGGGAGAAACCCTTCACTGACTTTCAAGTACACAGAATTCTGAAGTTTCCTCAGTCAGGAAACATACTCCTGAAAGATGAGCTAGAAAGTTTTACCAGCTCTCATTTCCATAATGCATCTTTTGGAGCTATAAATGTGGGTGTATGATGTTTCACAGCTTTTCTACCTATTTCATGTCTATTGGTGCTTCTCAAATGCATTTTTCCAAAGAGAGGTGGATCAATAATTCCATTTTGCATATCAAGAGACTGGGAAAGGAGAGCTGAAGTGAATTTTTCAAGGTCAGCTGGAGGCTAGTAACTGATAGAGAGGTAGATGCAGGGCCGAGATCCCAATTGGTTTCAACAGGCATCTGGGAGTGCTGCCTCTCAGCTGGGAGAATAAAAGAACACTGTCTTCTGATATGCATCTTTATGCAAATGTGACTGTGTACGAATGCCAGGTACATAGATGTACTCATATAGGCTGAGTATATGATGTGTGATGATTTCTGAAATCTTGGAATTTTCTCCCTGTCTCACTCGTCTTCTGCTCCAGCACACTGAAAAGGTCTTGACAGTATTTCATCTCATTCATGTGTTATCATTACTACTGTCAGGAGGTTTTGGATAACAAATGCAGTGCTTTACCAGCTAAAAACATTTTCTTTTTGCACTGACACAGGCTCGTCAATAAAACCCCACGGCATGTTAACTTCCCATCTCTCAGACGTGGCACACTGGCATTTACAATGCAGAGAAAGGTAACAAAGTGTGAAAGAGATCATAAATCATTTAAAGAGAGTTAAAAAGAGACTTAAAACAAAAGCCTTCAGGAAAGAAAGGAAAAAAAAGTGAAAAAGTGTGGGCACCAAAAATTATTTTATACAAGAATGAAACAATGACCTTTTCACCTATCATCATTCACATCGGTTTGCCTTCCACAGCCTCTGGAGTTTAGAACAATTCAGTCAGTGTGCAGAATGTTGCAAGAAGAATGAACCTTTTATTTTATTATTACCCAGGGCATGATACCCTTGAGAGGAATGACAAAAACAAATAAGAGCAAACAGAGCAAAAGGGAAAGCAAAGTGACTACAGGCTTGGGATAATAAAAGCAAGCAATGAATGTAATACACGGAGAGATAGCCTTCAATTCAAAGTTCACAAGGCAGGCAAATGCATTTCCTTGGAAACTTTTACATTTCAAAATACGTTTTACAATCTTTTCACTCAACCATTTAAATATGGGCTTTGCAGATGCCTGAAAATGTAGCAAGGGAGAGGGGCACACTTCATCATAGCTTGAAAATGTGAACGTACAAACAGTACTCTTCAAGAAGGCACACAACAGAAGGCTGGATATTTATATGATCAGCTCTAAATCATGATGTTTTACAGGCAAGCTCTGTTTTAAAATAAGTGCATCTAGGAAGGTGATATAGGCTTATAACCAAAATCACAGATGGTGATTGACACAGATGTCTGTGTCAGACTCCTCAACTCTCCACTTTGGGAAAAAACATTTTATACATCACAATTAAGTGAAAACCTTTTGATATGAAATACAAATGATAACAATTATCCATTGTGGCTAGCCTTTCAGAACCCTTTTTATAAACAAGAGAAGCAAAGACTGTAACCCTGAAGTCAGCAATTATTCACCTCTGCACATGCCAAGTAGTTCTTACTGAGAATATCATTAATGCATATAAAGCATTTTTTTATCAAGTACTTTACAGACATAGCACATAAGCTAGTTTCAGATTTTGAAACACTAGTAGTCATCTGAAATCTAATTACTACTAAAAAACAAAGCAAAACTGTAACAGGTTTTGGCAGGAAGAAAGGAATAATAATATATCCAATTAATGGTGTAGAAAGTATTTTAGGTAGACAGATTGACATTAGTAAACTAGAATTTGAAAATGACTTCACAGTAAACCACTTGTTTTGGTGAACAAATTAAGGAAAAGAAAAAGAAAGCTATTTCTTGGTGTGAAATAGACTCAGGCTTGATCTGTGACTTCTGTTTGGAAGTGAGGTAAGTCACAGCAGTAAGTATCACAGGCAGAGACTTAAATTTCCACTTCCCTGATAATTTCTGATAGTTTCTAAGTCATCAGTGATTTTCCATCAGGTTATTCCCAGGCTGAGAAAAATAATTTAACTGCCTTCCTTGTAGAGTCTGAAAGAGAAAGCTCCTAGAGAACAACATTGTCCAAATGTACAGTTCTGAAAACACCTTTTTTGGTTATTTTTTATTTAATAGAAAAGGCAACAAAAATGAAATATCAGTAGAAATCACTTGTGAGACTTTTTGCTAGCTCTCAAAGCTCTTCCAGCTAGCTGTCCATTGCATCCCTTTCAAGATCTGGAAATGAGCAGTACTGACTCATTCTTGTTTTCTCTCTAAAATCATGTGTGGCTTACCGTCTGCTATCACAAACTGGTCATTTGACCAGGACTGTTTTTCTTCTTTCTCCCTGCCACCGAGTGCATTTTGAATTCCAGTCACCACCATGAGATTTATTAGACTATATTTGTCCAGTCTGGATCTGACTAACTGTCCTGAGACAACATTGCCTTTCACAGACTGATTCAGACTGTTGTTGACTCACACAGAAAGTTCCATCTACCTAATAACAAATTTTAATATTTTTCTAGTGACATGAGATATTTTCTGTCTATTTTAAAATCTGATTAGTGATTTTCAATATTGTACTTAATTTCAATTTTCCTCTATTTAGATTGCCACAAAAATGCAGTCTCTTAACCCTGTCAAAGGGCTATTCAGGAGATGTAAATAGCTGGTGTTGCATAGACATTCTAAATCTGTGGTTGTTTCTAAAGCAGTTGAAGAAGGTCAGAATACAAACACGCATGAGGAAAATAAATGAGTATTTTGCAGCTTCTCAATGTCCAACTTTCCATCACTGTTTGAATTCCTCTCTGATGTTTCTCTCAGCATGCCTTATCCTTCATTTTACACTTGCTCTGGCAGACTCCATTGTTTTCTGTAGGCATTATGTCTGCATAAAAAAACCTGGATCTGACTAACAGTTATCTCTTAGAACATACAATATGCCACACAGAATGCCACAGTAAAGGAAACTGCAGAAAAATGCTATAAAAATTGTGAAGGAGAATACAAACTTACAGTTTCAACTAGACAACTTGCCACAGAAACTTTCTATAGTCAAAGTTAAATTTCTTCAGTTAGTATTCTTTCTTAGATCGATAAGATTTTTATTTTTCCTTATCCAAATAAGGCTTTAATGAGAACATTTATAATGGTTTCAACTCCTAATACAGCTCTAAGTGCTGGTAGAAAACACACTCTTGTAATATTTTTTCTCTTGCTGAGGCTGATACAAATACAAAATTGGGAAAAATATTCATGATTATTCCAAAGGTTCATTATAGCATCTTAGTCAGCACTTTAATTTCTAGTTGTAAAGCATTTTAGTGGAACTGGAAAGATACAGAATGCCTTTTCATTTTTCCTCTCCCTCATAAGTCAAATACACAATAAAATTACAGCAGTAATAAAAATACTAATAGTGCACTGTGAATCTCCTTAACCAATTATCCCATTTCCTGCCTGGCTGTTAAGTTGCACTCAGAATGCTCAGAGAAGACACATTTGCATTGTACAGTAAAATGCAAGTTTAAATGCATTACATGACAGCTGGTGTATTAATGTCACTTGTGATCAGCAACATGAATTGCCTATCTGAGAAATTCATGGGCAGTCAAGACAATGAGCAAATTATTCAATGGGGAAGAATTTTGTGTCTTTTAGGATTCAGTTAAGGTACATAAATGTAAGTTACAACAGTGACCCATCTTATAACATGAGAGCATTTTGTGATTGCTATTAGTAGGGGGTCTAAATTTACTGTCTAGAATGTCAACACTTTTGAAAGTTTAGAACATGAATTCCAGGCTCAGAAACTGGTCTGTGTTTTCATTTTGTTTAAAAACAAACAAAGAGCTTTCTAGTGATGTTATATAGAGGAATATGGACTTTAAGAGTGAATCTTCTATGTCTGTTTTGCCTTGTGTAACGTTGTGATCATCAGTGTGGAGTACTTCAGACTTGTTATGGTTTTTTTTGTTTTTTTTTTTAATAGACCTTGGTTTAAAGATTTAACCATTGTTCTGCATGCATAACCACCTATGGACATGTTTTAGCTTCATGATTTCTATGCTTAGATATTTGAAACTTTTCCAGTGAATTTTCCAGTAGCATGAATACATGTAATACATGTATATAGTTTTTAAAAAGCACTTCATAAGAGGTAGTGAGTGATGCTCAGGAAATACTTTCTCACACTTAAAAATCCCTCTTTGTAAGAATTGTTATATTATCAGACAACACAATCATATAGATCAGAACATAGGGCCTTAATGACTGTCTATGGATTTTAGTTTTCAACACCCAAACAGAGAAATCCTGGCATTACGGAGGTCTAAAAGACTTTGAAAATTGGTTCTGAGGAATTTGTACAAAGAATTTCATGTAACTGCTGATAAACATTGTTGCTCCATCAGCATCATGTAAGACAGTGATTTCATGACAATATAGGTTTTACCACTGGTTGGTTAAAGGACTAGATATGGGCAGTAGCTACACTTCACATTTTCTTTGTGTCATTTGTCTCGTCCTGGGTCATTAAACATGCACACAAATGTGCACTTATTTACTTTCTTTTTCCTGCTCAGATTGATGAGGGAATGCTGGGCTTGGTGTGAGAGCATGTGCAGAAAATAAAAAGACAGAAAATGCTGAAACAGTGTTGGAGGTGTTCTGCAGAGACAGAGGCAGACTTGCTATAGTGACAGTGGATTGGAGATCAGAGCCTGGAAAAACACAAGAACTAAATCATTTGGCAATAGGGTTCACTGACAGGGAAAACTACCCGAGGGACCTCCAAGCTCACTGTACTTGCTGGTGTTCTCTATTCCTTTTAAAGAAGTACAATTATCTCATTTTCAAACACGTAGTTAAGTTTACTGCAGTTCTGATGTGAAACTTTGATTATATACCAAAATTCTGTCAGTACAAGGCTGACATAGGAATCGTAATAGCTCAGTGGCAGCCAGATAAGGCAGATAAGGCAGATAAGGCAGATTCTGCACCTGGGGTAGGGCAATCCTGTACGTACACACAGACTGGGAAACAAGAGGCTGGGGAGTAGCCCTGTGGAAAGGGACCTGGGAGTCCTGGTTGGAGTTGAGCATGAGTCAGCAGTGCCCTGGCAGCCAGGAGGTCCTGGGGTGCACCGGGCACAGCATGGCCAGCCAGGCAAGGGAGGGGATTGTCCTGCTCTGCTCTGCACTGGGGAGGCCTCAGCTCGAGCGCTGGGGGCAGTTTTTTGGTGCCACAGTGTAAGACGGATATCAAGCTGTTAGAAAGCATCCAAAGGATATTTACAAAGATGGTAAAGGACCTTGAGGGGAAGCCTTATGGAGAGCAGCTGAGGTTACTTGGTCTGTTCAGTAACCTGAACAGGTTCAGTAACCTGAACCACCTGAGGGTGGTTGGGCACTGGAATGGGATTCCCAGGGAAGTAGTCACAGCCCCAAGCCTGACAGAGTTCAAGAAGCATTTGGACAATGCTTTTGGGCCCAAGAGGGGATTTTTGTAGTGGTCCTGTGTAAAGCCAGGAGTTGGACTCAATGATTGTTGGGGATCCCTTGCAGCTCAGGATATTCTATAGTAAGATTTTAACATGACACCTCATGCTGTCAGTGTGACTGAGAAAATCGATTGACATTATTATGCATTCTAATAACTCATCAACAAATGTGAGTAAAAGCAATATGCAAAAGCAAGGTTTATCAGGGTATGAACTTAGATTTATTTTGGTCCAGATCTTCAGATCTCATTACTAACAAAATTATCTTTGAATCCAGTGAAATTTTCTGGCCTCTAAGTAAAGCTTTCCATGTAGCCTGTATTGCATGTCTTTCTGAGAGTAGGCTCTAGTTGCTTTTTTAATGTCAATTGCTAGTTCTCTGAAAGGACCTATATTTTTATGTGCATGTGGAGAATGTGTGTTTGTCCATGTGTCTGCAAGGAAGTTGAAGACCCAGAGTGCAAGAAAGATCTGCGGTAGTTTGTGTTTCTGCAACAGACAATACAGAATTCTGGACAATGAGCCAAATCTTCTAATACACATAAGACCAATGTATTCAGGAGAGCTCATGACAGACACACCTCTGAGACTGAGATCACAGTTTTAATCTTGTAATTACAGCAAGAAGGATAAAGAAGACTTCATTTTGGAAAGTGAGACCAAATGCATGGACCAAAGGATGTGACATTGATAGCTATTCTCCATGTATTGTTCTGTTCCTTTATTATCAAGTAGGAAACAGTTGAAACAGTTTTCATCAGTTCATGTTTCAGAAATGCGCTGCTGGCATTTTTGCCAGCACAGGAGATAGTCAAGATCTCTGTACCATTAACTTCTCTCCCTAGAACTTTGTTAGCAATGTAAGGCTCTTATAGCCTTATTACTTTTTCCTGCCTTATGATGCTATCATTCCATCTGTAACCAGTCTAAGTGTTAGGTTTGTAATACAGTCAATGAAAGTTTCACTCGCTCTTCTGCAGAGCTGGCCTCTGACATTAAACTTAATTGTAACTACAGCTACTATATAAAATTTCATAGATCCTGGAAGATTAAGTCTAGTTGTTAATTTGCATAGTTTTATGAAACATTTATTGGATTTTTCTTTAATGTCTTAGCATATTACTGACAGAGATAGCATAATTTGAAAATAACAACAAGGGACATGAAAGCTTTATGGGGAATTATAAAACAATTCCCAAGTGGAATATTATTGTAATATAGCTTTTCAATGTAGCTGTTCTGTAACATTTTAGAATTATATGCTGTATCTTTAGTATATGAAAGTTATCCACACCTGTTTCTTATGCATGAAGCCTCTTATAGCTACAGTGTTTCCATTGTGCTTCTGATTTTGATAATCATTCAAGGGGAAAAGGGGGAGGAACATTGGTCTTTTTTTAGCAGTTTAAGTTTGTGCAAACCACTTCCTTTAATTATCCTGGAAGCACAGACCTCTTCCTTACTTCTATATTGCTAAACAGAAAGTAAAAAGTACAGTGCATACCTCAATATCTAAGGAGTACTGAAATGTAATTTTTTTTCATGTGCTGTGAACCTCTGTGATGTTTCTGCATTATAAATATGTCATAATTAATTTTATAATATTTGGTATTGCATTGCCCAACAGAGAAGGCAAATATTAAAACCTGCAAATTCACAATTATGTATTTGAAATTAATTTTGAACAATGGTAAACAGGAGTAAAAGAGCTACACAGTTTGTCCCTCAGTAAGGTAGAAATAAAAATTTAGCACGCTAAGTGCAAATTGAAACATTTTTTAGAGTTTCCTCATTACACAATGGGATGCTTTTGACAGCCCTTACAGTATTACTTCTACTGTTGTATCTGACAGGTATAAAATTACCTCCTTTCCTCAAAAACTGTGAAAGGCTATCAGGTAAGACTTAACATTCCTGTGAATAAAAGGACCTGGAGCTCCTTGTGGACACAAAGCAGAATATCACCCAGAAAAACACCCTTGCAGCAGAGAAAGCCAACAGCATCCTGGGCTGCATTGGGCAGAGCATCAGTTACAAGGAATTGATCCTTCCCCAGATTAAGAGAGACATGGACAAACTGGAATAAGTTCAGTGAGCTCTGTGATGGTCGTTAAGCACTTGGAACATTAAGAAGAGGCTGGGAGAGCTGGAATCATTCGGTCTGAAGAGAAGTCTATTAGGCTTACCTCAGAAACACTTAGAAATAGGACAAAAGAAAAGCAATGGAGCAATGGAAATTCTCACTGGATATTTAAATTTTTATTTTACCAAAACCATGGTCAAAAGGGTTGTCCATAGAGGTTTTGGCATCTCCATTCATAGAAATAATAAAACCTGGACAACACAAGAGCTTGAAAAACCTGATCTATCTTTTGAAGATCAAGTTTTTGCCTTGGGAAATGGTTAGATCAGCTGGCCAGCCGATGTCCTTCCCAACCTAAATTGCTCTGAAACCCCATGATTTTAACATCTTACAGTGGAAATTAAGAAAGTAGAATTCCAGTTTTGATCTAGGACTGAACCTATGAGTAAAAAAATTGCATTATGTTATACACTTGGCCTGACAGAAGGTCCTTTTATCTTAACCAATTCTCAAACTCTCTACATTCTAAATTTGTGCTTAAAGGTCAAAAACAAGAAAGAAGGAAGGAAAATTGATCATTAACTGGAAAGTCCTAGAAGGACAAAGCCAAGAAATAAACAAAATTATGATGTGAAAAATTTGGAATTCTTCCTGCAATTTTTATTCCTTACCTCCTTAACTCCTCTGTGCATTCATCACTTGTGTTCTTCAAAAGTGGCTCAGGCTTAGAAACTTGAGTCCCTTTACATGGTGCTCATCACTCAGACAGTCTTTTTTAACCCCGCCATCAGTTTCAGTTGCATAATTTTTCACAGGATCCCTGACTTTTTCAGTCAGACATCATTCATCATATCAGTCAGTCTTTGTACTTTTATGCTTTTATCGTTTTTGAGAATATTGTGCCACAGTTCACAGTATTTAATCTTGCTCAGAAAGAATGAAATTCCCTGAAAGAGCAAGAAATGTTACATTAAATTGCACTTGATGTATATTTTTACTGTTATTTTAATGTATTTAATCAATTTTGTGCCACAATGAAGGTATTTTGTAGCTTGTCTTTTCTCCTTTTAAACCCTTGCACCATAAACACTAGCAAGCATAAATACACACTTAAATTTAGCGTGAATATGTATGTAAAGATGTACATACAGAAACACAAGCACAAACTTATACTGGAGACAAGCATTACAATCTCAGATAGCAGTGAATACAGCTCTTCTAAGCTGCTGACTTGTCCTCTCCACCAGTTGATATCAGCTCCCTCTAAAGTCTTTTGGATCCAGCTTGCAAAGGGCTGTCTGTCAGATTAATTAATATTACACAACTAACAACATATTTTGAAGTCTCCCTTGCCATGAAAAGATAATCTATCCAGCATTGCTACTGAAGTGCTGTGATCAGGAGAGCCATTGGGGTTTAATTCTGAAATTCTCAGAAAAGTATGCAAATCTTGCAATTTTCACAGCATGCTCCATTGCCCATTTGATTACTTATAGCTCCCTAAATATGAACTGGTTGTTTGTTTCACACAGGTTTTGTTTACACTGGTGATACCCTTTCATCTTTTCAATGAGGCTCTTAATATGAACCATCCAAACAATATGTGAGTTACAGACCAGAATGTCCTTTCCATACCCTCCAAAATGCCTCTATTTGCTGAGCAAATGTTTTCATTTTAGAATTTGCTCTTTGAGGATTTGAACATGTTCAGTTCCCCATGAATATTGGGTTCTGACAATATATAGAGTGGATAATTTTCTCAGTTTCTGTAATTCCAGCAGCCACGCATGTTAGGAAGTCATTTGGCATAAAATAACCATAAATTTGTCTAGCTTTAAGATTACTTTTGAAAGTCACAGGGTGGATTTAGGAACCAAATGTTTCTTCAGGAGACAAGGACAAATAGAAAATAAGTGAATTAGGATTTGCAGTTCCTGAGTGCTATGCACAGCACAAATTATCTTAGCAATCATACAGTGACACATTACTACTCTAAATATTCAGATCTCCTTAGTGTTAAAGGGGTATTATGGTAAATTGCAGTAGATGTCTAAGTCTTGCTATGTGTGAAAAGTATATCATCACTCATATTCAGTTAATTCAGCTGAAGATGGTTACACTTGTATAATTCATTTAGCATAAAAAAACCCCAACTTTGTTACAGTTGAATCCAATAAGAATTGATTTATAGGTTTCAACTCACTTGCATGTCTAATCTTAGTTAAATAAGGAAATATTCTCCAGAATTAAAGAATATATTCCAAATTAACCTGTCACATAGGTGAGATCTCTGTCCATTGAAACAGGATTAAGGTCTTAAATGAAAAAAATGAATTAGCATAATTAATATCAGAATGAACCATAAGAGGATTTTAAAATTAATGGATTTCATGAACTACTTGAGAAAATCAAATTTAAAATGTCTTCAATTGATATAAAAATAGGTGAATTTTTTTGTTTGGGGATTTTTTTTTGTTGTTATTTTATTTTAGTAATCTGTTGAAGGATTTAAGAATTATGTCTGAAAAAATTGCCCTCAATAATTGATTCTGGAATGGTCCCAAGTGTTATGCCAGATCAGGTCCATTAAGAAGTGAAATGTGACCATCTCCAAATGTATTGTGCTTTACTGATGCGAAAACATATTTTGAAGAGGTAGCTGAATATCAAATAGGCTTTTCTTCTCTTTGACGAGATCTCAAGTAAGAGCTATATATAAAATCAGCTGGGTGTGGGGGATTTTTTCATAAGCTGTTTCACTCAGATAAGTTTCATTTCTGTGGTGAAGGCAGAAGGGAATCAGTAAACAGCATATTCTGCCTTTCTCTAGTATTGCATTTCCTTTTTGCTACTTTAACATGAATATTATAGAGTAGCAGACATCACACCCACAGAAGTCCCATCTTATTTTTAAGGTCTTAAAATAAGAGTTAGTTAGCAGGTCAGACTCCAGAGAGCTTTCAAATAGATCCCTATTCCAATGTAATTCTAAATGCTGGACTTACTTGTTTCATTCTTCTGTTGAGCTCTGGGGTTCCAGCCAGCAGGAAAAAAAATTCCCACTGGTGATTATGAGCCATGATTTCATTGCCATTGCAGAACTACAGCCAGTTTCATCTGAGGTGAAATTCCAATGTAAAGCAGTCCAATATTCCATGAACATATTGTCACATTCAAATGTGAGCTTACTTGTTTTCTTCATTCCAATGTTCTAAGAGGTAGGGTTTTTTCAAGTCTCTTTTGTTGACTTTTAAATTCACTATATCATTATTTAGATCTTAATAGCATCTATAGTTGTCTTAATTAAAGAAGCTCTGGTTCTCCATTTGTTTCAAATTCATAACAAATTACTCAAATTGTTAAAAAACCTTAAAATGACATTTCTCTCTGAGTTTGAAAAATAATTAAATAATAAATAAATAATAAAAGGGTAAAAAATGTATTCAGTGCCAGACATATTCAAAAGTTGCTTCTTTGTCATTACATTTTTATTCCAATTTACTCTTTGACATATTCAGTGTTTGTGTTACAATGTGTGGACTCAACTAAGACATAAATAGTAATTCAGCTTAAATAGAGAAAGATGGTCTTGTGATATAAGTAAATAACATGGGAAAAGTCTTTGAGGAATTCACATCCCACACAAGGACCTGCTTCTGCACTAAAGAGTAGGCTCCTGTTCCGTAAGAAATGCAAAAGCCAAACTGATAGGAACCTTGTATTAGCATGGAGCTCTGTGAAGTGTACCCATGGTGATGTGAGCATAAGTTTTCACTAGGAAATAATTTTGTCATGTAGTTAGGCATAATTAATATATCTGCAGATATATGCAGTCAATTTATTGCTTTAATGCCCTTTAATAACCTAATGGAAATTTTCAATAGTTAAGAATGTTTTATTCCCTCTAAAACCTTTCAAGGACTGATGACAATTTCCAATCTGAAGTTCTGACTTGGAACTCTAGAGGCTTTAACCAGAAATATATGGAAAAAACAGATTGATGAAATCTAAAACCTACTGTATAAAGTATTTCAGGTTTGGCATGTTTTTGCCAGAACCGAGGAGGGGGGGATCCATCTCCTCAACCTTGCATGTGCTGGTTGCCCTTTCTACTTTTATCTTTTTTCCAGCAGTGAAACTTTCAGTAATGGCAATATTATAATATGTCTAAAGATAGAGAGGAAGTTTCAAGTCTTGACTGTAAACTTTTGGGGTATGGTCTGAGAAACAATTTTCTGAAGTTTCTTTTCTTTTTTCCCAACTAGTCCTGATATACAAGATGAAAAAAAGACCTTTCATGATTGGATGTTCAGAGACACGGGGAGCTAATGCTCCCAAATGCAGGAGCACACTTCTGCTGACTGGCAGAGCCCCTGCTGAAGTATGAGGTGGTTGCTTCCAGAGGCTTCTCTAATGTTTCAACCATTTTCTCATTTTTTATTCTGACACACTGGAAGAGAAAATGGGAACCTCATGAGATTTAAGAGGCTAAGTTCAAGGTGCTGCACCGGGATCAGGACAACACCTGGAACAGGATGAGGGAAATGAGAGCAGCCCTACTGAGAATGACTTGGGGGTGCTGGTGAATGAGAGGCTGGACATGATCCAGCAATGTGTGCTTGAAACCCCAAAGCTAAACAGCTGCATCAAAAGCACCTTGGGCAGCAGGACAAGAGAGGATTCTGCCCCTTTACTCTGCTCTCCTGAGACCCCACCTGCAGTACTGCATCAGCTCTGGGGTCCTCAGCACAGGAAAGACATGGACCTGTTGGTATGAGTCCAGAGGAGGCCACGACAGTGATTAGAGGAATTGAGAACCTCTCCTATGAGGAAAGGCTGAGATAATTAGGTTTGTTCAACGTGGAGAAGAGAAGGGTCCAGGAAAACCTTCCAGAAAGGGACCCTACAAGAAAGGCATTGTAGTGACAGGACAACTTTACACTGAAACAGAATGAGGCTGGATTAGATATAAGGAAGAAATTCTTTACTGTGAGGATGGTGAGGCACTGGAGCAGGTTGCCCAGAGAGGTGGTGGATACAACATCCCTGGAAATGTTCAAAGCCAGGCTGGATGGGGCTCCCATCAGACAGTGGAACACTGCAATCAGATCATCCTTAAGGCGCCTCTTTTCCAAGCTGAGCAAACCCAATTCTATCAGCCTTTCCTCCCAGGAAAGGTGCTCCATCCCTCTAATTATGTTGGTGGCCTCCTCTGGACTCACTTCCACAGGTCAAGGTCCTTCTATCTTGACACAGTACAGGGTATTTAGAAAAATAATGAAATGACAGAGTTAATGCCCTATAACATGAAATTCAATTGCAACTGATCCAGAATGTGAAATTTACAATGAAACTATGTTGAGATCATTGCATTCTTGGACAGAATGCAATTTTAGTATGTCAACAATATATTATGTTATTGAAAAAAAATGAGGGTTTAAGACTCATTGTACTGATCAAGTCTTCAGTTAAAAGGAGAATATTTAAATGGAAGACTACTTTTAATATGCATTAGAAAAAAAAAAATAAAGGAAAAGAAATATTCCGTAGTGTGCTATTTTCCTAAACACTGAAAATATTTTTAGCATGTCAATGAGCTATTAACTCAGGCAACTTTTCTAAAAGCAGTTAGTTAAATGTAGCTTCTCCATAAGCATAAGTAAACAGCCCATTTTAGACTTACATTTTCCTCTTACTCCATACAACCAATTCAGAATTTTTGCATATCTTGTTTTTCAACAAGGCAGTCTTCTTTATTATGAATTTGAAGCAAATTGAACAGGTTATTTGAAAGATATAGAGGCTGATATTGTTGTAATGATTTCTTCAAGTTTTTTTTGGTTTCTTTGCTTTCCACCTGTATTTGGGTTTGACTCACTTCTAAGCAAATCTGAAGTTCAGAAGGTGGAATAACAAAATTTCCTCTGGCTTCAGAGACCTCCACATCAGATAGGTTAGCTTATAACCCCCTAGTACAGAAGCTGCGAGTGTATTCTGATGTTTTCCACAATTAAAATAAGTACTTCTATTTTCAGCTGAATAAGGAGCTTCACTAGTTCAATCACTTCACAGAACTGTGTAATTTTCAGTACTATGTTGCAGAGTGGGCCTGAGAGATTCTGAAAGGTAATGAAAGTACCAATTCATAAAGTTCTTGATTTTGCGTACTTTTGAGAAGTTTAGGGATTATTCCATTCTAGATATAAAGCTTTCCAGCAGCCAAACCATGCTTCTGAGGCTACCAAACCACGTGAGGCAGACTCCCTTTTAGTTTGCAAATCCCTTACAGATGATTTGGTTTCTACAAATAAAGTTCTAAGATATGCTTTCATTTTCAAATGTCTGCATGAAAGTTTTTTGGAGAAGCAACATATCAACTACTTGGATCCTACTAATGAAAAATCATTCCATTAAATAAATGGCTTTTCATGGTGCATATAATTGTGATGCATCAATGCTATATTTTACTCTCTTTATATTTGTATGACTCAACACTCAGCATGACCAGACTTGGGTTTGTTTTTTTGACATAATTTATAACATTTTTGTTGATTTATAAAGATGTATGCAATAAAGTTTCCTTCAAATTAACATTAACTTGGGTAATTTTTGACTATAAATAGGGAGATTGATGCTATCAGCAAACTGATCTCATGGGGCTGAAGGAAAGTACTTAGGGTTAGAATGTGTGATTTCTATTTAAAATTCACCACTCTGGTTTCTAGGATTAGAACAGCAAAGCCTGGAACGTGCACTAAAGGCAATTATCTTCTCTAGAATAGCTGCTTGAAGACCATGTTGAAGAGCATGGTGGGTTACCAGGTACCTGGTCCATTGTCTTCCTCTGTTGACAAGTGCTGTTTTCTAGTAAACATTAGGATTTAGAAGCAGATGCTAGTGTCTGGTATCTGCTTTCTCCTGAAATTTGTGCTCAGTTTTTACTGTTGATGTGATTGCCAGACAACCTACAATACATGGTGACTTCAACAGCAGCTGGGGCACCTGGAACTTTCTTAATTTGTCTTGAAAGTCATAATGGTAAGTTCTCTTAACACATCTAGGGGTGCAGTGCCCTTGTAGAAGTGTCAGCATAGCATTATCAACATCTGAGATGATTATGAGACAATTTTCAGTGTTATTACTCTGTTTTTCAGTCAGTTTTGCTCATTTCTTTGGCAGGAGATCATCAGTATTACCTTAAGTCTGACTGATGTGAAACTAGTCGTGCTGAAAGATGCTGCTATTTCTTAACATTTGCAAGATCAAAGGTTCCCATTGTGTTTTATAGTCTGGATATGTGAGGTTATTTCACCATTATGATTCAGGAACTCTCATGAAAAACCCCATGGAAGTCATCAGCATAATTTTGAAGAGGACTTTCAACAACACAAGTGTTAGATGTCTTCCTTGGGCCTGTAGCTGACAAACTGCAGAGAGGAGAAGTGCAGCGTGTCCAGTTTCAAATAGGATAAAAATCAGAGGTTATCTTGCAAATCCCTTGTAAAGTCTTTTCCACTGTGCCAGGTTTATCTATAGCACCGCTGGTAGGAATCTATCATTGGTCATGAAAGCTGTAATTAAGTGGTGTCTTCTCACTTTGAAGAGGCGACAAAGTGTGAATTTATGTTATATTTTATTGCCACTCATTCATTTCCTATAATGAAAACTGTGTCTCAGAGACTTTCCAGGAAAAGGGAAAGGGTATTTTCAGACCAGTCCACTACAGATCCTCTGTGTAGTGGAAAGGGAGGATACTGCACAGCTGTAAATGAAGGTCTGTAGAGGAAGGTTCATAGTGGACTACTTTGCCAAATTAAAGCCTTGCAGGGAGCAAGGGGTCATTTTCTGTCATGGGATGATGACAGAAAAAGAGCTGTGAATGAATGAAAGAAAGGGATATTAAATAATACATTAGATGCCTTCATTTTTAAGCTAGATACAAAGATTAGGTGTTCCCAATGCTTTTCTTACACTGCAGGATAGACATCTTCAAGTTATCCCTTGAATACAGAGAATTCTGAGAACCAGATTCCCTAAAGATTTACACATCCTTTGTCAGAATGGAAATCTTTACTACTGCAAAGCATCCAGATCCTAAGAAATGTTTGTGGTTTTTTCTCTTTTATTTCTTTGGCAAGACTACCAGATTAGTCAAAGGAGGAAGGAATGTATTACTAAAAGAAGAGAGTGGGTGTGGTGGAGCAGAGTTCAAATCCAATAATTCTTTATTAGCACAGAGGCCATTAAGGAAAATTCTTCCCTATAAATACACTAACTTAACCCTTCTGAAATGACATGACAGTTGCACAGCTAAGAACAACTAAAACATAACAGTAATGGGTGACTTTATACAGCTGAGTCAATTTTTGTTATTATGAAGGAGGCTAAACCTGCCATTACTACAGTTAAAACATTGGCTGCAAAATTAGCAAATTTATTCATTTTCTCTCCTATTATTCATATTTAATGAGAGACAGTTGACCAAAACTTAAAAAAATTAGCTGTTCTGAATGACATTCTCTCAGATCTTTACTTAATTTAAATGCCTTTTTGCTCTCAAAATGTAGAAAAATGCTTTTATTTGACTACCTCTTGGTGCAAAACAATGTTCTAACAAAATTTATGTTCCCCAAAAGAACAGAAATGATATTTTTGAAGAACAGTTCTTCCTTTCTTCCAAAACATGCGCAAAAATTGAATGACCAGAAAACATATATTTGGTGGTGTTTTGCTCTGTCAATCCTGTGCTTTGTAAAGGGTCATCTGATGGTCCACTTAGATGCCAATATGCCTGTTGTTTTTAAAGGATTCCTTTTAACAGATTCATTTGCTAGGAAGTTTATGCCTGGCAAAAATTACTGAGAAAATGAAAGACCATCAATATTTTTTCTATGGCAGAAAGAGAGTAGAGGTAGCTGAAGACAAAGATTTTAGCTGTTGATTGGGTATTGCACAATCTGAAGATCTGGCATGATTCAGGAGACAGAGATGGCAAAGGAAGCATGCCTTCAGTCTGATATCCAGGGGTCACTGCTTTTTACTCTGGAGTCTCTGCACCCTGCTGAACCTCAGGTAGGAAAAAATCCACAGATTTTCTCTGGATTTCATTCTAATTTAAATGGATTTGTGTGTAATTTCAACTTGTCATTTTTCTTCCTCACGTGGTTTCAACTTTCCCTGTTCTCAATCTTATTTTACGACTGGGCCTCACCATATATAAGCTGTATTTATAACCATGCATATCCATGAGCTACATAGAAAAAGAAATGTCTTTCTTCCCTTGCCCTCTTCCTTCCCCATCTCTATGATCTTATTCAACCAAATGAGTCTCTCTCACTCCCTGACTTCTTTCCTACCTCTCATCTCCTTTCATGAAGGATCATGTGTGTGATTACAGGGTTGGCTTTCCAGTTCCTGCATCAAAGGGAAGACCTTAACGATGCTGCTGGGCCCAACTGGATACAGGGCATAGCAAATTGGCCCTTGATGGATAATAATGCAGCCTGAGTGTGAACCAGAACTTGTCTATGATTTCTCATCATTCCAACAAGTTCTTGATGACTTTATTTGCTGTCTTCTGTCACTAAACCCTTGTAAACAGATTTGAGTCCAGTATTTACTAATGTCTTCATATCATCCTCCGGACAGGATCTTGTGTCTGTTGTCGAAGCTGACAGAGACTGTGGCTGAGACGTGTTGATGATGTTTTGGCTGCCTTTCAAGAAAGCACAGATGCTCTGAACACCTTTCTAGAATTTTTAAGTAGTCAAACATCTTCCCATTAAAATGTACAAAGGCAATGGAGAAATAAAGCTTAATGTCTTTTTCTAAATGGATATGTCTCTATACTGGTGGTGAGCTCCTAATATGTTCTGAAGTCTTGTACATAGGAATCAGTATATTCTGTAAACACTAAAATTCATATCCTGACAATATAAATACACTAAAGACATCTGAACAATAACAAAAGGCAACCATCAAAACGAAAAAAAAAAAAAAACCACAAAAAGACGAAGCCCCAGACCCTCCTGCAATATCAATTGTTTTGAATAAAGTTTCTAACAGAAGCAGAAATATTTTAACTCTTTTTTCAGTATATTATATAAAATAAGGAGACATCTCATGCCTGGTTTTGTTTTGAGTTGTGGTTGTTTTGGGGCTTTTTTAAATGTGCATATTATATTCACAAGGTGAAGAAACATCAATCATTACTTTTTGAATATGAAGGGAATATGGCCTTTTTTAATTTTAAAAACAGTCTACTAGCATTTTTTAACAAGAGATTAAGGGCTGAAATCAATCTTATTTATCAAAGCCTTAAGGTACCACAAAAACCATCTATCTTTTCTTTAACTGTTTGTCTGGTAATCTCCAAGTAAGAGTCTGTCTTTCACTTTACATGGAAATGAAGTTGGAATTAGAAAAGTACTTCAATCATTTACTGCTATCCTTTAGCTAAGCATGGAAAACTAGCATAGGTAAAAATAAGAACTGACCCCAAACTGACTGTAAGGTCAAACTGAACTTGAGCCAATTATTTTGTGGTTTTTTGTAAGTTGAGAAGACACACTGAATTACAGGGGAAAAAAACCCAAGTCTTGCTGTAGAACCTAAAAAGTCAAAGTGTCCTGAAAATAGCAGCTTTTGTGAAGTTTACAAATAGAACCACAGGAAATATTAAGCAAAAAAATAATGACATGCCCCATTTCACCTAACTGTAGAATCTGGCTGTCAGGGCATGTTGTTACCTGTTTAGTCTTTTTAACACCAATTCAGGGTCTGGAGACCCACGGGCCTTTCTGGTTGGATTCCCAGCTGGTCTCCAGCTCTGCCACAATTCTGCTCCCTCTGGATATTCCAGGGCTGTGTCTGACCTGGAACCCTGTCTAGGCTTTGCCCACATACCTCCTCACAAACCTGCAGCAGGCATTTTGACACCAGGTACCAATCAGTACCCAGTGCTTCCTGCCCAAACACTTTCCTTTCCAGCAATTCCCTGAAGGACTCATCCTATCAGCCTCTTCTCTGATGGATGAATAATTCTTAAAGGTAAATCTTTCTGCACTGCAGCTGATCTGTGATGGTCCAAGGGGAGCAGCATGGGCAGGGCTTGCATCTGCATGGAGTGAGGCATCATGGGGACATGCCAGGGATAAACCACTCCGTGCAATTTCCCGAGGAAGTGATGGCTTGAGGCAGCAGTTCCTGTGAGCAGGGTGCATGGTCAGCATCTGTGCAGGAGAACCAGCCAGTGCTGTGTCTCAGCAGCCCTTTTACAGCCCTAGAAGCTGAAAGATGCTACAGCCCCTGAGCTGCTGTTAGCCCCAGGAACAGTCCACACCAAAGCAGGGAAACAGCCTTGTAGCCAAGGTTAGTTATCAGCTTATCTACAACCCTGCAGAGAGACACTTCATGTGGTGATACCTTCTTGTCTTGTTTAACAGACTGAATGCACGTCTTGCTTTACCTTGTTCAGAGTGGTTTTATTCCTCTCTAAGAGCTCCTTGACTTCTTCCAAAGTCAGAATGGTAACTTCAAACATTCCATTTCCATGGCTTCCTGGCAGAAAGACTTTTAGTCCTTTCAAAAACCTTTCAATACCAAACACACCTGTGCCCAATTCATTAATGTTTTTGTGAGTCTGACAATTATTATTATTTTAAAGAAGGATACTTTTTTTGGTTATTATTTTCTTCGTTTTAGTCTCACTCTGATCTAACCTCAGGGCTAATGATTGAGCTACTGGCACCAGGCAGTAGCTCTTTAGGAAGCAATAGATGCTGGCTTTCAGATTTAGAGTCAGGCTTAGAAATGTGAATATAGAATGGTGCAGCAGAAGCGGCAATCCTGCAGCTGTGGTTTAGGTTGTAACAAAGTCTTTTTGCAGACATTTCCATCGATTGTAGCTGAGCACAGAAGAATCTCAACTCCTCCTGGGTATGTGAAGCTAAGGAAAGCCTGGCCGAACACCTTAACTTGAGTAATCTTTCCTTCTTTCTTTTATCCTTGTTTCTTATTTATTTTCTGGCAGGCATCAGCACTCCTGGGAAAACGTTCCTTGTATGTAATAAAAATAAGATTACTTTTGTGTAGCTTTTGATTGCCAATGTTTTTCCAGCTTTCAAAGAGCCTTACTTCCATATCCTTTACAGAGAAGTGTGTCATTGCTATGCAGTTTGGTTTAACTTCATGATTTGTAGCAAACATGGTTAGTGTTTTCTTTGTTAAAGGAAATAGAATAAGTGCATGTCCTTAAGCTACAACATTTCTCAGTTTCCAGTAGAACCTATACAGAATTAAAGCCAAAAGAAAGAAGTAGCACCAGAATTACTCAGTTATGTAGCTTTTTAACATATGAAGAAATTAATGGGTTTCATATTTTTTGTTCCTGAAAGATTCCTATAAAATTATGATACATAACCTTGGAATAGTTTATGCTAGTAAATTATAATTAATTTAAAATATTAACTTAAATTTAACTCAGTTACGAATAATCCATTTAGTTCTATAATACGGTTTTAGATACTGCAAAAGTGACAATATATGCAACCAATTTCATAATTCTTTAAATCTTTAAATCTTTTCATAAATCATAAATCTTTAGTGAAAGCAACAAAGGAACAGAACTTCTGTTTCCCCTAATAAACCACAGTTATATCACTGGCTCATTACTGATCAGTCACATAATTGACAATAAATGCTGCTGGTTTTCATGTGGCTGTGAGATCCACAGAAACATTCTAAAATGAATGTTCATGACTCTGCAGCGAGACCATGATTAATTTAAGTCAGCTCCTTGACCTAAATGAGAGGTTTTTTGTTTCACTGAGGATACTTAAAAATAGATATAATTCATTAAACTCATAAATATGCATAACAGTGTCGAGGCACAGATCCATACGCACCAGTCATAATTCTGCTGCTGAAATATTTGCAGTAGCTAAACTTCAAGGAGACAATAAGACATTATAAGACCTAGTCAATTATTGTGGGGTGAGAGGAGGTCTAACCATATCGTTTGTCTAAAATTTTACAAATTTATTAAGTTTGAAAATGTTATTGAGAACACAGCAATTTTGATGTTACATTCTCAGAATTGTAATCACTTGTGGAAAATGGCTTTAACTGGCTCTAATACCAGATCACATTCTAGCCAGCAACAATAGGTACTAAACCATATTAGCTGGATATTTATCTGAGATGGGGAAGCCATTTTTTCCCAATGCTGCTTTTCTTAACTCAGAAGAAACCTAAAACTTGGGTGTCTCAGGCTATAAATCCAGCTATATAAATAAAGATACTAAATCCCCTAAATTCCAGTCTTCAGGTCTTTCTTTGAGCAACTACATGGCTAAATTATTTGGAGGTCAAACGTTTCATTTTCTTTTTTGTGAGGAATGACTCTGATTGGTTTTATAATTTCTCATCTAGTAATCAATCCATTCTCTTGTTGAATACAAGTTTCAAAAACATTTCCCATGGTCCAGCAAAGTTTACCAAAAATACAGACTTAACTGCAAGCAGCCCAGGAGATTAATCATGATCTGCCTTTACTGCTTATCCTCTTCAAACCTCACAAAAGCCTCTGGCACTTAAGCATGTTAACATTTACCAAATGACAAGATATAACAGTCTCTTAAGGAAAGTGTACAACTGCTAATTAGAGACAGAAATTATTTTGGATCTAGCTACAACTGAGCCAGTAGACTAGGTAGTCTACTGCTAAGTCTGCAGGTATTGTGAAACAGAGTTATGGGATTTATACTCATTATGAAAAAGTTGTACTGTTTTCTCATTTTAAGGAAATTATTCAGAATATTTGGTTCCTTTAACTTTGCTGAGAAAATAGACAATTTTCTGTATGCCATCTACAAGAAATGTTGAAATTCTGATGAGCTCTGCATGTGCAGAAGACACTTTCCAAAGTGTTGTACTTATTAGTCATTCAACTACCAGTAAAAAGCAGATTAAAATAATTTTAGGAATACAAAACTGGCTAGCAATAATGAAACTGAAAACAATGAAATACATAACTATAAATTCCCTGGGAATATTGTTATGATTAGTAATGTCAACCATGAACAAACTGTTTCAGAGGAATTTCCTAACAAGGTTCTGTCAGTAGATATTAAGAGTTCAGTAATGAATTTTTCGTGTTCCATTTACAATGACTCTGTAACTCAGTTGTGGCTGATCTGTGCTACGGCCCACAAAACATGCAATGAGGTTCACCCTGGATGAAAAAAACCCCACACAATAACAAAAAAATAAATATCATAATTTTGATACTGCAGTCTGAAACGTACTAAAATAACCAGAATTTTAATACAGTCTTGCAGCTCAAAGATACTCAGTCAATATCAAAAGTGATACATTATAACCCATGCTATTGTACAGTCAGCTAGGATTGACAGCTGCAGAAAAAAATTATGGCATTTTCAAAGAAATTGAGAACTTAAAAAGATATCCAAAAGACCTTTTAAACTACATGGAATTTATCATAATGACTAGTCTTTTTCCACAAAGAAAGTTTTTTTTTCTAAGATATAAATTATTCTTCTGTCAAGATTTAAAACTATATGGAATCTATATGGAATGGGACAAATCCTTATTTGTGACTGATGAGCAACATTCAGATCTTCCCCTCTTACTTTTTAAAACTAGAAAGGTCACAATGCCCTCTATTCCCCTATTTCTTAGTTGCATTTTTTTTTGTAAAGTAAGACTTCCTTTTCTGATACAATCTTCTTCCATATAAATAAATGTGAAGCATCTACTTTTTTCCCCCCAAATTAACACTTTTCTGATGGCATTTTATTTGGAAAGTTTAGCACCATAGCATAAAACACCAAATATAACAACAGACACATAAATAGGAAAGAAATGCAAGAAATTGATCTTTTTGCCATCTCACACCATGGAAGGAGAGTGGAATTTGTTTTCTATACCAGTAAATTCTTTCTGGTGCTCATTACATTTGAAACACTTTTTCCCTTCCCATTTTTCCTCAGCATTCCAATCTTAGCTCAAACATCACTTCTCTCTGTGGATAAATTTGGAAAGTTCCCAGATTGAACAGCAGAGTGGGTGGACTAATACAACTGAAAATCATTGCTTGAACTGATCCTGGCATTTTAGTTTGCTCCATGATTAAATTCAGAATGAAGACCTTAAAAGCCAGGCAAGTTGTGAGGAGAAAATAAAGTCTGGAGGAAAATGTCCACAGTGTTAAAAGACCAGTCAGTGGAATGTATCCATGAAGTTTGGATCATATTTCAGAGTCTGGACAACTTTTGTGCAGGCACAATGTACTTCTGAGCTTATGGCTGTTCTCGTTTGAACCCTGAACCCCTTCTTACAAGGTAAAGGTTTGTGTCAAATCAGGACAGTTTGCTGACATACATATGTGTGCATGTAGGAGCACTAATTAGGTACATGCTTCAAAGGATGCGTCCCTTGTATTAAAAGTAATTTAATTTTGAAAATGACAACTTTACTAGTGAAAAAAAACCCCACCTTAAAATTATAAATTCCCAACTAAATAAATACAGCAATACTGGACATATGGAATCCCACTTGCACTTGACTGTTCTAATCCCTAGAGTACAGAGTTGCATTTCTTCTGAATTTTCTCTCTGCATACAGAATTTTGAATCATATTCAGTACTGTAGGGAAAGAACAAAACTGAGAGAGCTGGAGAGCAACCAACAGCCTTAGTTAGGTAATATATTGCTTTAAAACACTCCTCAAGTAAGCAAGGTATATAATTCCCCTCTCAGATTGTGGCCTGAACTGGGTCTTGCAATGCTCTGACCATGAGGTTAACACAGGGAGAAGGGCACCTCTTTGTCCTAGAGTGAAATGATTAGAGGCAGGCTGGCTTATCAGGAGGAAAGCCTCAGCTGTGTCATCTAAGGACAGAATGTCTGCTCCAGCACTTATGGCACCTGAGAGGTGCTTGTTAAAACTCCTGTTTGCCCTGGGTTCAGGCTGGTTTCTGCTGAGCTCTCCAGTTGTACTGAGCATCCAGACTACTTTGCTTTATATAAAAAAGCTATCTATGCAGCCAGGTTCCTTCTACCACTTCATGACCCAGGACTTGATTTTTTGATTGGGTAGTGCAGAGGCTGCAGTCTGAATCCAGCTCTGGTGACCTTCTGTTATAGAAAAGTCCCTGAACACGTGTAGCAAATCAGGTGTCCAATTTGCTTACTGCACTCAGTGTAAGGACTCTGTGACTGAAGAGCCTAAACAGACCACTGGAGGACTCATAATTATTATTATTGCTATTATTGCTTCCCATCTGTATTCATTAGCACACCTTGTAAAAATCAACTCAACCTTCTGTCAGCTTTGTGCTGCAACTGCACTGGTTGGTACAGAACATTTTACTGCAGCCAGCCTGCCTTCCTCTAAGCCTTCAGCTGAGTTTCCTTGTCTCTGCTTGTCTCCGTGACACTGTCACCTCCTCACATAAAACCTGGCACAATCTTTAAATTTCAGAGCAAGAATGGAATCTAGTTTTTGGATTCTGATTACACAAACCTGCTATAATTGTAGTGTGTTCATGCTTTCCATTATATAAAACTCTCATATAAGAACTCTTCTGTCTCTTCAAAGTCTGGTATTTTTTTGGATCCTTACACCTGATATCACGTGATATTCTATATATGTAATCAGTGGATCAAAAAACAATATAGACAATATTTCTGCCAAAAATTCTACAGATTCAGACTGAAGCAATCTGGTATAAACAACATCTAGTATTAGTTCAGTATCATTAGTTCCTTGTAGATTTATGTACTGTACAGATGCAGCTGACCTATACAATTTGGATTAGACAGGATTCTAAGTCTTCAGACTTTGGAAGACTGAGTTTCATTTTTTTTTTTCTTTAGGTCATGATGTCAATAGCTGGCATTGTGAAATATAGCTTACAAGATTAGGTTTTAAAACACATCTCTGGTCTTTATAATTATTTATTATTGTCATTTTAGGCCATATTTGCCTTATTTATTTTTCTCAGTTTACTAAAAGCACACTCTTACAGCTCTCTGTGGGAAAGTACCATTTATGAATAATCATGGACAGATAGCAGTAAATAGAGTCTGTGAGGAGTAAAGGAAATAAACTATTCATGAACACAGTGAAATTTCCCTACCCTGTAAAGTTTTTTCAGTGTGAATCCAGAGAGGTATTTTAACCTAAATCCCATCTATACACATGCAAGTGGGTTGGAAATTTGATTAAGATTCTTATTGGTTAATGGACATATAGAGAAGAGCTTCATTTCTGGTCACATGAACTCTACATCCTGCATAGACACTAATTTATCCACTAATTTTTTTAGGTACTGAAGAAACAGTAGCATTTGTGGGACTTTCTTGAGTCTATTGACTATCAACAAAATTTTCTGACAGAGAAACATCAGAAAATATCATGTTCAAATACAGAAAATATATTCATTATATAAATTACACACACGTTGAAATAATTATTTCATTCTGTGAATGAAAGCATATTTCTTTATGTATTTTTTCCTTTTAACATTATGTACAGCTGGCACTGTTATATGATGTTTAATTTGTTGCTTAGTTGCTGGGGATATTTTCTCTATTTTCAATTTTGTTAGCTGTTTTACTCACAAGGTGGTAGGCATTTAACAAATGTCTTGAAACAAGCAACAGAAGAGATTAAGGAAACTGAATAAGAAATTTTAACTAAGTGATCAGGAGGAAAAAGCAGGTGTGCATGTCAATCTGTAAAGCCTTCTAAAATGCATCTGGGATAATATTACATTGCATATTCTTCAGAAATATGTGTGGATTTTAAGGTAGGACACAGGTAACTGGTAACAAAACATCAGCTACAAATAGTCTTATGTAGATCAGATGTCAAAATTCTTTAAGCCCTGCAAACTGCCAAAGGAACCTCAGGCACAGAAATCTGTTACATTCCCCAATCTGGACACCATCAAGACCCACCTCCAAGTCTGGGTCATTTCATCTAGAATATTCTGTGAACCTATTAAAAAATCTTTCAGATGATTCTTAATCCCTGATGAAATATGAGTTACTTTCATGTCTGGTCTGCATGTCAGCAGGAACCATGCAGGTTTATTTTTTTTTTTTTTTCTCTACCTTGACCCTTTCTTTCTCATTTTGTTGAAGCTGGGAAAAAAATGTGCAATTTTGCTGCCTTTTTTTTTTTTTTGATTGCTTTTGTCTCTCCTCATATCCAAATTTGTGGAAGTAGGTAATCATTGGTTGGCCTCTAAAGACTTTCTGATTTAACTTCAAGTAAATTACAATATTTGTACTGCAATTCTCCAGCATTCCTTTAATTTAAAAAAAAAAAATCAAGGTATTATCTCAAGAATCCAAGATAATAGTCACTATATTTCATAATGAAAAATAAGGTAGGTAATATTCTAAAATTTCTCAATTCTGTCGGATGTAGTTCCTATTATCAATACTTTTGTGGCAGGCTTAAGATGGAAAGATAAAGACAGATAGCAATGCCTGCATTGGGCTTTCAGCTTAATTTTAATGGTCATGTCAGGCAGTAATAGAAGATGAGGAAGTTGATGTATTTTTCAGATCAAATCAATATTTTTTAAAAAAAGCAGATAAAATTTTCAATTTGTTGATCTCGGTAGTGGATTAAGAAGCAAAAAATTTATAAAAACCTACTGGCATAGGTTCTTGCAAGGAAGAAACATGAAACTAAAAAGTTTTATGTAGTCATAAATGTTCTGCATATAAAATATATATAAAAGGCACATTTAAAATGTTACTAAGGATGAAAAAGCAAGATTGAGACTTAGGATATGCCACAATGAAGGTTGCCTGCACAGTCTGTTTCTATATTCATGAACTGTGACCAAATCATTAACTATCTGATCATATACTTCTTTTTTGATATTGTCTCTGCCTTATTAAACTCATATGAAGGAAAGTGCTTTATTACTTGTTGCATTGTGTCAGTCCCCATACATATTAAAACCTTTGCTGAAGAGGTACTTATTAAATTCCTTCTTATACTGAGATCCAATGAGCTTCCCTATAGCATTTAATCATTCTTCATTTTCACAATGGCCCCCAGAAATAAAGGAGATACATTATCCTAATTTTAAAGATGGTGCATAAAAAAGCTAAGGCCAGAAATACCTGAGTTACTGCATGAGCACTCATGGCCACAAATGGATTCAGCTCACAAGTTAAGACACCAAACTATGATTTTCTGAGGATGTGTGTAGTGAATGTCTCGCTTTATACACTGGAGATTTGTTTAATACAGTTGGTGGAATGCAGAGAGCTACTGACCTCACTTTAAAGGAGATATCCAGAAGTCATTTTACTGCCTAAACACACAGGTACACGGAAAGCATACTATGCTGCTGGGCAAATACTCTTCAGCTGTGAGGAGAGCTTTACCACCTAATTCATGCACTTGACTAAAGGTAGCTGCCTTACTCAATGAAATGCTGAATCCTGCCCTGAGTGCTGTCTAAAATCCATGTTAAGTGGTCGTATATATAGCAAAGGTACTGTAAATGAATTGTCAGCCAGCCTTTAAATAAAATGTAAGCTGATGTATTTCAGGCCCTCAGACTGAAGCTTTCCTAGTACTTCAGAGTGAATGTCCATCACTGATTTGGCTTTGTGCACCAGACTGGAAAAGTTACTCAGTGGTGTGTAGTGTTGTGTGAGCGCAGCATTCCTCACTACAGCGGGGCTTGTGAGGGTCTGTCTCAGGCCCTGAACCTCATGCAGGATACACACAGAAAGAGTAACATCTAATACACTGCCCCATCCTTTATTCCCAAGTCAGGCTCATCACCAGATTTGCCTTTGTTGTGATCAAGTAACTAAAGACTGAGCCATGCCTAGAGTGGTTAGAACTGAGGTATTACCTGATGCAGCTTTCTGTGTCTGCCCCTGCAACACCTTTAAAAGTCTTTCAGAGCAGCAACACATCACTTTTCTAGATCATAATTTTTCATTCTCTTGGTTCTGGTATCCAGGAAGCGAAAGCCAGGTCAGCAGGGAGAAGGGAATCACTGCAGAATACAGCAAAACAGCAACTGCTTATCCAGGTGTGCAGATGCCTGCAGCATTTGTGCTAAAAATGACTTTATTCTGTGGAGTGTAGGAGGGAAGAAAGAGTAGAGTTATTTGAACAAGATCGTTTACCTGAAAGTTTGATGAAGGTTTCTGTTACTTATGCTGGAAGACTTGAAGTCTATTTTATGATCTCAATATTATATAAAAGTTGCCTGTTTTGCTGAGTGTAATGGTCACCAAAATGATCTCCTGTAGCACAGCATTATAGATGATATTAAAGCAAAAGACAAAACATTTGCTGAGACTGTGGGCGTTCTGTAAAATTACCTGTCCCCAAAGCCACTTATGGCTGCAAAGCATTTCTCCTTTTAGAGATAAAATCAAGACAATGAAACATTTGCTGAATATGTGAAAGGATTAAAGCAATTAAATGAGCTTTGCCAGTTCTGAGGGAATTTAAGTGATGCATTAAGAGAATGGTTAGTGAGTATTGTGAAAAATAATTCAATCCAAAAGCAGTCTTTGATAGAAACAGAATTGACCCTAAAATGTGCAGTAGAAATGGCAGTTTCAAAGGTGCCAGAGAGTTGCAATACTTCATGAAGCTTATACAACAAATAAATTAGATAGTCTCAAAAAGCACAGCACAGAGAACTGAAAGATTAGGTGCCTCCAGTGAAAAAAAATCTCATGATGCCAATCACTGATGGTTCAAGGACAAGATCTGAAGGATCTGGAAATAACACACACATTCAGAAAGCATTTGGATCAGTGCAAAAAGTAAAGCTACCGTCTCATAAAGCAATTATAAAGAGTATCTGGTGCACCATCTTGCAAATAACCTGTTCAAGACTGCATGGGATAAAGGAGCATTTCTAATCCAGTTACTTTAGATATTTTAAAAAGAAATTAATAATGTTTAAAATGCAGCCTGAAAAGGGTTCTGTTGCTTCTGTCCTTCAAAAGCAGAATTGTAAAGACCTTGGCACTTCGAAGAATGTATACAAAGGAAATTCTTATTCTCCTGGGTGTGATTCTGCAGACATTAAGAGATAACTGTAAACAGCTTATGCTAATGCCCTGGTTTGTAATACAGTGGTCATGCATTCCTCAATAAAGAGTGTCTGAAAGAAATTCAGCTGGACTGGCCAAGTGTAAAGCATGCAGGCTCCAAAAATAATTATGAACTGTTGCCCAAAGCAAAAATTAACGGAATTTTTGGGCAGCTGATATTTTCCTGAGATGATACCCAGAAGTTTAAAACATATGAATGCAAAATGTTGTAATTGCCCTCCCTTCAAGCACAGTTTCTGCTAAGCCTGTCCAGCACCTTTGTTTGCAGGACAGCCAAGTTCAGAAGGAAACATCACCACTTTCCTATCCCTGTTTGCCTTTTCCCCAAGGTCAAATGAGGTAAAGGGAAACTGCAGTAGTAGCAGTAATAGAACAATATCAGGAATGTGGTGATTCACATTCTGATAGTTGAGGAATGCATGGTGTGCTTCACCAGACTAGCAGATATTTGTCTCTTTGGTGGTTAGGAAGCATTTCCAAAGGGAAATGATCCATAGGGATCATACTGGTTAAAGCCTGTTGGAAAATGGATCCTAGAAGCAGCAAGCAGGACCTTACAGCTCTTCCAGCCAAACAGACCAATGTTTACAATGGCACAGCTGCTTGCTCTTTGATGTAACTATCACTGTTGGTTTTCATGACACACCTGCTCCTCACTGTTATTCAGATGGTATGTGACCATGGAGGAGGCAGTGCTGAGCTCCTTGAAAGTGTGTTAAGATGGAGTAGAGTTTAATGCAAATGATGAAAATTGTCAGTGCTTCCATAAAACAACTCCATTTGATGTTTCTCAGTAAACAAAATTATGATATCCAGTGAATTCTCTTGCTGAAGCCTAGGTACTCTATTTTGAGAATGTCAGTTAACTTACCACTTTACAATAGTTTCACCAGTTTCACAGCTGCAAGTCCCAATGACTTTGCACTTAGATATCTGATCTCTATATAATCTCTATACAGATTTTTTTTATCTCCATGGTTCTCAAATAAATAAGATTAGAGTTCAAAATTAGAGTTCAAAATTAGAGTTCATCCATAAAGGTGGGATAGATCAAACTGAGACAACGAGCACTGGAGGAAAAGAAGGACAAAGATTCTTGCTTATTACCCTTTTCTTTATAAAAGAGGACAAACATAAGTAATGCAGGCAGAATTACAGTTTCATTGGTTGAATAGAAATAGTTGATATCTTGATAGGAAGTCATTACTGTTTAATTATCCCATAAGAAAACACCTTCCTATTTATGATAGAGCTGATTTTTTTCATCTCTTTTTACAAGATTCTCTCAATCACTTTGAAATATTTTAAGCCCTGGATTTTTAAATTTTTTTTTACTATAGGAAGTATCTTATATTATTTGAATGTTTCATACCTGTCCTTTGACATTGTTCCATAATGATTATCACATAAATAAAGTAAGGTGGACAGGGCAATTGTATGTAATATACTGCTATGAAACCTGTTACTAATACCAGAATGAATTTCCAGAGGTATATGCTATAGCTTATATAGTAACTCTACAATCCCCAGCTATTGGGGTTTATCTCAGACCACCTAAATCAATGGAAAGAATTTACTCCCAAAGGCTTTGAATCAGGACCTGTAGGGAATTTGAATTTTTGATTCTTTTATTTAAAACTCTGAAAAAAATAGGAAAAAATAAACAGTGCCCCAGGACTGTTTTTCTGTCTGGGAGGCAACAACCACTGAAGGCACATCTGACATCTTAGGCCAGGATTTTCAAGGCAGGATTTCACAATGTCTGGGTGATGTAGATGTTTGAATCAGCAGCTCTTTCAGCAAGACAGATTTTATTATTGTAATGATATACTATGATATTACTTAACAACCACAGTCAGGAAGCAATATATCTCACAGCACAAGACATTGTACATACAAATTGTCCTTCCCTCACAGTGCTTAAAATCTTCAAAAATCAAGCAGCACAACAATTGAGCATGAAAAAAATAAGGAAATATGGGGAATATATTGTCCACTTGATGGTATCACATCCCTGGCCTGATTTAAGGCAAATTCTCTGGTTTTATGGCAAAGGAAAATTTCCAGGGAAGGAATAAGAAAGATGACAGTGAAAAGACTTTGCAGTTAATTTCAAAGAGTTATTAGCACTATGAGTGGCAACATCAGCAAAGCCTGAAGGTAATTTCTTGAAAATCTAACCAGGTGGCAAGCGAGGCTAGCACCTCCCCTTACCAGTTAGGGACAGCAATTGAACCTAACTCTAGTGAACATGGCAGTTTAAAGTGCTGGATTATTCATGGTAATTCTAAAGCTCAAAAAAGCAGTCATTAACACTTCTGTGCTTACACTTCAGCTATGTCTATTTTTGTGAAATATGTGAAATTTTTGTGAATTAAAAACATAGTTGTTCTACATGCAGAGCTGATTGAATTCAAACTCATATGTTAATATTCCAGGAGATGGACACACAGCAATATAATGAAAAATGGGATTATTTCACACAGAGCTAGTCATGAATAAAAAGCCCTTCCAAGTACAATATGAGCAGGCATGCTGTTAGAATGCCAGTTGGCTTCATCGTATGGAGATATTGCTGCCTTTAGTGTCTGTTTCTCCACAGACTGACACAATAAACGGAGGCTCCAAAAAGCTAAGGGCTTCTTAACTGCTCATTGACAATAAATAGTGGTCTCCAAGTACTCTTTCAGATGTCATTATCCTCTATCATGTCAGTGATCCATGGATAATAAGAGCATCTCATGTAAATCACTGGGGGGTGTTCTGCTAGCTTGTTAGGTTCTCATATAAATTTAATAACAGATTTATTTCATTTCCCTTTTGAGAAATTAAAATGACTTGAAATGCCTTAGATATAGCCACAAAAGCAAAATTATCTCCCTTGTTTCACAGTGATGTGTTTCAGTTCTCCAGCCCATTTTCCTCTGATTGCCCTCTCTAATTCAGAAGGCAGCAGGTTCCACCCCTGTTTTACCATCCACCAGCACACTGCAGCCCAGCTCACAGGGCTCCTGTTCTTCCAGTCAGTGTTTTCAGTCCTTTCTTCACCCACTCCTGACTGGAGGTTCTGGCACCCCACAGGTGCAGGGAGCAGGGCTCAGTCTCTGGGGGTGGGAGGGATTTATCAGCTGTGCTGGTGTTGGCTTTCAGGACGGAGTTTCCTCACTTGCAGGACTTCCAACGGGAGAAGAAAAACATTTCTTGACACTCAGTAATGGCTCATGAGTACCTTTCATTACACACCCTTTCACTGCTGCCCACAATTTTCGAGATATCCCCTTGTTTTTGTGTGGCCATATTGGTGTGCAAGCTTTGAAACTGTGTCCAAGACAAAAGCCACTCTCATTTTTCTACCATTAATATTGGGACTTCAGAATGAAAATTTAAAGATCAGCTAGGAATATGTGATACATACAAAAAAACCCAACATATCAAGCCCTTCAATTAGAGCAATTACCTATACTAAAGCCCTTATTATACATATAGAAAGGTATTTGTTCCATTTCACAGTTATTCAATACAGTTCATTACCATTGAAAGCTCTATGTTATCTGTAATGATTTTATTTCAGTGTCTTTAACTGACATTGAAACATTTGGTTGTGAGTCAACTGCCTTTTTGAAAAAGATCTCTATCACCCCCACAACAAGTAAGAGCTGCACATGCCCCTGACATACTGGATTTAATTATGTGAAAATCAACTGACTGCCAGATGTTTTGCCAACATGCAGAAATTTGGATATTTCAAAAAGATTTAATGATTCTTTGTTCTTCAAATTACTGAGTGATACTTTTATGGAAGTTAAAAAAATTACATAGAGCTTGAATCTAAATGGATATTTTAATTCCTGAACAATTCAAATTGCTATTTTCTGGAAAAAAATGATAAGAGTCTAAATTTTAAGAAATTGCATGATCAAGCAGATTAAATTTTTCCTTTTAGCTTAATTTAATTGGAAATAATTGGCATTTGAGGCTTCTAAAACAATTTAAATAAAATTAATTTCTCTCTAAATTTCATTTCTAAGGGAAAGATTTGTGTTTCAAAGAACTGTGAGTAGATGTAACTACATTACAGCCTCACTAGGAATTGTCATAATAATACCATCTATATCTATTTATAGGCTAGAAAAATGTTGAGACTTGATGACTGACATGACTGGATCTATGTACTCAGAGAATTTTTGAGATTTGATTGATACTCTTAAAATTAATTTCCTTTATACTAATTTCTCTGTGTGTAGTTAGATTCACCTAGTAAGAGCAATTCTCAGTTTTGATATTATTCCACTATATAAATTATTGTGACACTGTGATAACCTGCTTGATTCTCTGGGAATCTTGTTGGGGTGTGTAACATGAAACCTCTCTCTGGATGGAAATGTTGACTGTCCAGTATAAGCCTGATGTTCATGATTCTCTAAAAGGCACCCGTGAGAGGCAAATGCATTGAGAAGAAAATCATTCCATCCTAAACCATGTCTATAATTTTGTCAGTTAATGACTCTGAAATTGCTTATTTCTCAGTGTGTTACAGCCTAGATCAGAAATTAAGTCTGCCTAAATTTTGGACAGCTGCAGTCAGATTAGATGCATCCCATCTTGAATTACTTTTTTTTTTTTTTTTCAAATTTACTCCAAACCAAGACCTTTCAGGTGGTTTCTGACTTTTAGGTTTGGATTTTTCAGCTTGAGATCAATGGTTTCTAAAGCCACAGTTGTTCCCTTGCATATCGTTGCTTTTTTCTTTTGTTCTCCATTTTTCCTTTGACTTCCTCAGATCACCTGTAAATATCTGTTACTGGAGCTATCAGAGCTAATGAAATAAGAAGCTTGTTCCCAAATTGCATAGTCTGATCCTATTAAACCCAAAGACATGCATGTGTTCTTTACTTTTCTTGCACTTTTCAGTGTGCTCCCTTCACCAGGGAGATGGGAGTAGCAGCTCCCCAGGAAGGTTCTTCAGGAACGACATGACACTAAAGCACAGGCACACATTGGTGTCCACAGTGAAGTCTGGTGCATCATCTGACTCATCTGTGCTGACTTCTGCTGACAAGAGTCAGGGCCACAGCTACTGACAGATACTCCTGGCTCCAGCTTTTCAGTCACCTCTGTTCCCCTGCTTTATCATGGTTTTCTAAACACCATTTGCCCACTCTGGGTTTTATTTGGTGGTAAGTTTTATTGCTCTGCTTTCAGTGTTTTCTTCATCTAAAAATAGAGAAATGCAGTAAAAATTTTGAAAAATAAATGAAAAGCATTCATTCCATGTGAATTCATGTGAATTTATAAAATGTGAGTTTAGGGGAATAGAAAGTCAAAGGTGTTTGCTAAACTACCCTCTTTATTTTTATGTTTATGTAGCATTTATTTGTTGTGTATAATTTTAATGAGCAATCTCTATGTGTGTAGGAATATGGTGCTGCAGTATTTTAAAAGAAAAAATAAGCAAAGTTAAAACCAATAGCACTTTTATTCCCTCCTCCTCACATTTCAGCAGATCGTCAGATTTATATCTATGACATTTCTCTGAGTGGAGAGGAGCTATGGAAATGCTAGATTGGGATTTGCCTCTGTTGTCTGCCTCTATTGTCTCACAATCTGACTTCATCAAAGCCAGTGCTGCTTCATAAATGTCAAAATAAACATGATTAGAAAATCCTGTCATTCTACAAATTAGACATTTAGTTTATGGAGCAAATTAAAAAGTTAATGAGAAAAATACTTGGCTCAATAACATATAGTCAATTGTTTCCTGAATTCTATGCTTATTAGAAAAAGGTGAAGAGGCTGTGTTTTAATGGAGGATTAATTTGATTTTTAAGTCCTTATTTAGTTCAAGACTTCCCTGTTTTTCACAGGGATTGGAGGATTCTTAATCCTCCAATGGAGCTGAATGAACTTTTAAAGGCTGACAGAAATATCCTGGGCTGGCTGCACACTATTTTTGTTGGAGCCTTATAAGGCAACTGGAACCAGCTCTTTGTCTAAAGTGTGATTACATGATGAAGAGGGGCGAGAGTTTCAATGCTGCTTTCTTTCCAAATTAAATGGTCACTTGTAAAACATTGGCTTTTTTCCCCGCTTAAATTTAATAATGCCACTGCTTTAGTGGTCATCAATCCTTTAGAGACACTGACTCCAGACTGAACTCCTTGGGGAAAAATCCCAGCTGTCAGATGTAAATCACAACAATCTTTGTTGCTCTGTGTTCAAACAGAGATCACGCTGAGGGTGTGCTAATTCCAAGGGAGAGTTAGATCTGGACTGCTGCAGAAGTGGTAAATGCCATAGATGTTAAATTTCTTATGTCCTATGTTTTCTCCTCCTTTTCTTAAACAAAAACTTGAACTCAGGTTTTCTCTTGAAAGCATAAGAAGCAATATATAGTACATTAATTAATTTACTATAATTAATTAAGGGAATTAATTTCATTAAATACAGAATCAGTTTCTTCTATGGAAAAAAAATATTGAGAAAAATAATCTGCACATAGGTATTCTCTGAATTTCAGATCTGCACAATTACTGTCGCAGAATCACTGGGGATGGAAGGCACCTCTGGAGACCATCTAGTCTGACACCATGCTAAGAGCACAGTCAACAACAGCAGCCTTTGGGGGTTTTTCATGGATTTTTTCCACAGCTTTTTACTTCTCCTGTACACTCCGAGCCACTGACAATCTGCAATGTGCTGACTCACAAGCAGTCTAGGTAACTGAAAAACATTACCTCAAGAATATCCCATTATGGCAAAAGTCCTCTATTTTTGTCTTTTTTGTCTGCACACCTGAGAAAATTAGGAAAAGAGTGAAGGTTTTTTCTGTAATGAGAAATGTCTTTTATATACTGCAAGCATGTTAGCTGTAAATAGTATTTGATGCCATCACGATTTCTCTTTTGTAAGTATGTGAGGTGATAGAATGTTATCAAAGTATCTATAAAAGTGATTATTGATGTAGCTATGAAGAGCAAAATAGGTACACTATTAAATTTTGCCTAGCTCCATATCTGTTCAGGAAAATAAACCAGACTTGCCTGGAATACAAACAACCTACACAATGAAATATTTAACTGTATTGAAGGATATCTCTACAGGAAAAAATCCCACAGTCTCTGGGAAAGACAATTACTTGGTAAATCTATTAAATCCAAAAAAGCACAAATGCCATAAAACATAATTCTTTCAAATCAGATAATCCATTAACCCGACAAAAGCCCACACCATAAAAAAGAAGAGAATTGAGTCGTTGCCTTTACAGGTTTATGAGCCAGTACAAAGCCCTGAAATTGCAGTGCAGGCTCAAGAGAAGCAGACCCAGCCTGTCAGATCTGCACTTGGTCGCCTGGCATAGTTACTGACTTCTGGTACCAAAACTTCCCATTCATTTTCTGGCATGTATCAAACCCTGAGAGAGGCTTGTGAGCATTTACCTCTGCCTACACGGTCAGAAGGAGACTGTCACTGCAGGAAGCTGGAGAAGCTCTTATTTGGCTGCTAATACAGTGTGATAACAACATGATGGTGCCTGTGTCAATCAGACCTTGCAAGAGGTGGGATTGGGAGGAAGAACACTCATGTGTGCTAAAACATTGCCAAGCTCTTGTTCTGCAGACAGGCAGAGGGAAGATGCAGTTATCTGTGTAGGAATGTGCAGCCACACAGAATGCCAAGAATGTGGTGTGAAAAGATACCTCAAGTCGCTTCACATTTAGAAGAGAGGCTTTATGGGTTTGTCTAGGGCAGTTCAGCTTGCTTTCAGAACTGGAATCCACTACTGATAAGAGGGCAAGGGAGGAAACTGTCTGGAGTGTAACCATAGGTGGCAGGTGAGAGATGACAGCAAACCCCTGCCTGCAAATCCCCGGGTGGGGTCCATCCCCCTGGCAGACTCAGCTGGGAAGCTCCTTTACAGATGGAATGCTCTTCCATCTTGTGTCTGAGCTGCTTCAGTGCTGGCCAGCACATCACTTACTGGACAAATTGGCTCTCACAGGCCAGGCACTCTTCAGAAACGCAGTGGTCTCTTTTCTGAAAGAATAATAGAGTGCTGAACAACAACTGCATATCAGCTATGATGATGGCACAGTCATCAATGATGTTTTTTGCTGAGTGATTCCAAAATTCATAAAGAACATTTATTATCAGAGTACAGTCTTTAGCTGATGTGGATAAGTGCAGTTATTTTCAAGTTGGAAAGAGCTAGGCCAAACTAGGCAGCAAAAAATGATAATGAGAACACAATAATAACATGCATTATTAATATTTTGAAAGATAGAAAACCAGATCAGAGTGGGCCTACAGTTTATATTACTTTAAATTAAAAGATCTTGCAATAAAGCTGTGATGGAGAGGTTTAAGCTGCACATTAGGAAGCAAGAGGATCAAACACCAGAACTGGCTTCCTAAAGAACTGCCACAAGCCTGTCAATGTTTAAGGAGCATCTGAACAATGCCCTTATTTTGGTCAAACCTGAACTGGTCATGCAGTTGGACTAGATGACTGTTGTAGGTTCCTTCCAAGAGAAATATTTTCATTTCTCTCTTCTCTTCTCTTCTCTTCTCTTCTCTCTGAAGTTATGATTAATCTCACAGACTATAGAATGGTGTATGGGGCTGCAACAGTAGGATTGAAAAAGATCTGAAAGTTTTTGTTTTTCCTAGATATAAAATTGCATCAGTAAATAGAACTATTTTGGACAGATAACCATTATTTAAAGATTGTTACTCAATTCATAGTATTACAAGAAATTAACTTGGTTAGTAAACTTTTATGTCCCCAAGAAATTGTGTACTGTTAGTTGAGGATCTTTTTCTGGATCAGAAGACATAGATGCACAAATTAAAAAAAAAAAAAAGATGAAAGGTAGGATATTTTCTCTCTAATCTTCTGTAACTCCCTTACTTCATTATAAATGGCTATTTAATTTTCTTTCCTTAAGTTTAAAAATATTCTGTCTTGTGGGGTTTTGGTGTATGTGAACCAGACAATTGATATATTTTCTAAAAAATAACTGCAAAAATGTTTGAAAATTATTAACCTGATATTCAAAGAAATTTTTGTCCCTAATATATTATCATATACTTTTCAAATCAAAACATCATTTTTTATTATAAATGTCACTCTATCAACATACTTGTGCAAAGTGCAGTTGAAACTCTTAGGAAATTCAAGCCTCAGTAAAGAGATATTTAATACAGTTAGATACTTTGATTTATGCTAGGACGTTTTGTGTTCCTGTGACAGCATGTCTAGAAAGTCTCCAAAAGTTTTATGGAAATGATTTTTGTTTCTTTATCAAAGGCTTGTCACTAGAATGTGCCCTTGGAGTATAATCCGAATCTTATACTTCAGGAAAATCTTTGTTTTCTTAATTTAATCAGTTTAAAGCAATGTACTTAAGTGATTGTTTTCCATCATTTACAGAATCATATTTTATGGCATTGAATTAAGTACTAATGGCATTTCTTAACATTAAAACTTGTCACTTCAGAAAGCAGGCTGATAATGGCTTTTGTACTTGGCCCTTGGGAATTATTAAGGCAATGAGTTTGCCTGCAAGATTTTACACTCTGCAGAAATAAATTCATTTCCAGTAAGGAAAAGTTACATCCTAAAAATTAAGGGGAAATGCAGTTAAAATCGGACATGCTCGGCATCCTAGAAATGATATAAGAGGTCCATCTCAGGAAGAAACATCTGGGTTTTTTATATATATATATATTTTTTTTTTTAATTAGAGANTTCACATATTATTTTCCAGATCTAAAGCTGAGGACATTTTTGAACTTACTAATGCCATATTTATGTATGTATATAAAAATGTTATGTATGTGTTTATACATATATATACACACACACATATATATACATACATATATATATATATATATATATATATATATACAAAAGAGAAAAAGTGAACACAAAAGGATGTAAATGTGGGACATGTCACTGAATCCTTGAAGTGATGGGGTAGAGCCGTCTTATTTGCCATACCCATGGGATATATTTTAAAAATATTAAAATATATATCCTACTTCTTCATGGAACTTGCCTTGTCCCAATATCAGACAATAAGATAGCAGACAAAAACATCTTGATAATTTGGTACAAAACTCATTCTCATCATCAGAAGTTATCAACTGCATGAAGTTCCATATTTACTTTAGTAACAAGAATTTTAATTTCATGAGATCACAGGAATTTTTAAGAATATGGGTCACAGGGAGACATTCATTTTAATACTTACAGTAGCTGCTTTTGATTACTGACTTGCTTGCTGTGACTGCCTCTGCCCCGAACAAACTGGAAAATTATTATTTTAACATGTGAGAAACATGGGACTGAATTCAGAGCAGTCTATTCCTGGTCAGCAAGGTTCTGTAAAGATTCCATTGTTTTCATAAGGCTAGATAAAACAAAATCTCCTTTACAAGTATAGGGTGTTTGTAGACCTGAAACCAACATTATTATCATAAAACTACTGCTTTCTCCTCTATGTAAGCCCTTCATACTTCTATTTTAACATCTACAGAAATAAAAATGCAGCCTTCTAGAACAAAGAGCACTTTTTTCAAAGGGAGGAGAAGCACAGAACTGCCGTGGGGAAAGACAGCACTTTGCAGCCTTGAGTAAAACGTCCATCTGAGCAACATCACAGGCAGTGAGTAGAATTTTATTTTTGCTCATGTCCTTTTTGCAGCAGACAGACAACCCTGTTGAGCCACCCTGGGTTTCCTGTGGGTGGTCAGGGATCTTCTTGCATTGTGTCCTACCATGTGCCACCCCTACGTTTTGTGCCAGACAGAACACGTGGCAGACAACTGCACATATCTGGGCACCCTGAACCAGCCCAGAGTAGAGTTGTGTAAAGTTAACCTGGAGATCCTCCCTACAGCAGGAAGAGTGACCACAGCTCTGCCCTGCCACTGAGAGGAAGTTTAGGGATGGTCTGTAACAGGAAGCAACTGCCACAGTCTTATGCTGACCTCTCCTTCTGCTCTTTGGCAGTCCTATTAATCTTGTGCCAAACAGCTCTCTCCAACTACAAATATAAAATAAGTTTTTTTTTTTTAGAGAACCATTCAGGGCAACTGCAAAACCATATTCCAGGACAGTTATGGAAACATGGAAATGGTTAAAGAAATAAAACTTCAGTCAAAGCTATAGGTTTGTGGTGTGTATACATGTGCACATGTATGTGCTGCACCTTCCAAATAGCTTTGTTTTGCCTCCTATCATCCTGTGTGCTTTGCTGAGAGCTCCATTTTTTTGGTTTGTTGATTTTTAAACTTTTTTTTTTTCTACTTTAAAATGGTTACATCAGCCATATGAATTTAAGAGCAGTGCTGACAAGCTGCAGAAGACAGTGAAACATCCTGATATGAGAGCCCTGTGTTTGGAATTTGAGTTTCTGTCACAGTGAACACTTCCAGATTCCTAGCCCCTTACATAACTTGGTAAATCCTGTCATCTGTTTCTGATAGCATCTACTTGTAAGGCTGGAATGAGCAGTGCAAACATTCCTGAAATCCCTCCTGTTTGTCATACCAATGGGTTCACAAGAATATCAACAGCATACCTGGAAAAGGATACAATGCTTTGAATGCTTAAAACATACAATTGCAGCAGCAAGAAATGGACTGCACCAGCTGAGCTGGAGAGAGAATAGTTTGAAGAAAGAGGGTTTTCTTATTATTACTTTTAATAAGTCTCTGATTTCTATAAACTTTGTCCTCTTTTTCTTTAAGTAAACTTGCCCCAATATCCCTATGATACGGTGTTTAGAATTGTTTGCAAAGTTTTCCTTGCTATGACATTTAACATCATCTAGAAATTGTGACTTATGTATTTAAACTTCTTAGTATCCCTGGAAAATGTGGATATGCAGTAGCTGAATATGAGAACTTACTCACAAATACCCTGAAAGCACACAGATGTTAGTGCAGTATGTCTGAGAAAGGCACCTCTAGTTTTTGAAGATAAAAAGAGAGAAAATTAAAAATGGGGAGTCTGGGACTTTCTCTTTTCTGGGTGAATAAACACACTGTGTTAGTCTGTGTGCAATGCAGGTGTAGTAAGAAAATTCATAGGATCTCACTGTTTAATGTTTTACCTCTTTATGGAGTGTTTTGGTATTTTGCTCCTACTAAATTATATAGAGCTTACAGGAATATTAGTAATCTCTAGGATTTCTAAAGAGGGGCTTTTATTTCATTTTTATGTGGCATCAGTAAAATTATCTATCTGCTTTTCTGGCTGTGTGGTTTTTTTGAAGTTTGAGAGTGAGTGAAAGGCATCGTAATTTGTATTGGCGTAAGCTAAGCATTGAATTTGTTCCTGAAGGGTTTATGAGGCTTGTTATGAAAACAGAAAATATCTGAAGTGTAAATCCTTACAGCAGAAGAAAACAATATAAGCATGATATGTGATGACAGTTCTGTATCAATTATGAAACCATCCTAAGGTATACTTTAGCACTTGCTAGGTCATTTTTTTTCACTACTGCACTAATTAGGAAATATTTCCTAAGGGTAAATGGGCTAAAAACAACCAGATGAAGCTACAACACAAGCATATAGGAAGAGAGATTAAAATTGGTGAAGTGCCTAAACCAGGATCAAGTCAGAGCGAAAATCATTTTATTCTTTATTGCTGCTACTAATTTTAAGTTTTTCACAAGACAATTTCATAAAAGAAACATTTCCTCTGCTCACTTCAATTAAGGTGTTGTACACTATGCAGCTGGAAATAAAGAAAGTGTAGAAGATTAGTGGAAATATAGAAGACTATGACAGGGTAAAAGTTGACAATGCTGCCTTTCAGTATGTGTCTGGTAAAAAACAACAATGGGAAAAGTCACCCTCCAGGTGACAGCTGAGCTAAGAGGCCCTGGAGCACAGATAAAACCAACCAAACCAGAACTCTCCCAAACCAACTTTACAGGCATTTGGGATTCTCTTCTGAATGACCCCTAAAGGAAAGATTGGCTAGATTAGAATCATACATAACTGAAACAAAACAGAACACATCTGAGGCAGAGGGATACACATCTTGCCAAAGGAAGAAAGAGAGCAGCCAAGGACATTTTCCAGCTGTGTGGAGGGAGCAGAACTGAGAGTCCAGCTACAGGCAGCCCAGAGGATCAGGAACAATCCTGATGCCCTTCCTCAGGAGCCACTGGTACCTTATCCAAGGTGATTAGTGTCTCAATGCAATTTCCATCGTGCTTTCAGCCCCTTCCATCACAACAACTTTATTTTCTTTCTCATCCCTTCACCTATCTTTGCCCACCCAAAAGAGGGTGTAACGTCCCTTCTGATGTCAAAGGTGAAGCAGAGACCACTAGAGGAACATGTAATGGTTACATGGGAGATTGTATAACTCATTGTCCAACCTCGAGCAGCTTTTAGGAGTGATTCCAATCAGCCACTCTTCGTGACCCAGACCAGCTCTTTGCTATCAGGCAGTGTCTTTATGTCTCAAAATCCTGGCCACTCAGCATTTCCACAGACCACTCCACTTTGACTCTCTTGGACGCCTTTTTCTTGCTTTTTAACTTGAATTCCCTGTCAGGTGAAGGTACTGCAGTGGGATTTTCCCCTTGAAGAGCTGTTGATTACTTTCAAGGTATGCGTTCCATTGTCCTGGAGCTGGTGACTCCTCTCTGTGACGCAGCACATGCTCAGCTCTGCTCCTAATGGTGTCTGCTGAGTGTACAGATAACAGGTCTTGGCAGCAGGAAGATCCAAAGGAAAGGAGTCAACTCACTTGAGGACTTTAAAGACCCTGCAGTTTCTTATTCACTTGACATCACTAAGAATGACCATGATCCTGTCTTTTGTGTCTACGGGACTGTTCTAATCCTTTAAAGATTGACATGAAACAACCAGGTTCAGAGAAAATTATTTGGTGTTACAAGCTTTGTGTTTCGAACTTCTGGGCCACAGCACCAGACTGACATTTCTTCATCATTCAGGTTACCTGAGTCTCTGGCATGCTTCTGACAGACTCCGTAAATAGAACTGTAACAACTGGACCGAGTGCACCCCGAGAAAATACAGTTTTCAGATTATATCCATAAAAAGGACTCCTAAACAATTCCTTTGTCTTTTAAATGACGTTTTCTTCACTTCAACTCATTCCTGACTTACTGTATTGATCAAGATTTAGCTATTTCATCGGAAGTCCTCTTTTTAAACTTTATTGTTGTCAAACATTTATTTTCTTCTTGTATTACAGTATAATTCTGATTTACTGAGGTCTTATTTCACTAATGAAGCTTGAGTCCTTTTATACGTTTTCATGTAATCCAGTCTGCTGGTTCTGACCTAATTTTTGCACAGATTTTTAGGACCTCCTTTTTGTTTTCTTTAACTAAATGTGCAGAAGTAGATATAGAAGCACATAATATATAATGGTCTTTGGTTTGATAAACAGTTATCTTAAACTTACTTTTACATGTTGCCCTTTTATAAAATGCAGGCAAAAGAAAATGAGTGACTACATGCACTGCTCAGAAAGCCCATTTTCAGAAAACTAAATATCAGATATGGCTGGTATTGCAGCACTGATATATATATAGAGAGATACATCACTCATTTTGGTTGAAATTAAAAATATAGCAAAGATCTTCTGTCCATATAAATTATCATAAATAAATATTTTCACAAGATCAAGAGCAAGCTCATATTTTTCGTATCTGTAGGTTGTTTTTCACCTTCCTCTCATTAATTTGATGTATTTGGTGACCTTTTCTATAGAACATCCTCAGTTATCACATTGGAATAGTAAAATTCTTGGTTTAGATTTATATTTAAGCTATCTGTACTGAAGGAGGTTGTTCTAACAAGGTTCATACACTGATTTTAATAATATTGATAAAAATCTAGTATAAACCCATTCATTCAGTATTGGTTCATCCTTTTCCTTCTCTTTTTATTAAAAGAAATAACCTTACAAGAGACTTTANCAGTATTGGTTCATCCTTTTCCTTGTCTTTTTATTAAAAAACAAAAGAGACTTTAGAAAACAAAAATCAAAACCAAAAGAAAAAACAACAACAACAACAAACCAAAACAAAGCCAAACCACCACCACCACCACCAACCACCAAAAAAAACCCCCTACAATGAAAAGCTATAACCTGTTGTCTGAACACAGCCTGTGCTTTTCTGGAACTACAAGGCAAATGAAATGCTCGTAATAAAATTCTTGACACTCCTGCCAGGAGTCGTGCTTTGTGCTGATTACTGAAGTACATGGCACTGTTTGTCAAATGCAGCTATTATTTCTCAGAAATCCTGTGTTGCAGAGGCACAAAGAGCCATGGTTCCTGAAAGATGTACACCAAAATATGTCTTTACCTGTTCATTTCTACAGTCATTTTTTCGTGTTTGTTTAACAAAAAAGACAAGATCCTGAAGACTTCATGATGATGTTGACTTATTTCTTCTCTAACTGTCCAATTAGTCATGATACTACAAAGGGAGATATTAGTGCCATATGGAATGCAAGATGCTGAAGACACCAAGCTTTTTCTCCCTCTCATGAAGAACAGGTAAAACAGTCAGTGATTCTAAAGCCTGATGGATGTGGGAATTTATCTTTCAAGTAGCTGTTTCACATAAAAACTCATGAAGTGAGAGACAAAAGCAACATGGCCCTTCTGTGCTATCAAGGAAAGCCACAATGTGTGCACTGCATTTCCTCTTCCCTCTCAAAAAGGTTCTGATAAATCCAATAGGATTTACTTGCCTCGAAGTGGAAGATTTTGTTTGGATTTAGCTGCAGAGAGAGTTAGAAACTCCTAATTTGAATTTTAAAATGTATTTGTGGATATTTTTAGGTCAGTTTGCACACATAGTGGGGTTTTTCTCTTTTGTATTTCTTAGGCATGTATGTGTTACTTTATAATTGTGCTTATATTTTATTAGCCTCAAAGTACTTTTATTTTTTTACTCCTTATATACTTGAACATTAAACTCTTGTTTTTATTCCAGTTGCCAGCTCAAGCTCATCCACTTCATTCTGAATGTTATTCTTTTGCTAGTCTTTTGCTATTTCTGCAAAGATATCTCAGTTTTGTGTTATTTTAAACTTAGCCACCTACAGCTCCTCTTCCCTTCTTCCCCTACCCCTCCCCCCCCCCCGCC